>CM036556.1:3730213-4320213 GCA_020745685.1 Tautogolabrus adspersus | reverse complement strand
TTAATCAAAAAAATTACAAGATCAGATGAAGAAGTGTACCTCTGATAATTATGGATTTCTGTAGTTAGTTCTGGAGTTAGAAGTGAAACACAGAGGGACAAAAGCCGAGGATAAATAACACAGAAAGGCTCTGAAAGTGACATTTAAGGGGTCTGATCTACAGGGAAATGTAATGAAAATGATGAATAAAATGAATGGAGGAAATCCAGTCATGACTCAAACCTGAAGGGTTTATCAACAGGGCATTTATCTGTCCAACCCCAACTGACCATTGTTCTCCACGCCCAGCTTGACATCCACACAGAAGCCATTGTTATGAAGGTCACTTCACGGAAAATAAATGAAAAGGGTTTCATCGCAGAAAGTTCAGGGTGAGGACCTGAGCTTCATTCAGCCGCTGCTGCATTATGCTCCTGTGGATGACTTACACTATTCACTTAGTACAATGCAACGTGGCCTCTGCAGCTCCCGGGCTGCCTGCATGAATGAGCAGACCTGGAGCCAGGCCATTGGTACTTTGTCAAAAAAGTTCCCTCCAAGTTGGATGACAGCCCACATGGGAGGCAGCATACATCCAGGAAGGTCAGGTCTGAGTACTGGTTGAGACTCTGTCTGTGTAGGAGAGTTTTAAACAGGAATATGTTGATGTCATGCTGCGCTAAGTTATTAGGACTTCATCCTTATTTGTCTTGTGAACTTAAAAATCAATGTTCAAGTATCTGTCGGCAGGTGTTTAAAAAAAAGGTTTTTTTAGCGTCTTAGTAATGATGTACATATAGTGGACCATTGTAGCCCAAATAATCAATGCTACATTGAGATTTTTGAAGGGTCTTATTTTGAGAGATGTTCATAGCAACCAATCTCCCAGACGATTAAACAGACATTTTAAATCAGACTATACAACCAGTCGTAAGTCAGGAAACACTCAGGAAACTGTCAAAATTGAGCACGATTTAAAGTTGAGGGTATCTTGTGCAGTCATTGTCGTGAGCTGTGTTTACTTTTCAGAATCACATTATCTGCAGGTCCTTATTTTCTAGATCTAAATACTGCCAAACCAGTCTGCTCCTAAAAGATGCCATCCATCCAATGTGCTGGTTTTAATCTTGCACATGATGGACGCCCAAGACGTTGTAAGACGCCAAACAACCACGTCGACTGACAAGGTACCGTTATAGTCCCAGATTTTGTGCAGATCTGACTCTTCTAGTGTCTACAGCCGGTTGCTTGCAAAGATGTGGAGTATGTGCATTCAACTGTTGCCCTATAGCCCGTTGCTAACTGGCTACATTGAAGAGGGTAGTTTATTATATGCTGGATGACATGGGTTTGTAAGTTTCCATACTTACAAATCTAACTTGAAGATTGACAAAAGATAGACATCTTTCGGTGTAAGATGGATTAATTTATTTGTATGCAAACCTGAGACATTAACCTCGTAACTCGATTTAAATTAGTCTTGGCACCCGATAGAGCTGCTAACAGTGAGACAACGATGACACCCATAGCAATGCAGGCTAACGTTACGTTGCAATCTGTTACGAGTAATATCTGCAGGGATGTATACTCTGCTTCTCGCTCGGTTATTCTCTCGTTGTCTCTTCTTAGCTTCATGTTTCACCGTCCTCTCCTGTCTCTTAGCCTCAGCCACTGTACCAAACTGTACAGAGACGGGCTTCTTTTTAGAACTGAAGGCTGGTGTGTGAAAAAGTGCTGTAATGCAGTATGAACTTCTCGCGGCTTGTTGTCGGAGTTACATAGTGCTGAAAGCAGGCGATCAGACCTTTTATTCAGAAAGCATCTAAAATAGGATGAGGTGTATTACATTATCAGTGACAGTTAAAGTGTAAAAAATAAATACACAGTGCACGATAATGGTAGTCACAATTGTTTGGCTTATGACCACAGTCAGCGATTCTCAATATCTCTCTGACACATAGTGGTATGAGCTAATGAGAAAGCCTCTCCAAGCCGTCAGTTGTAGGATAAGGAGTAATACCTGTGTGTGTGTGAGAGAGAGAGAGAGAGAGAGAGAGAGAGAGAGAGAGAGAGAGAGAGAGAGAGAGAGAGAGAGAGAGAGAGAGAGAGAGAGAGAGAGAGAGAGAGAGAGAGAGAGAGAGAGAGAGAGAGAGAGAGAGAGAGAGAGAGAGAGAGAGAGAGAGAGAGAGAGAGAGAGAGAGAGAGAGAGATTTGATTTTTAAAAATTCATTTATTCAGGTAAAAAAGATTTACATTCCCAAAAATTTGCAAAACTGTTACAGACTACAATATGTCACACTATTTAATACAAATTGATTTATATTAAAACATCTGCAAATGTGATTTCAGAGTCTCTCGATGAAAAAAGTACACCATCATAATCCCATTTCTTTTCAAACACATCCAACTCTTGCATTTTAAAATAATACTTGTGTTCCAACAATATCCGAGATTTAACAAGGTTCCTAAACACCACTACACAATCACATCTCAGTTCTCTGTCCATTTTTTCTTTTCTACTGAGATAAACTGCCAGCTTTGCTTGACCGAAAAGAAAATTCATCAGCCGACCTTTTTTCTTCTTTTTTTTACTGTAAGGGAAACCAAAAATGAACATAAGTTCAGTAAAATCTTCTCCATAAGACCTTACGAGAGTATTCAGTATCCCAAAAAGAGACGTCAATCTAGAACACTGTAGAAAACAATGAAAAATTGTCTCTCGCTCGAAGCAAAAAGGACAATTATCTGCGACTGTAGGATTCAACAGAGAAACAAAAGCATTTACAGCCACGATTCCATGTAAAATACGCCATTGTAAATCACCAGTACTTTTTGTTAACGGTGGTTTGTAAAGCATGCTCCATGCAGGTTTGACCTCAGATTTTACTTTGAAATACTTTCTCCACGGTGTGTCTGCTCTATCTTTAAGTTTCTCTTTATTTAACCCCTTGACACATCCCTGATAAAGCATTTTCCCATTCACAGAGTCCAAAGGCATCCAAACCTTACTGCTCTCTTCCAGAGGGCCCAGTCCTTCATACTTTGACCTGACACACATCCTGGGAAAACAGTCACAATCTTCAGGTTTTAGTTGTCCGTTAAACCATTTTTGAAGGAGAACTGTGTCCTCTTTTGACAGCGCCTTTCTGAATTTCTCCAGCATCAGCCCAACCACTCGAATCGATCTGACCCCCAGTCTCCTCGCCACGGTCACAGCATTATCAAAATTGGCTCCAGCCAGTTCTACCAGATGTTGGACTGTATTTATTCCTTTATTTGTCAGCGTGCCAGATGTCATCAGCACCTCTTCCAAGGAAGTGCCCAACCGAGAGCCCTTCAGGATAGGTTCCTTCAACAGCCAGTTCAAGGATGTGTTTGAGCTCAGCCGACCAGTTTCCAACAGCCTCCAGATTTTAAAAATACTCACATAAAATGATGGCAAACAACTCAGATTAAAGTCTGCACAGTTCATAAGAAACATATTTTTTCCAAACCCTAAATTACCAACATGACCGAGGATAAACTCAGCCACATGTCTCCAGGGTAAATTTTGAGGTCCATAAAGAAAGCTTTGTAGAAACTGCAGCCTAAAAGCTGCCTTCCTACTTGCCAGATGAACCAAGCCCTGTCCTCCTTCCTCTTTAGGCAAAAATAAAACACTCTGTGGTACCCAGTGTAATCTATCCCAAAAGAAGTTTACAATAATACTCTGGAGTTTCATTAACAGGTTTACTGGAGGTTCTAACACTGACAGGCGGTGCCACAGGGTGGAGGCCACTAGGTTGTTAATAATAAGTGTGCGCCCCCTAAAGGACATTCGTGGTAAAAGCCACTGCCATTTCTTCAGCTTGCCCTCCATTTTCTCAATCACACCCTCCCAGTTTTTCTGAACCTCAGGCTGACATCCTAAAAAAACACCTAGATACTTGATGCCATGTGTCACCCATTTAAACCCATCAGGTAACCTCGGTTCATTTCCTTGCCATTTTCCTACTAACAAGGCTGTACTTTTACCCCAGTTTACCTTAGAAGACGAAATTTCTCCAAAGCACTCTGTGATATGAATCAGCTTTTTGACATCACTATTATCTGTTACAGCAACCATGATGTCATCTGCATATGCTGACAGATGCATTGGTATCATGTTATCCTTTAATTTAAACCCTGTTAACTCCTTTCTTATCTGACACAACATGGGTTCAATGGCCAGAGAATACAGCATGCCAGACATTGCACAGCCCTGCCGAATCCCTCTATTAATATCAAAAGGAGCGCTTAAACCACCATTAACCTTCAATACACTTTTAATGTCACAATACAGAGTTTTCATCATGGCTATGAATCTGGGGGAGAAACCAAAAGCCTCAACGGTGTTCCACAGATACTTATGCTCTACCCGATCAAATGCCTTCTCTTGGTCAAGAGAAATCAGACCAAACTTTACATCTAATGAGCTAGAGACTTCCAAATAATCTCTAATGAGGGATATATTATCCCTAATTGATCTGCCAGGGATGCAGTATGACTGATCAACATGTATTACTTGCTCCATCACTTTTCTTAATCTGTTGGCCAACACTTTGGAAAAGATTTTATAATCAGCACATAGCAGACTTACTGGCCTCCAGTTCTTTATTTCACACAGGTCACCTTTTTTAGGCAGGAGCGTGAGGACCGCTCTCCGACAGCTCAGAGGTAGTTTCCCTCCAGACACACTGTCATTGATGACCTCTAACAAATCGTCTCCCAAAGAAGACCAAAACGATTTGTAAAAGTCAACAGGGAGACCATCTATTCCTGGAGCTTTGCCATTTTCCATACTCATCAACGCCTCCTGCAGCTCTTGCAGTGTGAGTGGGCGTGACAGGTCTGCATTATCCCCTTCTGATATCTGTGGTAAATCAGAAAGAAACTGTTCTGACATCAGCACTTTCTCTGTGTACTCACTGTTGTACAGGTTTGAGAAGAAGTCCACAGCTCTTTTCCTGATTTCAGCTGAGTCAGTGAGATCATTTCCATCAGCAGATCTGATACAGTGTATGAGTCGATTCTGACCATTTTTCTTTTCTAGATTGAAGAAAAACTTGGATGGAGCATCCATTTCAGCAATATTTTGAAAACGTGATCGGACTAATGCCCCCTGTGCTCTTATCCCCAGCAGATCTGCCAAAGCAGCTTTTTTGGATTTGAGTGCCTTAATGTGGCCTCCATCTCCTGTGGATCCACTTAAAGTCTGGAGTTCCACTATATCGGTCTCTAGATTTTTAATAGATTGTGTGACCTCTCTTGTGACATTAAAATTGTATTGATTACAAAACTGCTGAATTTGTATTTTTCCAATGTCCCACCATTGCTGTAAAGATGTAAACTGAGATTTTCTATCCTGCCATTGTTTCCAAAAAAAAGAGAAACATTTTCTAAAGTGACTATCATTCGTTAAAACCGTATTAAAGTGCCAATATGCACTTTTTGGTTTGACCCCATTTATAAAAACATTTCCAATTAACAGACAGTGATCTGAAAAACCCACTGGACACAAGAAACAAGATCTAAATATTTGTAAATGATGTTCAAAACAATAAAATCTGTCTAACCTGGCTAGAGAGATGTAATTATCTCGAGCATGTGCCCATGAATACTGTCTAGCATTTCCATGTTTGGAGCGCCACACATCTGTCAATTCATATGTTTCAATAATACGTTTCAAAATGTTTCTTGACTGAGCATTAGGTTCCATATGATTCCTGTCCAAATCGTCAACAGTACAATTAAAGTCTCCTCCTAATATCAGAAAATCAGTTGAAGCACATCCTGAAAGGGTGCTGGCTAATTTGTCAAGAAAAATACATCTTTCAGTTGGGTGTACTGGAGTGTACACATTTAACAAAGTGAGTGTAGATTTTTCATATCTGGCAGTCACTTTGAGTAACCTGCCTGGAACGATCTCTTCTGAGTCTACAGACACAGGCAAAAACTTCTTTGAGAAAAGAATTGCCACTCCTGCACTCAAACTACTCTTATGACTCAAAAAGATATTTCCATCCCATTCTCTCTTCCACTCGACTTCACTATCATCATTACTGTGAGTTTCTTGAGCAAAAGCAATATCAATGCACTTAGTTTTTAAAAGTTCATAATACACAGTTCTCTTTTTAACATCTCTTGCTCCATTAAGATTTAAAGATGAAATTTTGAAACTACTCATAATGAAAAACAAACTGATCAGAATGGAAAAATATGCAGAACATACTGTTTCCTGTCTTTTACTTTTTTGATGCATTATTAATTTTGGCCTTTACCCTCTGCACCAGTTTTCTGAGGCGGTACACCTCTGTGTCTTTAAGACCGTCATCACCCTTCCGTCTCATCAACCAATTTGAAGCATCTACAAACAAAGCTCTATTTGGAAAAAAATCATCCACATTAACATCCCATTTCCCTTTAGTTAGCTCAAGAAAACTGCGAATTTGCTGGAGACCATAGCCATTGTTCTTCTGACCATCAGGGATAGATGAATCAGATTCAGACTCTCGCTCACTATCAGAGTCAAGGAAGTCTTCTGAATCACTTTCTTGCATTCTTGCCTTTTCCTGTACTAAAGGCAGTTTCTTTGGTGTTGCTCCTTTAGATTGTGCTTTCCTCTTTAATTTTGGCACTTTGAAAACATTTTCATCACTTCCCACAGTTTTTTCCCCAACATCTTTTATCAACTCATCAATGTTCATTTCTTCCAGCTCCTCTCCTTCTACACTGGTCTGACTCTGATTCACAGACGCTTCAGCAGAGGTGGTTGCACACTCTCCATCCGGCTGTGTTTCAGGCCCCTCAGCTGGTGTCTCCCTCTGCCCCCCTTCACTGTCCCCCTGACTCCCCCCCTCTGCATCCTCCGCGCTCTGAGCAGGCTCTGCCTCTGGCTCACGAGCCTTTTCTGGACAATTGCGCATGAGGTGCCCTTCCTGCCCACAGCCAAAACATTTCATTGATTGGGTCGACGCAAATATTGTGTAATCAAACCCCTCAACTTTAAATTTCATGACCACATTCAGCTCATCACTGTCATTCTTCAGAATCATATAAAGTTGTCTCCTGAAGGACACAACATGTTTCAGTCTGGCGGATTTACATCCTGACGGGAGCATTTTCATTGCCGACACAATCTGACCATGGCGTGAAAGCTCCCTTTCCAACACCTCATCACTGATAAACGGTGGCAAGTTAGACAAAATAATTTTTTTCGCAGGGTTAGCGAGAGGAAAAACGGTGACGTGTGTATTTTTCACAACAATTCCTCGCTCAACAACACTGTTTACTTTCTCAGTTGAGTCCAAAAAAATCACAACTGCGCTGTTCATCCTGGAAGCAGCCTTTAAACTATCGTACCCAACTACCTCCCCGACTGCCAAACTACATTCCTCCACTGAGTACAACGCGCCGACCGGTACTTTAATTCCGTGCCGACGGGAGAGGTTTTTGAAACCCGCAGCAGCATTGGCACTGGGCCTGCTACCTGCCATGACACACAGCCAGGTAGGCTACCTGCTGCGGCCGTATCACACCGATCTCCCCCCCCCGTGAACCCCGATAATACTTAGAAAAACGTGTGAACAGTGTGAAATTGTGACTATCACCAGTGCATTAAATAAACAGTTTCTCAAACCTTTATGGAAAAAAAAAGACGAAACACATCCACTCCAACACACTCTCCTACCGCTCAGCAAACACACGCATGCGCACGAGAGAGAGAGAGAGAGAGAGAGAGAGAGAGAGTTAGTTCATGCCTGGCAGAGAACCTTGATCACACATCATAAAAGTAGTGCATGGACAAGGGATTCAGATATGTAAGATCTCTGCTTTCAATTAAGCGGCTAATGAGCTGACATTAAGGTCAGACATGGACGGTGGTAAAGGAGAGCTGTGCACCTTAATGAAGAGAAAGTTCTCTCAGTAGCCAGGGAATATTATCCAACAGAAATAAGTTCTCTCTGTGTCGTACCTTAACGTCATGGTCCTGCAGTAGTAGTCATAGTTTTTGTTTTAGCGTGATTGTATTGAAAAAAAAACACTTTTCATTAAGTCAATTACAGTTTAAAATATAATTGTATTTGTACTTAGATTACAAAAGAATAACATTCAGGAACCATGTGCTCCACATGTTGGTCCTTTATGTAGACATGTCATTTAAAACCATGATGTGTCTGAATCTTAAAAAAAAAAACATATTGGCAAGTTTGAGCTTCTTTTGAGCATGAGTGTAACTTTTGCAGGACTCCCTTGAAAAATAGGTTTTTAACCTCAATGGGACTTTTCCTGGATACATTTTTTTTAAATAATACAATAAAATAATTTAAGAAAGACTGGAAAATAGATCTTCTATGAAACTAAAATAAATGTAAAGTAGCCTAGTAGCAACATAAATATGCTGCATTGACATGTAATGAATACTACCAGCTTGTTTCTGCACAGCCTGAATAGTTGTCCCGTACCGGGCTTAAGCACGATTGTCCCCCCTTCCCCATTCCCCCGCAGCTGGCCTGCCCTCACACTGCTCCAGGACTAACCGGGCCTGAGCATGGTTTCTTCTTGTACATTACGTCGTAATACAACAAATACATGGCTTGACGTAATTATGAAGCGTGCTTAGTTTACAAGACACGCGTACTCAGAAAGATAAAGGGATGCGAGGCCGAGTCCGCGTCCGCACATCAGAGAACAACATCGAGAACATGACGGCTACTTTACTGACTTTGTGGCTTATTTTGATTCATGTCAGTCAGATACAGACAGAACGCTCCAGGATTTCTTGATAATGGAGGCTGTCCATGTTTTGTACGCTTGCTTGTGCATGAACTGTACTGTGCTGAAGCACACCTCTTCCAAGCGTGCCAGGGCCAAGGAAGTGTACCGTGCTTGAGCACAGATCAGAGCACTCACATTAGTCAAAAAAAGTAGACTTTAGGGGTGAAGCGTGCTTAGGCAAGGTACGGATTGCCTAGTGTGATTGCGCCCTTAAAGTCCCACCTCTGACAAGGCAAATAGCCATTCATAGTTGAGGACTCTGGGCTGGCCAATCATATTTCAAGGGGGCCAATGCAACCCCTGCCCAACCCTCTGGAAACGGGTCTGACGTTGCCCATTGAGAAATATTTTGATAAAAAACTAGCGTCTTCCTTTTTGCAGATGCTGGCCATTTTCAAGTTATTTTATTATCATTGCATGCACACATCTCCACAGCCACATATACAACTTGCATATACCATTCAGTATGTATAATATGTATATGATCATCTATACCATAACTCTACTGTCATGCATTATTTCAGTTTGGGGGTAAAGAGAAGCCTGTGGAGGAGTGGTTGGCAGTGGTGCCAGCCACCCCAGCACTCTGACAAGATTACCTCTCCACCTTATTCAATTAGAAGCCCACTTCCCCCCTTCAGGATCTTCATAATCATAACAGATGGCTCTCCATGAGACACCCACCATCTTTCACCTCCAAGAGGCCCGGAGAGTAGCAGAGCTTGAGCTCTCTTCATGGCACAGCAGAAGTCTTTTTTACTGTATGTCAGAGAAATACTTCTTTCAGAGCGTATGATGTGTGAGGTGCAGAGAAATTTTAATACGAGTTAAGGTACAGTCAGCATTACAAAATGGAGCCAAGTAGCAGATGAATCCTGGAATGTGAAAAAGCTGATTTTGTTGTATGCTTAGGAATCAAACATTTAAGATACTTTTTTCTATTAAATTAAACTTTTTGTAGCTCTTTCCATTGATGTGCCTGAACTAACTTAGCTTTTTGAAACATTCACTTCTGTCTCCTTTGATCAAGCTGTCAAAATAACACTCTAAAGCTGTCTGGTATTTTGTAACGGAACAGAAGACGAGAACAGATGAGTTTCAATCGTTTAAGTCCACCGAGCCTTGTAATATCAAGCTTTTGCCTGCAGGGTCTGAGGAGGAGAAAGGAAGAAGTCATGTCTTAGTCTTTTTCCTTATGTCTGAATTCTGTACGAGAGTGTCTTGGCATTGACGAATGGTCGTTACAAGTTGAATGCTTTGTAAATGAAAGCACAGCAGGAAATTATACTCCATTTGTAATCATTTTTTTGGGGTGGGAACCAATATTAATATAATGTTCTTGGTCTAGGCAGGATGTTAAAGGAAGAATGTGAGACATTTTGCACATAAAAAGAGCAATAATCAAGTATATCCTCTGTAAATGTTTCTCTGAGTCATGAATGTCTACAGTGAGTGAGAAGCCCGAGTCTCGCCAGCTGTGTTGTCAGAACCGTGTTTACATGGACGGGACGGCGGGCTCCTCCCCTTGTGTATAAAAGCTGCTTTAGTCAAGGACTACAGAAGAGAAGAATAACATACTCATTGCTTATTTGGATGTCACCTAAGCGTTTTAAGATCACGTTAATTCTGTGTCAATTTACATGCAATATCGGCTACGAGCTCACTAAAGTGTGTGAACATTAGCCTGCTAACACAACAATGCAGGCCACAGGCAATTGCAGCTCGAACCAAGGACAAATTTGCCACAAACTCGAGTGGAGGGGGGTTGGAGGTGTTTCGCTGGAGGAGAGCGGAGAATGGTACGTTCCATAAGTATGGCGGAGGTGCAGCCAGACAGCAGTTTGTCTTGGTTTCATCCTGGTGCTCAAGGGCGACATCTACTGGATCAAAAAGTCGCACATTCTTCCTTTACAAAATGTTCTACATTTTTTTCTATAATCTGTAAATAGAGATTACACTTAACTGCACCTTCTCTTCAATGCTAATCGCTTATTAGCAGCTAAAATGCAAACATAAGATCAGGAACGTTGTAAAAAAAGTGTACCTGCTTTATGTAAACACTTGCAATGCCATTGTAGCACATTGTCGTACATGTACATTTACATGCTGACGTTAGCATTCAGTCGAAAGCTAAATGCTAAACTAAAAATGCATTCTTTTTAGTTTTTCCATTCAGTCTTTTGTGTTTACAATCACAAAAGAGTTTCTTTTGTTTCCCTGAGCCAGATCAAGTTGTTCAACCAATTAGTGAAATAATTTTGTGTGTTTTGTTCTAATTCACTGTCTGCCCCCTCATCTCCCGCTGTACGCCTGAGAAACCTGATACAAGAATCTTTCTTTGTGATGCCTCAAGGTCCTCATGTTTGATTATTTTTTGGGGCTTGATTTTTTTGTGTTTTCCTCATTAGAGATAATCACATTCCCAGGGGAGTAAATTTGTTTTCTCTAACAGATTGCAGTTAAAGAAAGTATTTCGGGACGCTTGAGAGCTAAGTGTGTAATACAGCGATGGTGCCATATCATTGAACCACAGCTTGGACATCAAACTCCACTCAAGGTACCCCCAGAGGTGGTTTCCCCTTCCTTTAGTCTGGAAGAAGTCACTCTATTTTTCATGTAAAGTATAAAACTCTTCCCTGAGTGTGGTTCATGCAGAATGAATGAGGCCCCAGTTGTGTCATCTCATGATACATTTTTTAAAATAAACACATTTGTCCCTTTGTGGCGCCTCAGGCTAAGGCGCATACCATGTCCTCGTGTCATTATGAGTTTGGGTCCGGCTCTGGACTCCCGTCTAACGCCGTCCTCAATTTCTTTCTCACCTCCTCAAATCCTTTTACCCCACACAACACGGACTTGAAAAGCACAAGAAGTGGCACAAAACTTCATCAGAAAAGCCTGCTGTGTGCCGTATGAACACAACATGTTACTGTCCGTATGTGACTGGAATTAAGATTCCTCCACAGAGAGGGACGGTGGCACCAAAGCATCTCAGAAAAACAACGTATCAAAAAGGCACAAACAAGTCTTTTTGTTTTGGGAAGATGAGAACGTTCAGAGAATAGAAAAGCATCTAAACAACAGGCGACCAGACCTTTTTGTTTCTTAGTCCCGATTCTTCTTCATTTTGCTTGAACAAAAGATGATGTGCTATTGTGCTCGCGTCAATACTGTGAAATTACATTGCAAAATGAGACACAAACCATAAAGGACTCGATGTGTTTCTTTCACAAGTTATTCAAGACCTGGAATGAACTGCACAAGAGGACTGAGGCAGCAATCATCTTTCTTTCTTTCCACAGTTCAAATGTGTATGTGTGTGAGTGCGTGTTTGTGTGTGTTACGATCAAAGCGTCTCTACCCAGCATGTGTTGATCCAGCCTAGGCCAGATAGAGCTACTTAGTCCCCATAATGTCCTGGGGTCCCCTCTCATCGCTGCCTTTGAATCCTGTCACAGATAACAGTGCAGATTATATGCCTCTCCTGAGTCACTTTCAAGTTGACTGTACTCCAAAATCTCCAAATCTATCAATCTGACTGTGAACACATCTGCAGCGGAGAGCAAAACTATCCAGTCTCTCATCTGACTTTGTCGTTTCTATCGGAGAGCGACTTCAGTGTGAACTGAGGAGAAACAAGATGCATGCACCAGAAGCCTAGTTATACTTTTTTAGCATAGCTAAGGTAAGCAATAATCAACCAAGGTCATCTGTAACATCTTATATAAATCTATGGATGACCCATTACCAATTAAGTACAATGCAAACATATAGTATACAGAGACGAGGGAAGCCAGGAAGTCTGCACATTTGCAACCTATATCCCCACACGGTGAAATGTGTGTAACTTAATTCACTCTAATATTCCACATTTTGATCCCTTAGGTCTGCAGTGTTGTACAAACATCAGAGGGTATGCTTAGTGTAGCGCTGCGTACTTGAGACTTCCATCTTCCTTGCAGGGAAGCAGACAGCCGGTGTAGTTACCAGATGTGCTCGGGTGGTGAGATCTACTCGGGGACCTGCACCTGCTAGTCACGCTACACGATATGATTGACTGTACATGTGTATAATGATGAAGAAGAGTTTACAGATCTATGGTCTTTTTCCACGTCTGTGTGGATTGTTGGTGAAAATAAACTCTCTGGCGAAAGATGATTGTGACACTTGCACGTTACGGCACTTCCAAGATAATCTTAGTCATCACTAGTGAACACTACTGTGATTGTTTTGAAGCTTAAACGCAGGCTGTAAAGGAACTACACCACGGTCGACTGACTTCAACGTCACCACCACCAAACACCACTCTGTAGTCCTAAATCAGACGCTTGTTTGCAACCGCCTTTTTTAAGACGTGAAGAAGCTTCAAATTTCAAAAGTGGGTCACTTGAAGCTGTATTTTATGTCTCTCAAGCTTTACTGTATTTCTCGCTAAAGATTCTCCTTAGTCCATTCTATTCAAAGGCACTGGTTCTCCAAACGTCATTATACAAACGAACAGCCACTCATATTGTGTAACGTCACTAGCAGGGGAAGGACTGGAGCAGATCCAACCTGCCGAGCACATCTGGTACCTACAAAGGGAAAAGGGTTTCAATGTGATTGTCTCTGAGCAACCAAAGAGTCTTTAAGGAGACTATTCTGCAAATCCATATTTATAAATGAAACCTTGAACAGTAGAACAGTGAAATGTAGTAAACTTTGTGTAGAGTCTCCTTGAGCCCCCAATTTTTTATATCCAGAAATGTTTAATTATTTAAATGAAATATACTTTAGTTTTTTTCATTTTCTACACATTGTATTTAGCCCCATGACACAGACATTGACAGGAAGTGATGTCAAAAGACAAACGGATTACTCAGCTGATAGATGGCTCTGTTGCAGGGTTCCTGCTGATGAAAATTTCCCTTTGAGAAAAAAAATCTTCATTCAAACCCTTTTTTTGAATTGGTTTAAGCTTGTTGAATAAAACTCCATATGAGAGATATTAGCATGTACATATCAGTGCTCGAGTTTTCAGATTCATTTGAGTTCACAATGACCTCAAGTAAAAGCTCTCGCCAGGTAATGCTGGGGTGCCAGTCAGAGGATTGTTCTGATGAAATAGTTCTAGATTCAACCCCCCTACATGTGAGTTTTCAACCTCTTTTTCCAAACACTAGTACACAGGAAAGTCAATGCAAGCCTGAGAACACACACACATACACACACGCAGATTAATTCAGTACAAGTAATCGTGGGAGTACGTGTTTTGTTATAGTCGAAAGACAAATTGTTCCACTACAATGTTTATTATCGTCATTTATTTGACCTGCACTGGATTGACGTAGGCATGAAGGGCGTGACTTTTTCAGCTGCAGCAGCTGTTCTGTTACTCGTATGTACCTTCATAAACATGTAATATTTAAAAAAAATTCAAAATGCCTTTAGCATCTTCTGGTGGTCATGCGAGATGATCCGCAGAGATGGTGAAAAGTTCAACCACAGTGCAGCAGGTTCAACCGTGGGTGAATCCGACTTAATATGGAATAAGTGAGCGCGGGCTGTTCGCTTCCCGTAATGATCTTGTCTATTGCAGCTTTAAAAATGCATTTCAGAATGTGAGCAATCCACAGGTGTCTCTGTGCGAGAATAAAAAGCCTCTTTGGGTGCATTAGGTGTCTGCATAGAGGAACCATTCAGGGCATTATCACACTGGAGCAAATTACATCACACTGTGCCACATCGGCAACTGAATTAAATCCCTTGACGCTGCACATTACAAAAGCAAGGACATTACTTTCTGTCAGGACCCCCCCCAATGCCAAACTATAACTTTAACGTTTCTTATTAATGAAGAATAAGCTGCCCACAGTGCAGTGGTTCCCTATGCTAATGGGTTTGCTGTCTGGCCCCAGTGGGAAGGAGTCCGACTTTGTCAAATTTAATCTTTTAATAAGGTTTAATGCTATAAAGAGAGTCACCCCCTATTGTCCCACCCTTTTACCCATGTCTTATCCAGGCTGGGCATGGCCGCTGTTTCCTCATGCATGCAGAAGAGCTCTTTGCCTCACCCAGGACACATCAGATCTCAGTGGATGTGACGACAGAGAGGCGAGGAAAAGGGAATATGGGGGAGGTTGTTTGGGGGGCAGTGGGATTTGCACACAGGGCCTTGTTAATGGGTACACAATGTGCCGAGAGACAAGAAGCAGCACACTCCAGCAGACAGTGCTGTCATCACAGGGGGGAGAGACCAAGAGGGAGAGGGAGAGAGAGAGAGAGAGAGAGAGAGAGAGGGTTATCATTCCCCCACTTTGTTTATTAGTTATCAGTGACAGGCACACAGACATGCGAGGCCTAAAGAATAAACTGACACGCACAGACACACCACACATGGCATGACGACACTCTCAGTGGTATGCAGGCAGAAGTGAAGACATGTGTAAAATAAGGAAATGAGCAGGAAGACACACATTCACACCCACATCCACACGCGCAGCATGCTTTAGTGAATGTTTCTAAATCAAAAGCCGGTATTGGATTCATTAGGGAGCTCTTAGCAGCTGTTCTCATCTAACCACATCAAGGTGAAGATTTAACACATGAATCTAACACTCAACACTAAGATATGCTTTTTTTGTCAAGAGATGGGGGAATTCTCTCAGTGAGCGGATGCCTCAGAAATGGGTTTTAAACCCAAAGTCATAAGTAGCGTTAAGCTGACAGTGTACTGAAAATGAAATCAAAATCAGTGTATTCTCATAGGGCATATTGGTGGGTGTGCAACCCCAAAAAATAAAAGCGCTGCTTTAGGCTTCGATTTCTACAGTATGCACAGTACTCCACTTACGACTTGTTGAATTTCGTTCCACATCTCATTCACCGCCCCTTATTGCTTTGTTTTCTCGCATCTTCCTGCAGTGATGTCATAGTTGCAATTTTATTTCACGTTAGCTGTGGGTATATGTCTCCAGTTGGTTGTTTGAGACATGGCTGTGTTACAAGAATCATCTTACTTTTTTTCTTTTTTTTTTAAGGAGACCTATTATGCTGATCACTATTTTAAAACTTGCATATATTGTTACAATGCTGGAAGCCCATACTAAACATGGGCAAAATTTAAGAGCATGAGGTAAATGTATGTAGGAGTAATCCCAGGATGATTCTGCAGAGGGCGCTAAACGGCAAATCATGTACTGTAATAGTTCCTTGAGATAAAACCAAGAATTTCTTGCGACAGCTTCAAGCCTAAACGTAAACCGTTGAAAACTCTTACATAGGCTCTCTTTTCCCAGCACTGGAGAGCAGCCCTCCCGTGGCAGCCCTGCAGCGTTCTTCCCCCTGAGAGCTACCAGCCGGCCAATCAGAAGAAAGTGGGCACGTGGAGAGGTGTGCCTTAAAGAGATAGAAGCTGAATCATTTCACACAGAGGCTGAAATTAGGGTTTTTACTGACACCATTATCAGATAAATGAGGAGTTTTTTTTAGCTGCAAATCACACAGAGCGACTCTTTAGGGTTTACAGACTGACAACATGAACAGTGAAAATCAGAATAATATGGGATGTTTAACATAATCCTTAAACATTATAGCAGGGATTATTTCTTTAACGGTCCAATAATAATCCCTCGGACACAGGTTCTTAAACGTCTCCATGTTGCCAGGTCTCAGTGATTACAGTATTTTGTTGAGCATGATGTAATTATTAAGTGTTAGAATGACTGAATACACAAGAATCGTAAGATATAGGAAATCATGTATGCACAAGAGTCTTTCAAAAGCGGTCCATGTTGCGCCACTTAAGTTCACTTTCTCACACGTTTCCGAGAGATTTATAGCTGTAGAAATAAATCTGTCTGTGTAGATGCCACACTTTACATAATCTCCTTTATATGTACATGTACTTAAGCACCTTTCAAGAAAAAAAGATGATTGTTAATACTCGGCCTATTAGTAAAAGCTTTACATAAACTCAGTGTTTAGCATCTTTCAGATTGCTGTCCAGAAACCTGTTATTGTATCATTTAATTAAAAAGAAAATACAGCAGCTTAATTATATAGGACTATTTATTGCTCCTTTCAAAGTGATGGATTGCTTCTAAACATGATGGATGGATGAGAAATAGATAATAAAAGGGGTCACTCAGTTTGGTACACCTTTGAATCAGCTGCACATTTTCACTTCCTCTTTGTTTTCATCATGTTAGTTTCAGGGGACAGATTTGTTTTCGTGTCTCTTTTTGTGTAGTTCTCTATTTGTTTGGTACAAAAACTACAACAGTGCAGATGTACTGACAATGGATTTTTTTTTTCTCCCAAAAGCAAAATGAGCTCCCTCCAGTTTAGAGCACTTTCATTCCACTCACAGCTCATCCCCAGAGAGAAGTTCAAGCACCAGAACACCAGTGTGAGATCATTTTCAGCCAGGTGTATTAAAGATGCAGCTGTAACTTTCAGCACAGCTGGAGCTTTGTTTTTGGGTTTTTAGAATATTTTCGTTATTAGTTCCTTCATGGAGCTCCACCTTGAGAAGCAGACAGACAAACCTCTGTAGGCGTTTAAAGTGTGCCAATCTAATAGTTGAGCCTGTCTTCTAAGAATGTGGGGCTTGAGTCAGTATGGTATAACTTTAAATAATTTCACTTTTCATGCTTACACCTTAAGTCAATTAAAATAAGTCGACAAAAGACTGTTATATATTTGTAGATTATCTGACAGCAATGCAGCAACCAGTATGAACCACTTCTAAGTTTCCATTCTGGTCCTGAATGGTCTGTTTATGTTTGGACCAGAGAAGGTACGCTGTTTTCAGGCACCCCACAGGGCAGGTTTGGACGCCCCTCAGTTTGCCAGGCAAACATCAAACCAACAGGTGTTTGAGCGATTCTGAACTGATTGTACCCGACCTAAAAAGCCTCTGCATGTTTCTAATAAGCTCCACGAGCAGAAACGTGCTCAAACTAGGATCAATATTGGAGATGCTTTTGAAAAACGGAGAGAGGTCAGAAGGTTTTAATAACAATGCAGAGCTGACTAAATGCTGAAGCTTCAGTGTCCATGACATGGCAACCTGCCTGCACCTTGACTCTTAAAGAGGAGGGGATGGCTTACCTGCCACATATTGCTGCTTTAAGATTTGTTTTTGATGAAATGTTAAACTTTGTTGCATATAAAAGTGAAACTTCCATTTACAGGAAATATATTTGGGATGTTTTGCAGAAAGTATGATGAGATTTTATTTGATGTGCTGCACCTTCTACACTTCCAGTAGCTTGACTTCCTTTTGGTCTCAGGGATTTTTGATGGGAGGGATACATGTTTGCGCTTGTTATTTTCTTTTGCTGCCATGAATGCACCTGCAAGCTGAGCAAACTAGTCGGACTCATTCAGTCGTGGATTTTAACAGAATAAGGTATTTAAAAGACAGAAAACCTATAACAGTGGTGTAATCTGTCTGCACCTTTTACACAACCCAATGCAGAGACAGACCCTTACATTTGAATTCACAGCTCTTAATCCAAAAACAAAATATTGCTAAAAAGAAAAAAAGGGGTCAATACAAAAGAACACATACTGAGGTGTACTGGGATCCCCGCCTCCTCAAACTCTATGTAATAAAAAGTGAAATATCCTGTGATTGGTTCCAGGGTGGTTGGGATTCAGAGCACTCTTTTTGAGAAAAATACACAATCAAGTGTTGTCTGTAGCTGGCACAGTATGCACTCCGATTAACTTAAGCAAAGGCTCTATGTTTATACTCAGCTGTCAAAAACAATAAGCTCCTGGACAACATGGTGGGTAGCTCAGGCTGGCAACGGAGGGGGTGTGGGAGGTCACAGAGAGAGACTGAAGAGAAGAGGAAAAAGGCTGCAAAGAGGAGAGAAATCTGTTGGACTGCTTCTGTGTGTTTTAGTGTGTGGGTGTGTGTGCATGAGCAAACCAGTGAGTAAGCAAGTGCGTATGTTAGGGTGAGAGACAGACTGAGAGACATGCCTCCTCCAGTGCTGAGGGCAGCAGGTTTTTGGCAGTAGCAGCTCTTTCGTGGGCGTTAGGGAGGAGGGGGGGATAGAGAGTAAGAGGAGGGGGAAGAAGAGGGAGGATTTGGCCGTGGTACCGGCGCCCGGCCATGTGGCGGTGGCAGGGTTCGTGTCAAGCTGATTGGCTGTGGTCTTTGATTGAGGTTGACCTTGAGAGCTTGCTGCCTTTAACTGACTGTGACTGCACCGTGAACACCAGGCGGCCACATTCCCATGCTCTGTCCCCAAGGCCACAGTCAGCAGGAGGCAGCTACATGGCCATGGGGAGCGTACAACAACATGCAGTCCACATACTAGCACGCACATATACTGCATGTGTGCACTCAAGTCACTGCACTGCATCAAGCATGTAACATTATTGTGTCGGCTCCAGTGTTTTACAAAAAAAAAAAAAATTCTCACTTTGTTCGAGCTCTATCAACTAATACAGATTGTTTTAAGGGGCTTTTGACAGAGCTTTTGCATTAGGGGGGTAATGGAAATTTCATGACAGACACTTGGGGTATTAAAGAATGTATTCAGAAACTGAAAAGCCAGCATGTATCTCCTAAACAAAGGTCTCATTTGAGTGTGTATTTGTATTTTATCCCATTTTTTTTCAATAAGCATAATTTAAAAATAAGTTTCATTAACCAAAGTATTAGCCAAAAGTGAAAAATAACAGTTTCAAACAGTGGGGCCTGGAGTCTTGTTGATTAAAAGCAGCAGAAAGCAATAAAGCAAGCAGCGCTGGAATAAGGGCATCCGAAACAATGGAGAAAATATCTGCACAGCTGCCCAAAAACATTCATTTCTGAACTGTAAATTACATGTTGAGCTAAATCCTAGCAGAGAGTGATCCATGGCAAAGATGAGTGAACAACAATCACAGACCAAAGCCACATACCACTTGTAGTCAAGCTGCACCAGTCTTCAAAATGTATGGACCAGGGACATGTCAAGAGGTGTGTCCAGGGGTGGCATTGGCCCACTTGAAATCTGATTGGCCACCCCAGGTGCCACCCAAGAATCCTAAACTATGATTGGCTATTTGCCTTGTTAGAGGGAAAACTTAAAATTACTTTTTCTGGTTGTATTAAGTTTGAGAAAGTTGTAAGATAGAATTAGGCGGTTAGATAGGAGAGATGGTGGAAGGGCGGAGTAAGGCTTGGAGGACAGTGTAGCAATGAAAATAAACACAAAATTTCCTGAAAATATGACCAAGAGAAAGGAGGTATAAAATGAATAGGAGATGACCCAGGACAGAGCCCTGAGGAACACCAATAGTAACTGTGGAAAGGTGGGATCTGTAGTTCTTGAGTTGGATTAACTGAATGAAAAGATATGATAACAAAAAAATGCTAAATACTTTTTTAAAGATTTTGACCATATAATATCTCATCACATTCCCTTGAGCAAAATCCCTCGACGGATGAATATCTGTTGATCAAAAGCTCCACAATAGAAACTACATTGGTCTTGTGGTGACATTGTCGTCTTAAATTTTGCATATTTTTATGTGTCCTCTTTTAAATTGTTACACTCTGATACATTTATGCTAGTTCAGGGACCTGAAGGTCATAATGGGGATCAAAATTCAGGCCTTGACCAAATTTCCCACATGTATGACATATTCTAAAGATTGAAGCTAAATGGCTCTCCTTAGAAGTTATGAGGATGAAAAAGTATCTGAAGATGATCCTTATTGTTTTATCCTTGTGAGGACAAATTGTAGTGATAATAGTGAAACAGCACACACACACATACACACACAGACATGCACACACACTCGTGTCATATTATCTGGCACTGAATGAATAGCGAGGACCCAAGGCACCTGTGGTGGTGAAGGTCACACGTCTGAGTGGTTAGTGAAGGACATGGGAAAGTGATCCTGCCTTTAAAAACCCCACTGACATCACATTAGCTGCTGTTCAGGGAGCAGGAGTCATCACACACGCACACACACACACACACACACACACACACACACACACACACACACACACACACACACACACACACACACACACACACACACACACACACACAGACACACACACACACACACACTCAGCCAGAATCACATACACAGCCAGACACACAGACACCAACACCACATGGAGCACTCCAGGGGATCCTGTTTCACCTCTAAATATGTGATTTGTGGGAAATCCTCTAAGATTGCACACATGATCCATGTTTCAGGGTAAAGAGGGCTAGCTTGAAACCAGAAAATGACTAAACACCTATGTATTTTATCAACATTTTGAGCAAAGCATGTAATGACATGTGGTTTGCTGTAGTTGTTTTGGTACTCCAAGCTAGGATGCACGATTGATCGATCTTTTCTGAACACGTGAAGTTAAGAAAAATTCGACAAATCTGATTTTTCAGCAATCCAAAAGTGTTTCCTCTTCAACACAGTGTGCCGTTGATTGATTGTAAAAGTGGAATATTCAAATATGATAGGCTGCGTGACACAAGGCTTTTTTTTCCGTATTCAGCTTTGTGAAGCCAGTTTGATTGATGATTGCTTTTCTTGTTTAAGAAACTAAGGCTTTTTTTTTCAAGCCTATATTTGAAAGTGCAGAGCAATTTAGTGAACGAGTAGCGTTAAAAGATGACAGAAGAATGAGAACACCAAGAGCTCTTTAGCTTCAACAGGAGAAAACAATGATAGTGGCGGATTTGACTGGATAAGTTGATCACCTGGGAAGAAGCTGTCATCTCAATCTTTGGATATTATTGTTGTGTAAGGTCATTCATGTGACACACACCACAGAGTAGTGGTGGCTGGTGCATTGTTCTCCAGAGTGGGTACAATTTCTCAAAGATGGGCCAGAATATCTTGATTCATTAACTTGATGCTAACACATACTGGGAAAAGCCATTAACTTGCTAACAGAATTGGCATCACGATAATTTTAACTTAGGAAACCATCTGTTTAACTTAGTACACTCAACAAAGAACTTCATATGCACTTGTACTTACAGTTTCCTAAACATTGTGGAGACAAACTTAAAAAAAATGCTGACTCATGCTAGTCTGGTCTGTTGCTCTGGTCCATCTTTGTAAACAGTCATTGCTGTGATCCAGTGACACTGCATGACTCGCTCTTTTATGTCTCAGTTCATCGGACGTGTCCCTCTGCTGCCTCCTTTTGGGTGGTGGTTTGTAACGTCTTCAGGAGCCCATTTTTCCTGTGCTCTTTGATGCTCATATCTTATGGTATGATAACTAGCTCACTACCATCTTGGAGGCATCCCACCATGCATAGTGCGACTAGTATGCATGCTATTTCTTTTCCCACATTGTAGGGAAAAGGAGGCTGTGACGTAATGGCGTGCGGACAGCCCTGCCTTTTGTGTGTGCATTTTTTTTAAGCTTCTTGATGCTCCTCGATGTTCCTATGTCTTATATTGAAGAAAAGAAAATGTGCATGCATGTGCAACTTATAACGAGAGTCAATGAAGGCCTGGTGCTTAATTTTAATTAATTAATTTCGATTGCCTTCCTCCTCTACTTCGTAAATCTTGTGAAGAATGCTGAAAAAGCCACATTTGTCAGCACAGCTGTCAATCATGACGTTACATCTTTTCTTTTTGCAGTAAATAATTAAATACATTTAACTGGTCCGAAAATGAAAAGTTGGACATAAATACGCCTGACAAAAGGTTTAATAGGACAAAAAAAGTGACTTTTACTTTGGCCCATGTCCTCTCCTCTTCTGTCATCATTTCCAGAGGATGATGTTTCAGTCATCCTTTTAGAAAGTCTTGGGTTTGTACTAGGAGTCTGACATTATTTCTAGTAAGACTCAAACTTTATCTGCAAGATATAAGTCAGGTAAATGATGAAACACTGCTGTGGAATAGGCTACCCAACAGCACGGATTATTACGGAGCCAACCTTGAACAGTTTTCACATCAAAATTCTGCGCTATACTGTGAGGTTTAATATTATACAGTTAAATATGATCATGTAGATCAGAGCACTTTTAAAACTTCTTATTTGAAGAGTAAGAAGCTTTTCTTTCTTCACTTTTCACCCTCTTCACTGAAGTAGTTTTTGAATACAGGAGTTTTAATGGAATATGTCTACAGTACATAATGATATGGCTAATGTCAGAAAGTTACCAAAGTGAGCACTTCTTCTAACATTACTCATTAAGGTCCAGACTTGAACCTATAGCACTTGTTTGATCAAGTTTCCAGCTCTCTGCAGCCATTCATGTGAAACTTAAAGTTGCATTAGTTCACGCTCGTCTTAGGGTGTTTTCACACCTGTTTGGAGAAGTTGTTCTGAAACAAGGGGGCATTTCGCCATATGTCCATGGTGTGTTCATGGACATATGGCTCAGTCAGACTATTGCTTAGTACGGCCCTTATGCCTCTCCTGCATAAAGGCGCATTCACACATACTCCGTGTGCGCCGCGGTCCGTCTGCGCCGCGGTTTTGTTCCGTCGGACGGCGCGAGCCCATTCACACTGGATCCGTTTCTGGAACGTCAGCACAGCAAAGCGCACCCATGATCAGCTGTCCACACATCACGGGAGAACTACAAGATCACGCGGGAATAAAGAGAAAACGTGCAGACAACATGACTCTTTCTCTTTCTGAGGATGATTTGTTGTTTGTTTGGTGCCTGTTTTGACGTTACGTTGATAAAGTGAGGAAAATACAATCGCGAGTCCGTATATTGTGTTTTATTTTGAAATTGACCGGATGCTATGTGCGTTTCCTTGACTGACTTCCTGTCCGGGTTGTGATATTCTGTCTAGCTTGACGCGTGTCTGCAGCGTACTCCGTCGAAAATAGACCTGCAGCGTATTTGAAACGAAGCAGAGCGACGTGGCGCTGGTGGCACGCTCCGGAGACGGACCGCAGCGCCCGCTGTGTGAACACAATGATTGACTAGAGTGGCGGCTAACTACGGCGTACTTCGCGGCGCTGATGGACCGCGGCGCACACGGAGTATGTGTGAATGCGCCTTGAGCCAGTGCCCCAGGTGGACCACCCCAGTCCAAAACGTCTGGACACGACCCCTGGGTACTAATAAGCACTCAATAATGACTAATAAGCAGCCAGTTCACTACTCATTATGCTAATAAGTAGAGCCTGACAGATTAATCAGCCATCCAATAATATTGGACGATATTAGCATATTAAGAGACTATCGGTATCGGCTCAGTTACCGCAGATATGTGCCGATATTACTAGATTTATTCACCAGTCAAATGTCATTTCATTTCAGTATAATTGTATTACACTAGCATTTCTCTTTCTGGCTGTCACCAGGGATCAAAGCAATAAATGTGTATATATATCTATCATCTTCAACAGATCGAAGATGGATCTAAGATATCAGCTGATATTTCTGTATCTGATTTTTTCTCTTCCTGATATCAGTATCAGCCCAAAAAATTCCGTATTGGTCAGTGTGTGGATCACCTCAGTGTCTTGATTAAAACCAGGTGTGGGGAGCTTATACTCTTGGACCTCAGTGCTCTGTTCTGACTCTTTATCTCACTTTCAGAGGGAGTGAGAGGTTCTCCCTGTGTTGTCTCTTGTTGTCTGTGTGTTCATAAACACAAACGAATAACTTTCTGTTTATTTGTGTCCATTGCTAGTCTCTCAGTAAATAACTTGGGGTGCTGGGTAGTTTTGTTGATATACTCTGATATTACGTATTTTCATGAATTCGTTCATTTTGGTAACGATGTGAATGTATCATTTAAATCTGTATACCATCTTAGAGTAACTATTTTAGGTTTGAGTTGCTGTAACCATATCCAGGAAAACATTTCACAGAAACAGAGTTATATTGGGATTGGAGCCAAGTGTTTGTTGAAAGATGAAAAGGAAATGTGACTCTGAAACTGAAGAAATGTATATGTCTGATTTACGGGTCAAGCTGATGTCTTCTTCAAGCCTTATAGAGAAAGTACTCAAAATAGTTAGGAATTTGTAGGCTGTACATTGAGTAGAATATAAGCAAATGTGAATAAGAGAATCTTGGTCAGTCAGCTAGCAATTGTCAATGAGTGTGTTTTGTTGCGTTGGTCTGACCTCGGCCGAAATAAATTGTAAAATAATCCACAGTCTGTTCAGCGAATTTATTATTATATAGACAGCAGAAACAACCCCGACCTTACATACCCCAGTCTTTTGTGTTGCGTGTTAAGGCCTCCCTGTTAGCCTTTGCTTTGTGAATTGTTTTCTGGGTCTCCTGGACAATTTAGTTTTGAGTCAGCTGCTTGGCAGCAGTTGTTTAATCATTTTCGATGCATTATTTAGTTTAGAAGGGTGTTTTGGCTCTATATTATTTCTTTGTTTCCCCCCCCCCCCACACCTTCTCCAATCTATCCCCTTTCCTGACAGGTCAGGTCCTACTAATAAGCAATTAGTTAGTCTTGGATATTGTGACAAATATTTAAAGTATAACCCCTTTTTGTCTTAATTCATTAAGAGGTTTGAGGAAACAATAAGTGTCAGGCTTAGAATATATCATTGGTTTTGATTGACTTCTCCCATATGTATCTGTAGCATCTGTATAGTGACACAACTTGTACCTTTTATAATTATGTACATCATGTCTGTATGAGTTTAGAGCTTTTAGTGTCTCTTTCAAACATCTAAATCAAATTCGGAAACTCAAAGCAGGAGGATGTATGATAAAGTAAAAATACAGCCTAGCTCTATTCTGCATTTTTGTGTGTATTTGCATATGTAGTATAACTGTACAGATCTGTTAAACGGACCCCAAAGGTTTTTGTTTCATGTTAAAAGACTTTGACATTCCAACATGAACTATAGATTGTCCCTGAAATGTCACAGAGGTCTCGATAGCTCTCATTTTCTATTCACACTAAACAATCTCTGTTAGATCAGCTCACTGGGTGGATTTTCACCCCAGCTATAGAGCATGCACATAGTTAAATGGTATGCAATTTGCAGACTTTTGTAGATAAAGTTCCCCTATGGTAAGAAGAACGAAAATGTGTTCAAAAAAAAGTATAAAGTGTTTTTTGTTGAGTATATGCAGCAAAACTGAGAGTCCCATGTTTTTTCAAGTGTGTTTCTAGCTTTTTTCGCTCCTGCAAACCTTTTTTCCTTGCTTGTCTCCTGAGTCTAAATATAGAGATAGAGAAGAAGGCGAGAGAGTGTCTGAGAGCGAGATAGAGAAACATCTCACGCTGGCATGTTGTCAGATCATCTTTCCCCCCCCCCCTTCTCTTGTGATGATATTTCCAATTATGGCTGAGTGACATGCAGTTGTAGCAAATGGCGAGGGTGTTGAAGCTCATTTCAGCGCAGACAGCAGTTAATGAGCTTTTTTTTATGATCTATTTATGCGAGTTCTGTGTGAGAACAGATGAAAGTGAAGATATTTCCGACAGAGCGCTCCACAAACACCTCTAATTGTGACAAAATTAAATGGTTTTTAACACCTGATCAGCTTTGATGCCATTGTCTTTTTCTTCCTTCGGCGTCATTAGGAGGGACACTAAGGTACATCTGCACTTTAACATCACATTTGAATATTATGTTAGTTACAGTGTGACATAATTCCAATCATAGACATATTTACCTCTTCCTCAAGATTTATGTCTACCTTGACACTGATGTAATATCGATTAAAGCGAAATCTGTCAAGAAAATGTTAATTTAATGGATTTCATGTTGAGATCTGGGGTGTTAACATTATTAATTTAATTCTTTAAAATATCCTTCCATCTTGAAACCCACCAGCCCGGACTACAAATGTAATACAAAGGGAAACCAGAACACTTCCTGCTGACAATCCAGAGCCCTGTGTGCATATTCTACACTTTCAGCCCATGTCAAATCTGTAAATTTACAGTATACAGCTTCTAAACAAACACAAAGGTTAAAGCCATATTCTTTTCAAACCCACAATAATTCGAACCCAACAGCCATTGCAGTTTACTCACCAGCTTTAAACTGCTGTACTGGGTGTGCATACAAAGTTTTCCTTTATATTTAGGAATTATTACCATTATTCTGAGAGTACACTTACCTTCATTTTCACCTTCATGTAAAGTGGCTCAGATATCGAGTCTAAACTTAAATTATGCTCTAAGAGTTTGTGCTTCTTGACCCATATCACAACACTTCAGGGAGTATGTTGTTTTTAAACGTTAGCACAGTCAGGGACACTTAAGTCAACTTTGATAACAAATGATTATACAGTTCACAGTTCACATGGAAAAGGTTTCTGGGAGCTCTCATAGAGACACAAAGAACATTTGCAATTGAACTGTTTTTCATGCTATTAACCTTACTCAGATAAAAAGTGATACTTTGGAATGATATTCTCCTCAGCAGGAAGTAAAGTAAACCTCCTGAGCCACAAATACATCACTGATCATTCTCTCATCATTTTACATAATGCAATGATTTTCAGAAGACCTCCAAAAGAAGTGGATGGCAGCATTATCCTTAGTGGACAGGGGCGTGTCCAGACTTTTTGGACTGGGGTGGCCCAACTTGGGCACTGACTTGTGCAGGGGTGGCCTGAAGTTTGTGTGCACACAGCTGAATGAAAGCATTTATTTACTCCTTCTCTCCGCACCAATCAACATCGACTTTGAAGTAATACAAGAAAATGGAAACATATACATCTACAATCTTAATTTTTTAAGGACTCAAAAAATGTCATACAAATTCTGTTTATTTCATGGATAGCCCCTTGAGATGATCCATCTCGTTTTCGAGAGGGTCCAGTACAAAAAACAAAATAGTACAGTGTGATACAGACACAGTTACACACAACATACACACATAAAGGCTCTCACACACCCGTCCGCCCACATATCCCGCCCGTAAAGCCACAGCACCCACACAAAACAATCAGAGGTAGATACACATAATGACATAATATGCAATCAAGAAAACAAAGATATATTATTAAAGGGGCTAGATGACATTACCATTCGAAGCAGCAGCATGATTTTGTGAGAAAGGGTAGTAGTGATTTCTTAAAAAGGTAAAGTGAGTTTATTGTTCTTATGTTTATAGGTAGATTGTTCCAGTCAAAGGGAGCTTTATACTTAAATGCCCGTCTGCTGATTTCTTTGTTGGTTTTGGGAACAAGAAAAAAAGGCTGCTGAGTATGTCTTAAAGAATATGAGGAATTGTTTGGTCTTAAATATTGTTTTAAATAAAAGGGAACATTGGAGTGGATACATTTGAAGATAAATTGGAGCCAATGGTAATGTTTCCTTGAATTCAGGGGTAACCAGTCCAAGGTTTCGTACAAGGAGCAGTGAAGAGTTCGATAGGGACACCTTAAAATAAATCTGCAGAGGCTATTGTAAATAACAAGGTTGAAGATGTGTTTCGAATGTATTCTGATAAACTATGTCGCCATAATCCAGTATTGGTAATAACATCTGCATAACAATTCTTTTCCTCATCTGTAAGGTAAAGCAATTTATAGATTGATAGAGAATACTTAAGTTCCGACTTAATTTGTTTGTAATGGATTCAATGTGTTGCTTAAAAGAGAGAGTAGGATCAATCCAAAGGCCCAAGTATTTAAAAGAGGAGACATGTTCAAGGGATGATCCATCATTAAAAGAAATAGACAGATCTGGAGTTTCTCCTAGGCCTTGTCTGGTACCGAGCAACATACAACATGATTTATTTTTGTTTAGCAATAGTTTGTTGGTTGAAAACCAGTTCTGAACCAGGGCAAACTCACTTTGTAGTGATCTTTCAATTAAGAATTTTTTAGTATTGGATGTATAGATTACTGTGTTGTCAGCGTATAAGTAAATTTGACAGTCCGAGCTAATTTTGGGAAGGTTATTAATAAAGATGGAGAAAAGGAGTGGTCCCAGGGATGAGCCTTGAGGCACTCCCTTCTCAACAGTCAGGTAATTGGATAAATGTCCATTAAAGCTGACAAACTGGCGGCTTTAATTGACTGTTATGAAGGTAGGAGTTGAACCAAAGTAAAGTGTTCCGAGACACACCAATAGAATTAAGTTTGTCCAGAAGTAAATAGTGATCAACGATGTCAAAGGCCTTGGTTAGGTCGAGAAAGATTACACCAGTTAGTTTGCTGTCTTCAGAGGCAGAAAAAACATCATTTGTAAATTTTAGAAGCGCTGTAGATGTTGAGAAGTTAGGTCTGAAGCCAGACTGACATGGAGATAAAATGTTAAAGTTGTTAATATACTGGGATAATTGATTGAAAATTAGTTTCTCGAAGATTTTAGCTATAGAATTTATTATTGATATTGGGCGATAATTGTTAATGTCACAAGGATCACCTCCCTTGTGAAGTGGAGTGACTATGGCACATTTCCAAGTGGAGGGGAGAGTACAAGTTGATATAGAAAGGTTAAATAGGTCGCAAAGTGGGTACATCAAAATATGAGCAGCTAACTTAATAAATTTAGTCTCAATGCCATCTGGTCCAGTTCCACAGTCATCCTTTAGTTCATTAATTGCATGTTGTACTTCGACAAGTTATATTTTTTGTATAGAGAAACTGCTTCTGCAAGAAGAACTATTAGGGGAGTCGCATGCCGCAGGTCAGTCAAATACAAGAGAGTTGCCTATGGAGGCAAAGTGATGATTAAAACTATTTGCAGCAACAGATGGTTCTTGAATAATATTGTTATTGCATCGAATCTGGGTAGTGGTGTCTTTGTTTGACTTGTTAAGAATGTTATTCATGCTTTTCCAGAACTGTTTTGGATTGTGCATGTTTTCTGCAAGATGTTTTTTGTAAAAGTCTGATTTAGCATTACGTGTTTTTGTTTTACATAAGTTCCTTAAGGATCTGTAGTTGTCCCAGTCAGCAGGATCATTGGTTTTTTCTGTATGTCTTCCAGGTTTTGTCCCGTTGTTTGAACAGACTTATCAGATCAGAGCTGATCCAAGGCAAATGTCTTCCTTTGACCCTGACTTCCCTCCAGGGGGCATGTGTATCAATAACTCTTGTGAGTTCAGAATGAAAATAATCCCAGGCATCTTCAGCATTGGGTATAAATTGATACCTGTCCCAGTTTATTTTGACCAAATCATATATAAAGTTTTCTAAATGAATGTTCTTGCATTGTCTCATTTTAATGTATTTAGGAGGAAAACTGGGAGTTTTAATTTTCCACAAACAAAAGATAGCTGAGTGGTCACTAAAACAATCAGATAGTGTACCAGATTTAATAATTCTGCCGGGATGGGTGATAAGGATCCAGTCTAATAATGACTTCGACTTAGGGTCATGAATTCTGGTAGGCTCGTTGATCAGCTGGGTTAAGTTTATACTATTTAGCAGGTTTTTTTCACGTGATGAGGAACGGTCTAGCCAATTGCTGTTGAAGTCACCTAGGATAATCATTTCACATGGATGTTCAAATGAGGAAAGGGTATGTGTATGTCCAAAGTCACAATTTAAAGTATTTTAATTAAAAAAATTGCAAACAAACATCTGCAAACTAAAATCTATGAGCTTCCTGTTGCAACACAGCCTGAATAGTAAGGCCCAATCATAGTTAAGGAATTTGGGTCGGCACCTGGGGTGGCCATTAAGATTTCAAGGGGGGCCCATGCCACCCCTGGCCAGCCCTCTGGACACGCCCCTGCTTGTGGAGTCACTCTTCTGTAAAAAAAAAAATATGGCTGTAGAGTAAGCCTGCATGTGTGGTAAATGTATATTCAGATGGTGACAAATCCCTCCCACCGTGGACAAAAAAAGTATCAAATACTTCAGCTATTCTATTTTAAATGTATGATCTGTTTAAAAGCCTTGGCATTATTCTAAAAAGCTCCACGAGCAGAAACGTGGTCAAACTTGGATCAATATTGGAGATGCTTTTGAAAAATGGAGAGAGGTTAGAACACAGAAAGGTTTACAGACCGATGCAGAGCTGGCTAAACACTGAAGCTTCAGTGTCTGCAACATGGCAACCCACGTGCACATCGACTCTAGAGAGGAGGGGGCGGGGGGGAGACAGCTCTCAACAATGTTTGGAATTTGGACTGTACCCATTTTAAACGGTACGAGGCAGAGCTACATATTGCTCCTTAAACCCACCTTCACAATGTTTACTGTAAAACAAATTTAAACCAAAAAAATCATTAATTGCATGTCAGACCCAAACCCTAAACCCAATTATCATTATGATATTAAAGTTAGCTAATGGACGCTAATGGATGACTGAGGCAGCTAAATGCAACGTTATTACAGCTCAAAGGTTGCTGTAACAGATCATTGATTAAGTCTGAAACTGCTCAAATTGGATTTTCACCATTTGTTTTGTTAAATATATTAATCAGATGTAATTGTTTTATTGAGAGGGAAACGAAATTCAATCCAGGCTGGTCATATTAACACATTGAGTCCAACCTCAATATTTCCAGATTCCTATATTTAACAAATCAGAATCCTAATCCAGCTAGTTTACCAAGCTACATTTAAGATTAAAGTCTTGCATCTGAATTTTTATTTATGTTCTATGTAGAAATGTATGCATTTAATTCATGCAAAGGTTCACAAAGCCTGAAATGGCAATAACCTGAATCCTGTTGTCGTTCAGCATCAATCTGTGCATTAGTGGACGCCACAGTGCTTTCAGATGAATCATCCCTCAGAGGGACAGTGTGGGGTGTCCTCTACCCTCCCCTCTCCTCCGACCCCATTCTAAACCTCATGGGAGGTGTAGGCAGTGCTGCAAGGGTTTAGGTGGGAGGGGTGAGACACACATCAGACCTCAATGATTAAGAGTCCACGTCCAGTGACCATGAGTGTCAGCCGATACAACACACACACACAGCTTCCTACCGCTGTGGTCCGATAGAGTGTGAACCCTCCCCACCTGTCTCAGTCAGAGAGGGTAGGGTGAGGCATACAGCCCCGTCATCCCCCACTGATGGATGGGGGACATTACGGCTCTTGGGGACAGGTGCCACTGACGATTAAAGGCCCCAGCCAGTGGCTTGGAAAGAATGGAAGTGGAAAGAGGGAAGAAGAAAGAAAGGGAAACTGTTGCCGCAGAACGAGTAAACACAAACGCTGCAGGGGAAGCAGACGTGAAACGAGTGGCGAGGGTGGAGGGGAAGGAGGGGGCGATGCAGGTAGGGAAGAGACAGATGGCGAGAGCAGTTTTCTCCCTAGATTTTAAGTATGATGCAATATGACTCCCTTTGTACCAAAACAGTGATAACACAAGCTAACACGCTTGCTAACAGGTGTGGAAACACTCTTTTTTTATCTGCCTTTTTTATGCAGCCTTGCCACTCACCTTTTTTTTCCTGGTAAGTGCTGCAGCTGCTCTTCTCTGTGTTGATGACATGTGTTACCTAGACCCGTCAGCAAGCTATTGGAACAACTATGACCTCCCCTGCCTTATAGAGGCAAAAATAAGGTCCGTCATTGGCAACACTTTCTCAATCTATGTTCCAATCCTCACCTATGGTCATGAGCTCTGGGTAGTGACCGAAAGAATAAGATAGCAGATACAAGCGGCCAAAATGAGTTTCCTCCAGAGGGTGGCTGGTCTCAGCCTTAGAGATAGGGTGAGGAGCTCGGATATTCGGGGGGGAGCTAGGAGCCAGTTGAGGTGGTTTGTGCATATATCCCGTGGAACACATTGGAATCCCTCAGGAGGAGCTGGAAAATGTTGCTGGGGAGACGGGAGTCTGGGTTGACTAACTGCGCTTGCTGCGCACCGGGACCCAACCTCAGGTAAGCAGAAGAAAATGGATGGATGGATAGATAGTTTAATTGAACTATTGAAAACCCTTGCTTGTAATTTACAATGAATGTTCGTATCTATGTTATGTAACTTGAAGCCAACATTGCCTTTTAGTTTAACACTGGAATCAAACGCCGTTGTTGACAAGTAAAGCCCAACTAGAAGTGCAAAAACTGCAGTTCCTTCAGTGTCCACTTGAGGCTGGCTTCAAAAGCCAAGGAACGCCCATTAGATCCCTTTTTCAAATGTCAGTTTTTCAGCAAAAATAAACAGGTTTACAGCCTGGTATAAAAAAAAACAATGTTGGTCTAGACCAGTGGTTGCCAAAGTGGGGGTCGGGACACCCAGAGAATCTCATGCCACCAAGAGGGGGGTCGTGAGATGACTTCCAAAAAAGACTAACACAAACTTAAAATGCTTTATAATATTATATATTTTATCCATTATTGTAAAAATATATACAAAAAAGTAGTTTGATTTCAAATGTGTAGGAGTGACCTGCAGTGTGAAAGTGCTTTGAGTAGTCAGAAGACTCAATAAGCTCAAGTCCATTTACTAGTTTTCCATTTTAGTCCATGGTTTTACATCTGTACCCATATGAAGCTCTCACTCTAAGGTAAATGCATTGGAAAAGCGAATGTTTTATCTACCTCATCAGTGCAAACACATAACCTGGAGATTTGTCTGCAATGTTGAAAACAAGTACCAAATTAGGCAGCAGTTGTCATGACAAATTGCACATGGGACCCTATGTTCTTTGATAATGATGGCACCACTAAAAGGAGCCCCCCAATGGAGGTAAATTTGACAGACAGAAATCTGTTGCTCATTTCTATAATAGTTTCTTTCACTGAGAGACAGAAGGAAGCTTTGTTGAGAAGAATCTATGTGTGATAGCGAAAGACAGAGGATAGGAAGGAGAGAGAGCAGCGGTCCGCTGGGAATGGGCCTCTCTTTGTTGATGCCAACTTCAACAGACTCATGGTGGAATTGAATCTCTACAGGGCTGAGGTAAGAAATAATAGGCTCCGGCTGAGAGAATGGAGCTACACTTTGGGTTTCAACAGCGGAGTGAAATGTACTGCCATCAGCAGGAAAAAAAAGGATAGGAGAAGGGGCCAATGTCTATCTCCGCAACACCAGTGATTATCTGGAAATTGCCTTGACATTCAGCCATAATTTTCCTTGTAATGACTGAAAATAGCATGGGGATGAGTCCCCTTCCAGATTGCTATGTTATCAAAAATTGCGTGTGTGAAAAACAACGTTTTTTTGAATTTGCAATGAGCAGGGGGGAACCACTTCATCAAACTGCCCCCGCTTCCACTCTGATTTCTGCTGTAGCCCCTCTCCTCTTTTTCCCCTCCATCTGTTTTCTTTTTTTTCTTTCGGCGACACCAAATCCGTCAGTGTTTACAGTTCTAATGTTTAATGTTTGCTCATCTGCTTACCCATAATCCCCCAGCACACAGCCCCTCGCCTCCTTGGCCTCTATAATAAGTCTCTGTCGTCACTGACGGATTAACTCCTGTGAACTTCTGTGGGATGATACAAAGCTAAAACATACTACTGAACTATGCCTGGCTGTCATACCCACCACAATGTGTCTTTGGAGTGTGTGTTACTGTCGGGGTGTGTATTCCTTGTATGCTCTCGAGGGAATTCTACTTCTAAACTTCTCTTAAATGAAGATGAAGAAGCTTTGATAAACACTTGTACCAGCAATAACAGCTCTTTTCCTGCCAAGTCAGTTAATGCCCCGCTGACTTTTTGACCTTTTTTCAATCCATGTGCTGATGAGTCACATGTGTTCTAAATCAGGTGATGTGAAATTAAAAGCAGCAGAAGTTTCTACCAACTCCCGCTGTTCTTTTAAAGTACTTCCGAACAAAATAGGAGCATAAACAAAAACTTTTCACGGTTGCGCTCTCTTAAAAAAAACATGTATCCTCACCTAATTATAATGATAGCAATGTTCCTTCTAAGTTTGTCCACGTCTGATAGGTTGTCATGAGGGTTTCGGCTTCCTCTTGAAAATGTCCCTTTATCAGTGAATCCGCACAGATACTGCGCTGAGCCTCTTGCCAGCTTATCTCAGTCGGACCGTTAATTAGCACCAAGTGCAGCAATTACACCCGAATATCCTGAGCAACAATGACACAATAGATGACCCCCTACCTACCCCCACCCCAACTAACGCATGGCCTTAAAAACTACACCAGCTCCCACAAATGATGGTAAGGGAGAAACAGGGGAGAGGAAGGAGAAGGGAGTGAGGAAGGGAGATATTTGAGCAACACAAAGACAGAACTCGGATAAGACTCCTCCGCTGTCGTTTTTAATTGGTTTGTCTCTCTTGAGAGGAGCCCCAAATCTGGAAGGTTTGAGATTGTGAGCCTCCTCCTGTATATTTGAGTTTGCAAGTATGTGCATATCCTTTAGTGCAAGTTTGCATACATATAAAAACCACAGGGATTGGATAACAAGCTGAAAAAAGCATGAAATTGAGAGTGGAGTTGGCTTCTGTGGTAACATATAGCCTCAATGAACTCAGATCAGCAAGATGATGCTTAAAGCAACAATCATAAATGTGCTGTGTATGAGTAGACCAGTTCTAAGACTCTCTATGTTCCTTATATTTTCATGTGGTTATATAGTGTTCGGATTTAATCTATATACTGTTAAAAGGACTTGCACTTTTCTAGTCTTTTGACAACTATAAGTGCTTTTACAATACATGTCACATACCCCTATTCGCACTATCTTTAACACACTGATGTCAAGGTCACGGTTTCTTTATTTGTCTCCCTCATGACAAATTTGTCTTAGATACTGGGAAATTGCTGCACAGACAATACATGAAATAAATGAAAACAGAGACTGCTATGTAAAGTCCTGATATGTAAACTGCCCAACAGTACGACTCCATTGATTTGGATTCACTTACCGCTGGCGAAGCAGATGAGGCAATTTGGGGTTCAGTTTCTTGCCCATGTGTCTGCAGGAGATAGAACCCCCAACCTTCCGGTTGAGAGACGCCCGACTCTACCACTGACCCACAGCCACCCCTATTGACTATCTATAATATGGTTTTGTAGCCCTCATACCAGCATTTTAAAGACTTGAGTTCGGCATTTTGGCCTTCATCACGGTGAGAAGTGACCAATTTGGAACAAGCGGCAACCTCCTGTGTTGAAAAATGAAGCCAATGTGGAAAAGCAAAACAACTGCAGTTCCTCAAGTGTCCACTTGTGACTGGCTCCAAAAGTCAACAAATCCCAATAAGGTCTTTATTGCTTGTGCAAATAACAGCTGTCTACACTTGAAAACCTGAAAATGGCTGCTGCTTCCAATTCGGATTATCATCAGACATTAGCTGATAAGGTAACAGTCATTTTGTAGAGAAAAAGAGGTGGAACGCAATCCACTGCAATTGTCGTCAATAGGCATCCAACAATGATTACCTTCCTTATTAATGACTTTAAGTAGATATCTGCACGCAAGCTAATCTAACAATCATCTTAAAGTTTCCTTTAAACTCATACTCCATTCTTGCTCTACAAGTTATTAGTCCATTTTAGTCATAGGCAATGCATGGAAAATTTTTCGCTAACTGATTGATACACCAGAAACCTAGGGGCTTTATTGCCATTGGAGGATATCCTATTGGTTCAAAGATCGCCTTTCAATTAATAATTTGAAGCCTTTAAAAAAAATGATTTGTACCAATCTTACAGTTTGTTGTTGTAATGATCCTGGGGGTAGGATTTCAATACTCACTGGGAACATTTGTAAAGTTTTTGAAAGGCCCAACTCTTTTTTTGCACTTTTGCATCGGCTACATTTTTCAACTTGGTAGGTTCCAGCTTGGTGGACTTAACTTCCTTAAGCAACCAGGTTTGCCCCCCGGTGGCAGTGTAAAGAATGCAGGTCTATGGCACTTAACAATTGCTTCCCAATAGGCTTTGTCTTATTATGCTATACGGTGCAGAATTTAAATATTAATACACTCTTCAATGTGAGTTCCCAGTCTCAACTTTAGCTCCTGTTTGTACTCTGCCTAAGACAAGCACTGTAAGAGCTTGCCAGTTTCAGATCTCCTTTGTCCTTTGGTAGACATGAGTGTTTGCAGAAGTCACATTCAAGGATTCCTCTGAAAGAAGTTCAAACAGTTCCTCTGAAGCCATCGGAAGCAGTTTATACAAGAGCAGAAGTCCAACATGGCCTTGTGTGACACAATGAAAAGAGACTGTGTCACTTTGAATAAGGGTTGCGGAGGGCAGGATGTATGCTTCTAATTGTGACTATTGCTTCTAGATACAGTCTGTACATGGTGTCCCTGTGGGATATGTTAACTTGAATCAGTGACGGCACTAAAGGATTGTCTTTCTTTGAGAGACTATGAATGTGCTGCAGTACATTCAACATCAGACACGGGAGAGAAACCTCATATAACATTTAGTAAGGAGTATAAAAATAACCACATAACATTTTACGAGCACTGTTGCTGTGTTGATAATGGGTTTGGGGGAATAATTCCAAGATGCACACCTGCAGCTGTGCTAGGTCGTTTTCACAAATAGTATTTAGGTTAAGCATGTAGAGACGAGGTTTTAGGGGATGAATGAAGTTGATAGCAATCCTCATAAGTACAACACTGCATGTGGCTGCATGAAAAATGTATGGATCCCGCTCCAATGCCTCTGTCTGTATGCAAAGCCCTCAGGTATTAGCTAACTTTTCCCCCACGATTGCAATCGGCTGCTCTGTGAACAGCTGACTAGACGGCAACCAGGAAAACATCTGGCGCCATTTGGGATCCAGGTTCTCCCTCGCAACATTCATCACCAACAGCAAATCACTCTAGAGGAGAGGAGAGTCACAAATTAGGATGTTTGCATGTTGTTCTAATGGTTCTTTCACTGGTTAAGAATTACTCGTAATACTGGAGGGAGTTGGTAATCTACTTCGACAATATCTGTGGCAAAGCTCTGTTTCTTTTTAGCAACACATTTACTAAAACAACACAACAGGCCTTTAGCTTTGTTTTGTAAGTGTATATCTACAGTTAACAGCTATCTGAATTGGAGTATTGCATTTTTCTTTTGCGAATGCCTGCTGTAGAGAACCTTTTTCTTTTATCATCAGTGCTCAGTAGGTCTAAATGTTTAGCAAGTGCGGATACCTCCCTAACCCCCCACTGAGAGGAGAGAAACTAAGACACTGAGGTGTGATGAGAAACCATAAGGAGCCCAGAGTTCTATGAGGTGGTAGTAAACATGTTAACATGCAAGGCTGGTGCACTAACACAGCTACCTGACCTATTTAGAGTTGAAACAAACTGGGTTTTCTGGAATTTGCTACCTTACAAACAGGCCAATTTTAAAGCGTAAAATAAGAAATAAGACCCTGAAGCTGCAATCCTATATTAAGCAAGACTGGTAAAACATTCCCTTTTTAGAAAATGACAGAAGTTGGTCTCTTCAGTTTTCAAAATGCTATAAACAGTTGTCAAAGGATAAAAAGTGTGCAACAGAGTGTTAAACATGATCTTGCCCAGACTTTTTGGAAATGTGTTGCTGGCAAATTCATTATGGGCCTATAGTCGTCCCATAACATTACATTTCTCAGGTTTAACATTTGAAACGTTTCCTTTGTGTTATTCTCAAATGTTAAAGGGATACTTCACCCGTTGAAACATGAGTCTGTAGTGAAATTGGGTCATATATTTAGTAGAAATGTGAAATAAATTTTGAAGTTGGTGCCTTCTTGACCGAGAAAAGGCAGAAAGTGTCTTTTTGCTTTATGTGGATTAGAGACAACAACTCCCAGAATGCACAGCACCGCAGGACACTCCCGCTGAAGGAGAGGTGCATTCACGTGGTATCGGAAAAATGAGATTCTGAGTTGTAAAATGCAAATGAAACACCTGCTCAAGTCGGTTTTGTGTTTTTTTAACATATTTTTATTCATGCATGTATTGCACATCAACTTTTTGCTCAAATATAACTTTTGACAATAAGATTTCTCTAAGAAACTTGGACCACCCGAGCAGCACCTGAATGCAGCATTACTCGCGGACATTTACAAGAACACATACGGCCGTTTCCTCAACTGAATCCGAGATTTCTTTCAGAAGGAATTGGCATCTTGAAAATTCCTGGCAGAAAACAGACTCTATGTCTGTGGCCATAGGCAAACAGTCACAGCACCGACACCACAAGTCTGCCCCGGCTCCTTCTTCCTTGTCACAGCCGCGGACCTAGCCAGCTAGGCTAGCCTGCCTGTCGGCACCAGCAGCCAGCTCGCCGCTATATTGCGGCTTGTAGAAAGAACCACAAACATCCGATTCGAGAACAAGACCTTCAAAATCCCCTTCAGTCATATCAGTTTGAAGTTGAAACATACGTTTTTCGCCATTCTCGGTCCATATCAGCTTATCCGTAGAGACACCCAGCTTGAGCCCGGCTCAGGCTCCCTGTTCAGCCGCTGTCTGTCTGCAGAAGCCGCCTGGCAGATATTGCCGCTGGTAGAAAGAGCCACGAACATCCGATTCGAGCACAAAACCTTTAAAATCCCCTTCATCCATATCAGTTTGAAGTTGAAACATTCTTTTTTCGCCATTCTTGGTCCTTCAGCTTTATCCATAGAGACACCCAGTTCGAGCCGGCTCAGGCTCCCTGTTCAGCCGCTGTCTGTCTGCAGAAGGCACCTGGCAGCAATATTGCGGGCGGCTCGTAGAAAGAGCCACGAACATCCGATTCGAGCACAAAACCTTTAAAATCCCCTTCATCCATATCAGTTTGTAGTTGAAACATGCTTTTTTTGCCATTCTCGGTTATCAGCTTTCTCCACAGAGCCTGTTAGCACAGCTTCCAACTAAGCAATATGGCGGATGTTAAGTTTCGTTTTTGGGAGTGAGGTCCCGCCCACTGATCTGTGATAGGTCTGTAGCTTCAGTGGTTGAAAACATGAGGAACTAGCAATGTAGTTTCACCCCTGCTAACCACAACAGCCGTCAGTGACGCAATATGATGATTTTTGCATCACTGGAGGCTGCTTCTCAGAAAAGAAATTACAGATATTTCTCATCTTAGGGGGAAATGAGGGCTGGATGCAAGACCATTCAATAAAAACACAAGTTTACTACTGATACAAAGTTTAATGCAAATGGGTGAAGTATCCCTTTAACATAAATGAGGTTGTATTATGTGAACAAGTAAAATTCCTGCATTACACTCCGGGTGGTGTTCTGGCTCTTGCTGCACATCGTTTGGCATAGTTGGGTTGTTGGGCAGACAGGAGGATGGTGTGGGTGCTGTCGCTGCCTGGCTGGCTCTCATGGACTGGGCCTGGGTCTGTTGTGGGGTGTGGTGTTGGCTGGGGGCCATGTGATGAGTTCTGTGGCTTGAGGGTGTGGTTGTAATGGGGTTTTCTTACATTGAGTACTTGTTTAATTGCCTTACTAATTGTTTTATTATTGGTCAAGAGTTTTTGAGTTGACCATTTTTTACGAGGGTTAGGGTTACGAACAAGGAGTTTTAGAAGTTTTGCCAGAAGGGGGTCCCTGCCATACAGAGGCTATTGCTATATGGGGGTCCTTGGCATGGCAAAGTTTTGGTACCAGTGGTTTAGCCAACTTAGCTAACAAATACAGTTGGACCAGACAGTACCAGAGCTAACTTATTCTGCTGATACCACCCTACAGTAAATCACAGTGTTTATTCTCACGCTGACCCTTTGTTTCTTTCCCCATTATGCACTCAAATACTGTAAGGGCACAATATCAAATGTGTGGTGATGACAGTATTGAGTTTAACTCTGCAGTTTACCTGTGGTTATTGTCACTGTTATAGACAAACATCTGCCATGGTTATAAGTATTTGTGTAATTTTTTCCCCATTTTATGACGGGTAAATGGAAGGGGAAATTATTTTTTAAAGATAAGATAATAGCTGCATAAACTATCCATCTCCAAGTTATACAAGTACAAAGTAACTTTATTTATTCTTCTCTTAACTGTGTGTGTTTTTACCTCATCAAATCATACGTTGAACTTGCCTAGGCTCCAGTTACAGCACAGGCTAGTCTGCATGATCTAGTTCTATAATATTGATTATATTCACTGACAAGAGCAGTCGTGCTAAAGCTCCATTGGATGTAGAGCGGACAGACTCACAATAACTTAGCAGAGTGAAGTTTTTAACTGGGACACATCACTTTGTTTCAGGTGAATGCACACTCAGCAAAAGGGTAAGGGTGATGGGAAGAAATGGGACACTGCAGAAAAAAAAAAAAAAAAACCTACAGTCTTCCCTGCATATATTCATACCTGACACTTGTTGTTCTCCTGTGGTGCATTCAGGAGCTGCTCATCCAAGTACGACGCAGTTTGGATGAGCAACACCTCTTTAATCCAAGAGCAATCAAAGTCGCAGCGTACTTTTCATGCCATTTCCCTTTAAATGGCTGTAAAGGGAGACCAAACTACGCAATCTCGCCAATTTTGTGAACACTATAATCATTGTTCTTGGCAAACAGCTACAGCACAAATGCAAAAAGCAAAACATTTCACATAAAAGTGCGTGGATAATTCAATTTGCCCAGAGAACCAACAACAACATTGGGACGAGTCTATTTCCTTTTAGAGAAATGTTTCAGAACAGAAAGGCAGTGATTTAATCCATTTCCTCTGTCTAGTATGTTTCCTTAATGACTGTAATCATGACCTTTTGTGGATCCTACAGCTCTACCTCATCCCACACACCGCTCTCCAGCCTCTTGTCTGAACATTAATTTGCTCTTATGAGAATCAAACCTTATTGTACCTGAAGGTCACACCATTATCCCCCGCAGTCAGAATCCAAATTTTCACATACTGTAACTTCATCAGACTGTAGAAGCAAGATATGTGACATTATGGTCCCTGCCACCAATGAATGCCAAATGTCAGAGAAATCCAAGACAGAACTAAAAGCTCACATCTCTAAAAGGCTGTAGGTTAAAGTCTGAAAATAGATCTGCTGTGAGAGATACTCACTGTATTTTGGGAAATGTGGCAGCTTAGGAGGCACGCCAGCAAAAGAGAGAAAAGGAACAAGAGTGTCACATCCATTTGTATCTCCTGCTGTGATGTCAGGATGCTGGCGGGGACTCACCAACTGTGCACAGTGACGTTGATGGATGCAGGTGAGCGGCCATACTTTCTTCCCCAAATACTCATCTGCAAAGACGTGTCTGTTGTTGTTGCTTTGTGATCTTACTGCCGAGAGTCCGAGACAGTCAAAGAGGAGAAATTCCGACGTCAGGATAGAGGAGGGTGAAAGAGATGGGAATATAAGACGAGGGTGGGGAAGGATAAAGTAGCAGAAAGTGTGAAGATAAGAAACAGAACGTTTTTGCTAAAAAGGAGAGAAGATGGAGTAGCGAGAGCATTCTGGAGAAATGAAGAGAGTACATTATAAAGTTCTTGTTTCTTTCTGTCTTGACTTGAACTTTTTCCCTCAATTCTGTTTAAATATTAAACGTTTGTAATTAAAAGGTGACAGAGTGGTGCGCCACAGGGGGCTCAGGCTTTATTGAACGAAGAGTGACAAAGTATCCATGGCTACGACTTGCAGCCTGCGTTAAAGGTAGAGGGGGGGTTCTTGAGGGAAGGGAGACTGGATGTTTTCATCTGTTTACGTCCGAGCAAGAGCTGCGCCGGCCTCCTGGGCACACCGATTGTTTTCAGTAAGAGCCCAGCTATGGCAGATATGTAGTTCTGAACGTTTGTGTATTGCCTAATTTGCCTCTCTCCTCCTGGGATTGAAGCCTTGCTGAGAGATGGCTGGCAGACAAGCAGCAGAAGAAAAAAGTCAGTTTTCAGCACTCTATAGTTCAGTGCAGCTGCATTTCCCCTGCCACCCAAGACTGAAATCTCTTTATAAACACACAGGGAAATAGAAGCTGCTATGCTGCATCATGTACATCCATGGGTCGGGCATTCTCCGCAAATCTGTCCAGAATGACATTATCAACGTATCTTTCAATTATGTCACTCTAATTTGTGCGTCACACACTTTGTGTGAGTTGTTTGCACTACCTCGGTTTTGAACTCACACCCTTTGCCGCCATCAGCACATAAATATTGTGTTAAAGCTCTTATCAGGCACTTTTGGTTTGAGCTGATTACGGCGCCCCCCCTGTGGACAAATTGGCCTTTGCTGATTTTATCCTTTGTAAGGCCGTGTTCACAGTTGACTTCTTTTTTCAACTGCCAGTGCTTTTTTTACATACAACCCTATGGAAAAAGGAAAAAGGATGAAGCCTTTTTAAAAAGCGCTGCGCCCTACGCTTTTTCCAGTTTAATTGTTTTAACTTTTCAGAAAACCGCTGTGTGACGTCAAGCGCCTTTCTGACAGCTACCTAACAGCTAGTAACCTACATCCCTAGTTACTGGTGGCCAAAAAGATGTGGTGTTAATTGCGTGTCTGCTCCGGTCCGTTACGGCTCCGTTCACCCTCGTCCGTCAACACCCACAGGCTGCGTTCTCAGTCCGCAGCTCGGAGAGCACAGCCGGACAGCTGGAGTGCGGAGGCAAAGGAATTCCAGCGGTAATTTTACAGATTCACTTGCGACAGTGGGAGATAATACCATGTACGTGGTATAAAACTCTATATAAACCTTATAAACACATAAACAAACACACGTACGTTTGTTTTTCTGAACAGTCAAAACTGAGTGTTTTATTCTGAAAATAAACTGGATGTTTTAATGTTGTATCGGTGTCTGACTTACCGTCCCGCTTGTTCTTTTCTGTGCTAAATTGATGCGTCATGCTCCGGCCATACGCTCCGGCACGGTTGCGCCGTAGGCTAATCCCGTTGTTAAGGTTACAGAACACTCGTGCAGAAGCGCTCAAAAGGCGCTGAAGGCAGCGTTTTTTTCTGAAAAAAGAAGTCAAGTGTGAACACAGCCTAAAAGTGTTTTTTTAATCTCTAAATACAAAAATCACCAATAAACTTTACTATGGAAAATAAGCATTCAGTTAATCATTTGTCTATTGTTTGTGTGTTTTCTTTCAAGCATGACATGGGTCTGTGGCTCAGTTTGAAGAGTCGGACGTCTCTCAACCAGAAGGTTGGGGGATCCATCCCCAGCTCTTGCAGTCACATCTCCACTGTGTCCTTTGGTAAGACACTTCACCCCATGTCGCTCCCGCTGCTTCGTCTGCGCATGAATGTGTGTGAGTGGGATTAGTTACTTCTGATGGCCACGTTACATAGCAACCTCTGCCATCAGTGTGTGAATATGTAGGTGTGACCTGCGGTGTAAAAGGACTTTGAATGTTCAGAAGACTAGAAAAGCGCTATACAAGCTCAAGTCCATTTACTATGAACAACCTTAAGTACAAAAAGAACACCAATGGCGTCATCCTTGAATTTTAGCAATAGCTCCAAGCAGCTTTTTTGTAGGTCTTTCAATTATACATATGCCTAACAGTTTCCATTCATTTAGATGAATGCAAAAAATATTGTGATGGAGCTATGGGAATGCTTTGTCACATCGTTTGCAAGACCCATACTAAATGTTGAATTTGACCACTTTGAAAGCATGAGCAAAGGATCGTTAGTTTTCCAACACCTTTAAGGTGGCTAACATGCAAAAAACCTCAACAAAGAGAGACTGAATAATAATACAAATCCTTCAGTTTCAACAGGGTCCTTGCACGACTCTTGGTGCTCAGGTTGTAATAATAGTAATGCGTACAATGAAAATAATTTTTGCAAAAACAAACGTTACTTGTACATTAACTGCCACGCCCTTAATCTCTTTTATCGACTGTAAGTGGCCCTCTATATGTCATCTGAATGTGTATCTTTGTCTCTTAAGTGAGTCAGCATTAAATGCACTCTCATTGTGGTCAAAAGCACACTACGTCTTCCTTGATAGCACTGAAAGAGACAGATGGTGGCGTGTCAGGGGTCAGGATGCTTACCACCTCTGGACGAGAAGCACCATTATTGATGCAATAATGGCGTTCTGGTGTTGAGTGATCTAGCAGCACCTTCTGCACAATGAACAAAAGTACTCACTGTGACTTCAGATGCTCTCGATTAAATGAGAGAAACATCTTCTCTCAGCTGTCCGTTCCTCACCGTCAGAGCTCAGACACTGCTGCTTGTGAAGTTGTGAACCAGGCTGGAATATTGTACTGGATCCTTACCTTCATTAATCATACATGCCTTTGAGTAAATTCAGAGCTCCGCAGATTTAATAACCAACGTGCTGGTAGGCCCAGGCAGTCTGTGTGCCTCATATATACCAGTGTAAGGGAGATCATTATGGAGATTCTCAGAGGGAGGTGAACTTTAATAACAGCTCAAAATAAATCAAGAGGCGATATGAAAATTGACAGGCGTTTCTCCCCCTGCAGACTCCAGGTAGAGCGTGGAATTGAAACAACACCGAGCATCAGAACATCTCAAGTAATATTGCTTCTTGAGGGAGATTCTGATTATGCGGGTTAGAATATTATGTGCCACTGCTTTGGGTAATCGTGTCTTCCTGCAGCTGCGCTACTATTGCAATAAATCACAGTTTATGATAATGACTCAGGAGGAAATCATTGACACCGACGCATCCGGAACACAGCGTGCAGCCTTCATGCATATTCAGTGCGGACACGTATGTTTGTTCCGCACTTTGCTCATCAGAGGATTCTACAGAGACGTGTGATGACGTGAAAAGATGTAAATCGTCCGCGGACGACATTGACCTTTGCAAGCAAATCTAAGATGACCTTAGTGTGTGGATGTAAATGAGAGTAAAGGCTGAATCAGATTCATGTAGTCATTGTACAGACAAAGATGGAGAGTATCTGACCCCCAATCACCACATGTACGTCAGTGACACGGTTTTGCTCATTCGGACGGCGCACGCCCTGTCACACTGTATCCGTTTCTGGAACGTGAGTGAAGCAGAGCACAGCCACGATCAGCTGTACACACATCACGGGAGATCTACAAGATCACGCGGGAATAAAGAGAAAAACGTACAGACAACATGTTGCTTCGTCTGTCTGAGGATGATTTGTTGTTCATTCCGTGCCTGTTTTGACGTGATGTTGATAAAGTGATGAAAAATACGATCGCGAGTCCCTTTATTGTGTTTTATTTTGAAATTGACCGGACGCTCTGTGCGTTTCCTTGTCTGACTTCCTGTCCGCGTTGTCATATTCTGTCTAGCTTGACGCGTGCCTGCAGCGTACTATTTGAAACTCAGCAGAGCGTAGTGGCGCTGGTGGCACGCTCCAGAGATGAGCCGCGGCGCTCGCTGTGGAAACACAATGATTGACTTGAGTGGCAGCAAACTACAGCGGCGCACATGGAGTATGTTGAAATTAGGGGTAAGGCCGTAGGATTGTAATGATACATGTTCAGGCACATGCATCAGGTGCTTATCTTCCTACATTGTGTGGAAAAACAAAGATTCTCCCACATGTAAAATGTCACATGGTGCAAGATTCTCTGCCTTCATCTTCAGAAACTTAATCCTAAACTCGGGCAAAGATGTTTTCTGTCATCTCTCTATGACTCTCTATGAGTCTTGCACTCATGTTGATCGAAATATTTATTCTGTCTAGCCATTTTGCCAATATATTTGCCGTGCAGATTCCTCCCAAACTTTGACATTTAGAAGCAGATCAATTATGCCTCGGTATGAAGCCCCTTTTACCGTCAATGATGTAGGTTGAAGAGACAAATCAATGCTGAAGTTAAAAAATGTTCCAGGAGTAAAATAGAAAAAGCCCTTCTCCACATCGATGTGTTTTCACTTTATAACAAAGAACTCGTGCTATGTTACCGTCACTACTGAAGTGTTTTAGAGCCACGATTGATTTGAAAATTGGCACATGCCGACTCTCCCTTACTAAACTGATCTTACAGTCACGACTTTCCCTGTCTGATTCATCATGCTGGGATCACTGACCCTTATCATCAGAAGATAAATAACTTAAGCCTTGACCTGCAGCTGATGACTTAAAGCTCCTGTGAGGAGAGTTTTTTTGTTCATGAAACAGACAAGGAAATAATGCTGATGTCTGATTTCTATACTGTTGTTAATGACTTCATCTGCTGCCACGGGGTAAAGGTGTTAAAGTAGGCGAACTACAGGGGATTTTTTTTCTTCCTTTTTCCACTTTCCGAGATTCTAAAAGAATGATCCATTTGATTTTTGAGTAAGTCAAGGTAGCATCAGGCCAGTCTGATCAAAGTTATTTCACAGAAGAAGTCAAAATTCTGAATGCATTTCCATCTCACACTGCATGCCATCCATAACTACAACACCTCTCACTTTCTTTTTGCTGAACCAGGGTCATCATCCTGTTGGCCAGGCTTGTTCCCAGTCTGTCTATGATGGACTCATCTCCACAGGATTTTGAAGAGCGTAGAAGCTGCTCATTGCTGGGCTGGAAACGATCCTCTATTATCCTGCTAGTTCTCTTTCCTAGCCTTCTTTTAAGTCATAAAGCTGTTCCCAGACAAGTCGGTTATGACCCCTGTTATGTTTTCTACATAAGTTGAGCAGAAGATCAGACTCCAACTGAGACAGAGGGAGACACTGAATTTGTGAAACTGTCTGAGGGGCCTTTCTAGCGCAAACTCTGAAGATGCTCTGTCATATTCCATTCTTATGTTTCTCCACTGCTTCCTTCCAAAATCCCTCAAACCCGCTCCCTAGTTTTGCTCAGGTGCATTAAGACATTAAGACTCTTCTCCAGGCTGATTCATCTCAATTTGCGTTTTCGTTGCATTTTTGTCTTCTGCCATCTTTCCCGTTGTTAGCATGCAGCTCCGCACCTCGATGTTCTTCATCCTCCTCGTGCAAATCTGGCATAAATTTCGTACTTTTTTCCCTATTTTCCATCTTTATCGCGCAATCGTACTTTTAAATATGGGGGGTTTTATTCAGTAATATGCAGGACATTTGAAATTCTGTCAGCAGACACAGTGTACTAAGCTTCCATCTGCGGTGGTGGCGGAACTGGAAGCCCCCAATTTGCGTTTTGAGTCCCCCAAAACGCCATTATCATGTTAACAGCTATTACGTAACAAAAGGTTACTGTTTTTCGGCTGATCATTGTCGTGTAAACCGTGCATGAAAACCCAAACTTCCACCAGATACGTTTACGTGTACCACTCTGGTACGCTCCGTGCTCCCTCGGCGTCAATGCCCACAGGCTGTGTTCTCAGAGTGCAGCGCGGAGCACCACCGCCGGACAGCTGGAGTCACGAGACCAAGGAGTTCCTGCAGTATTTACAGAATCACGTGTGGCAGCGTGAGATAACACGCATATTTTTTTCACTTTTAGCATTTAAGAGATGATCTGAACACTGGGTTTGAAGCATTCTATTTAAATATAATCTTTGAAGCAGAAATGTATTAGCATACTCTCCTGATTTGTGTGGAGGTTTCCATTTATCATGACGCCAATTGCATATTTGTCATTTATTCACACCGGCTAACTTCCAGAGTCTGAGTCAGAGAACTATTGGTGAAGAGAAGGCGACATCAGTGAGACGAGTAAATCAAGCAGCTTCCTGCAGCAGCACAAAAACAAACCACTCAGCTGAAGGCCGAGACTTTCTCTATTGGGTCTGCTGCAGTTCAGCCTCAATCATGGATGAAATGCAAAGCAGATGATGGCGCCGCTGTGATTGTGTGCTCTCTCTATTTTTCCTCCTTAGTCCTTACCCATCTTTTGGCCTCATTACAAACTCACAAAAAGATAATAGAAAAGAGAAAATATGATAAGAGGTCACACCGAGGAGTCAAAGAAAGCTTGTCATCCTCGCTTTCATCGGGTACTTGTTACAAATTATTGATTCCTCTTGTTGGCACTGCTCTGAAAGAATGTTTGCAGCGATTCAATCGATCACACACACAGGGTCATTGAAGTGTCACTCATAAAATAAGACTTCCCCCTCCAACAGGGAAGTACAGCTAATAAAAAAGCGTCCTGACCTGTCATGCTCTCTTATCATCACAGTCTTACAATAGGGTTTGAAAAGAAGAAAGAAATATAGTTTTAGCTCCACTCCCTCTGGGGATTTGATGGAAGACCTGACAAGCAGTGAAAAACTTCCAGGACTGTCCCTGAAGGTGTCGGGGTGAGCATTAAGCAGGCAGAGTGATGGACCCTATTTCAGTCTCAGGGAGCTGATAAGGCTGCGATTCTGAATCACACATTTACAGTCACGCTTATTGAAAAGCGGGGGTCACTTCACTCAGACGAGCTCTTCAGATGGAGATGGGGGAGCTCGGAGAAAAGAAATGAATTACCGACAGCCCGCCTTTGTCTCTACCCGACTAGAATTTCAAGGACTTTTTCCAGCGATCTTATTTCGAGACCTAGACTCTTAATAAAATCTGTCACAGCGTCGAGCTGCTGTGAACTAACACGCTCGTCTGCTAAGTGTTTAACATTCTTAAGAGGCAGAAAGTCTTGATTTACTGTGGCAATTTCATTCCGTTATTATTGCTTACATCTCCTCTTTCTGCTCTGACAAATATCTCGATGCTACAAAGGAATTGTTTTCGATGCAACATCCCAAAGGAGGCGAAGTTTGTATTGGTACAGTTTTGCAGGAATCTGTCAAAAAGGAGACAAAAAGAAACTATTTTGAGTGCTTGTCTTTTCAGTTTTCACATTGGAAGGGAATTGCATTTTCCAATCAATCCCCCAAACCTCCTGTTTGGCATTTTGAAGCACAACAGTGTCTGTTTTAGACATTTTGAGAGGTTAGATATCCTCATTAATGTTCATTCTCCATCAGTCTCAGCATCCTCAATTATTAAGATGAAGTGTCAGCCCTGTTTCTTTAGCTTTGTAGGCATGCTTTTAAAGCAAGGCATCCCTCAATGAGCACAGGAACAGATACAAAACCATTATTAAAGACGGTGTGTAGTTTTGATTTTACATACTGCTTTATTTTCTCATTAAATGTATAGAGAATCACACAAAATTGCTGGTAGCTACACAAGTGGTCTATTTTGAGCACATGTTAAGTCCCATCATAACATCGTCACACCGTTACTGGACGGCATATTCTGCTTAACAAGCTTTTATTTGTCTTACTCATTGTTCCTGTGGCAGCTGTAGCTAAGAGGAGTAGTTATCGGATCGTACAGGAGCATGTTTGATTCCTGGGTCCTGCAGTGGAAAACATGACCCCATACATCACCTTTAGGGTTAGGGGGTCAGTTTTTAGTTGGTGGGAGCTGAGAGAAGACTTTCTATATGATGACGTCATACTACTGCGCAAATGTGTATGTTAGTAAGTCACTATATAGTCCAGAAAATATCATATTATAGGTTGTTTTTCAAATTAAAATAGTTTAGGGATGTTGTAAAAACAGAAATGTTTGCACATGGCGATATGCATATTAATTTGAATATACATAACACGGACACATACTTTTGGCTTTAAAAAGGACTATGTTGGCCAATCCAAGAAAATACAATTGGGTGGCGGTACTGTAGCTCAGTCCGGTTGGGAACCGGAGGGTCGCCGGTTCAAGTTCCGACGCGGACCATAATAAGGAAGTTGTTCTGGTATCTGGAGAGGTGCCAGGTCACTTCCCGAGCACTGCCGATGTTTCCTTGAGTAAGGCACCAAACCCCCAACCGCTCTGATGCGCTCCCTGCATAGCAGTGTGAAGCAGCCCCACTCTGACATCTCTCCATTAATGCATGTCCACAGAGCCTGTTTGTGCATGTGTGTGTGTAATTTGGGTTTATGTTTGTCTCTGAATAACAGAGTGCAAAACCAGAATTTAGAATCTGCAGCCTGAAGTTAGCACTACTTGTTCAGGAGTGGACGGTGGCTGCAAGCAGAAATAAAGGAGGAAACCCATAAAGGTACATGTATTATAGTTTACATAACGTCTTTACAGAGGTTGGAATTACTCATCACATACAGCAGAGCACCTCTAAACGTCAGTCTCCTTCAGCTTACTTAAAAAGACCGATTCAGCGAGTAAATGTTCTTTTAATCTCCTTATTTCAAGGAGCCAGACCATGACCTTGTCGGGGCTGTTCCCTCTCTTAAACACCACAAATCAATGTGGGTGATGGCACTCAACCTCATTTTCTTAAGTCAAATAACTTGGTCTATTTTTATTTGTGCACTGGGATACCAAAAGTACTCAAGGTCAAAGACGGTATCATCTCACCGATGCAAGAAATCCCAGCGCTGATAACAGCGAATACCAGCACCAGAGGGGCCACAGACACCAACCACAAGTACAGAGAGCAGAGAAACCTCAGTGAACTTTCCCCACACTCAACCAGCTTGTGATTGATTTTCTACACAGATCTCTAAACGGGTGTTGCTCTCCTATCTGTAACAGTAATGAATTTCATTATAAGGCCCCTGGAACACACAGAGAGAGATGGAGATGCTGGCCGATGGCATGGGGGAAGAAAAAGAGAGAGAGAGAGAGAGGAAGAGGAGAGATAAAGAAAGACCGGGCGAGAGAAAGGCAGGACTGTCATTCAGGGTCTGTCTGTCAATAGTGACAACGCATCTCCCCCGCCGGCTGGAGACGGAAATAACCGCCAACCGCAGAGCAATTATAAACGCTGCCTACTGCTTTTAGGCAACCTAGATATTCCTCAGCATGCCTCAGTGTCTTACAGTACGGGAACTATGTATTATAACATGCATGTAAATTTAGACTTTCCACCCTACTTCCTTCTTCTGCATGTCGTTACCCGTGTGCCCAGTAACCACAGTGACCAAAGACGTCCTGAGGCGGTAGAAGCATCCAGGCCGCAGTGAGTCAGGACGCACAATTGGATGACTCATTGTCTTCTTCTCTGGGCTAAAAAAGCCCTTTCATCATTATCTCTCACTCTCTCTTACTGTCTGTCTCTCTCTTCAAACACCCCCTCCTCCTCCTCCTCCTCTTTCTCCTTATTTTTGCACTTATCTGCACCTCTGCATTTCCCAGGTAAATAAAAAGCCATTTAGATTTCCCCCCCACCCCGCCCCCCCCGCACCCTCCTGGGGAGAGTGTTTTCATGTGACACCACAGTGAGGTGTCGGGGCATTCTGTTGACTTATTTTCATATCTCCTCGACTCTGTTTGGTTGCTAAGGAAGTGAATTGCAGCACTATCATTTTGTGCTCATTAGTATTCATGGAGAGCCGGGTCAGGTACCCCAGGAGTGATTGGCGCTCATGAATAAGCCAAATGCCACTAGAGAACTCGCAGAAAAATTGTTCCTGTAGTTTTGTTGGAGATTTAAATCTCAAGTGGACAGGAGCTACAATGTGTCGCTTGTAATGCGCAGAAATGATTCAAAACGGTTGCACTTTATTTATTCTTTATCATTATGGGAGTCCATTGGCAGATTTTCACTGCCATTCCCACCCAGAGCTCGGTCATTATTTATGCATCTCCATTTCCTCCTGAACAAAATTGATTTGACTCCATTCTCATCATGTTGCCCCCAGAAATGATTTCCCAAACGGGGCATAATGTCATACAAAAATATTAGGTTAACACTTAACATGGACTCTGGAGGAATTTTATGTTGAAGTAGCTGCTCTATAAACTGGTTGCCTGTTCTGTGAGTGAATCAAATATTGTCAGGCTAAATGATTGCTGACAAAGGGACACGATCAGTCTTTATGGAGGCATGATCAGTGTCATGGAGCTCTACATGGGTTTAATATTTCATAAGGAAATATTAAACCCATTTTCAGTGGCGATACTAGTGTCTGTTGGGGTCCGGGGCAAAATACACGACGGGCCCCTATAACCGATGTTCATCACCATTATGTTGTAAATAATCTGACACCAACTAAAAAATGTGCAAAATGTCAACCCTGTTTTATTTCCAACGTTCACATTATTAATATTGTCAGTATGATTATTATTAGTTTTATTTTGAATTATTAAAAATATTAAGAACATTTTTTTTTTAAATTCGCCCAAATATAAATATGAATCTTAAAAATCAAGATAATTTAAATACCTTTGAACATTGTGCTCTAATGAAAGAGTGGAATTAAAAAAATATATATATATATATAAAAACGATACAGTAATTAAGTATCGTACTCAATCCTAATAATCGGCTCCACTTACCACTGTCTTGCTTTCTTTTTTCAATTTTCCTTTCTCCCTCTCAGGTAAGTCCTCCTCATTTTCCTTTGGTGACCTCCATTGTCAAACTTGGATCTTCATAGGAATAAGATGTCGACACTTGGCAGCGTAAGGAGGGTGAGGGCTGTCAGATCAAGATGCCAAATACTGATCGTGTTAAATTTAACGAAGCATCATCAACAGGAGAACACTGGATATAGACTGTATGAAACACGTACGTAGTCTCTGTGATTTCATCCTTTGGTTTCTGAAGAGGCGTTAAAGACAAAGATGGCCACAATGATGGAAGTGCTATCTAAACCAAACTTTCAGTCAATGTAGACACAGGCAAAGAGGTGGAGCTGAGACAGGCCTTAAAAGCCTTCCAGGCTAAAAGCTGCAGCACACCGCCATCTGTGAAAATCACAGACGCCCCTTATTTTGCGAATGCATGTATAACTCTTGTGCTAAATATCATCAAAACTGCTGAGTTATCCAAATCAACCCCATATATTTTTAGCAATACAGGCGAGCTATCAAGACCAAAACGGCTTTATGTATCAGGCTGTAAACATGTTCACACTTTTGCTTGGGAAGTTCTTGGCTTTTGGAGCTAGCCTTTAACTTTCAAGACCCTGACAACACGGACACTGACAGCAATGAGTGAATGATTTTACAAGGCTGTCATTGGATGTTTGACTAGGTGCCTTTAAGGAAATGTGAAGTTGGTTTAAGAAGCTATTCACTCTAATATTGTTTTAGACTAATCTAATCTTCATACCATTAAACAAGTTGTCATAGTACATTGTGGGGGCATCGGCGTCGTAGAGGGGTGAAAAGTTGGACTGACTAATGGCCCCAAAGGACAAAGGGGGCCCTTGATGGGCAGAGAAATAATAGTTTATGTTGGACTTTTTAGTGTCATGTTACCAGAATGTTGGACTTCGGTATGATACTTCTGAAATCAAACAACAATAGAAGTCCTAGGCATCCAATATTGGGTAATTTCTTACTTTTTATTATAAGAAATTACAGGCAAATACCTGCACACTGTCTAAATTGCACATCAATGTTTTTGTTCATTCCTCTCCTACGCACCTGTCTTGTGAAATAGATGTTGTTTCCTTTTAAGCTGGCTCCTCTGTAGCGCCTCTATTACTAGGGCGGATCACTTTGTCCCTTCATTACGCCTCTGCGACATTTAGATTGAAGGCGAAAAGTCAAGGTGGCGTAAATATCACGGGTTGAAACAGCAGTCTAGTTAAGGCTAGTTTTCATTTCATTTAAAAAAATAAGTTTGACAAAAGAACTGATCTAGACCATCCCTTTTTATTTTATTTAAGGATTTAAATGAGTCATCTGTGTGACAGAGGTCATGCCTTATCAATTGTGCAGGGTTGTCTTGGGGTGTGGTGGTGGGGCCCAATGTGATATCTTTCTTGGGGCCTAGACATCCTGGCCACGCCCCTGTGTGGGGGTAACATTTCCATTATCTGATGTGAAACATGTGAAACAGTTATTCTCTCTGACAGGGTACAGAAACTCCTTTGAATTTAACGGTTGGTCTGGGGTTCTTGTTCCTTCCTCATCCATAACAAATCCGACGATCTCTCCTCCTTTTGTCCCTCTGTTTTCAATTCATCTACTTCATAGCTCTCACCTGTTTGAACTCACTCACTCTAATCTCTATACTCTGCCCTTGCTTTTTGCTCTCCAGGACTACTTTCCATTTCTCTGTTTTTATTCTGCTCCTGTGCTTTTAGTCTGTTTTTTGACCTTCTGTTCTGCATTTAACATCTCAGTTTGTTGCTTGTTCTCCAACTGCCTCTCTCTTCTATTCAAATTGTGCCTTCTAAGAATGAGCTTACTTTCTTCACTCCTTTCTTTTTTTTATTCCTCTTCTCTTACTCCTACACTGTTCCACAATGGAGTGATTCTCCATCTTTCATACATTATTTCCATATTCACTTCTATTCTGACCTTTTCTCCTTTCACCTAAGACTGTTGCTCCGTCTTTTGACCCTAAGTTATTGTATATGCACATATTGTACGTATATACTGCTCCATCATGCACTATCTCATCCCTGCATGTGTAATCGCTTGCTTTAATTTGCCCTGTATCCTCTGAGTGAAAGCCTGACACCACAAACACTGACTCGTCCTCCCGAGCAACGCATAGCAATGCAAACAAACACCCCTACGCTTTGTCCCGCTCTGTCTCTCGCTCTCTCTGTCTTTCACGAGTACATCCGTGCACATGTTGACGGCTTGTCGCCTGGCTGACGTGCCTGCACAGAGGTGACACTGCGTCTGTCACTCTGACAGCTGGCATTTCACAGCGATCCACTAACTACGGTGCTCTAAACGCAGACAGGAGATAGACAGAGATAGGAAGGGGCAGAGAGAGAGAGTAAGAGAGAGAGAGGGGTTGCATAGAGCCAAAGATCAGCAAAAACAATGAAATAAAACACTACGACAGATGGACAGTTTTGCTTTAATATTTCTGCCCTTCTCTTACCCTTGTCCGTGAAGATAAAGGTAACCTGCATAATCTCAGTCTGCTGCTCGGTGCGCGCTAACATGCATTGTTTTTGAAGGACACATTGCAGTGTTAAAAAAAGGGATGCGTTTTAAAGTGAATTCTAATTGGCTAGCATTGTTAATAAAACCATATGGATACTTACAAGCTCCATCTGTACCTTTTTGGACCATATAAATTACACTTGAATCGCAATGGATCTATGATACAGTATATGTGCAGTTTGAAAGGGTCGTTGTTTGACAATAAAGCAGACAAGGACAGGACTACAAATTCAGTCTAAATGTGTTTGTATTCCACTTGATTTAAAAAGTCCAGGAAGAAATGCATCGAAGAAAAAGCAATATTAGGGCGGCTGAAGTGAGCAGCACTGAGCTGCTGTGGCTCGCACAGCCATGGTACTCACACAGGCTGCGTGTTGGCTGCAGCGACTTCCTGCTGTCACCTCTGTTTGCCTTTATAAGTTTTACCAGAATAAAAGCAAAAAAGTATTCTTAAAAAAAAGGATTTATAAATGTCAAAGATTTGTTTTAAACATAAAAGGCTGAATTAGCGTATGCTCTACTATGACCAATAGTTAATACGGGTAATTTAAATTTAGATATTTATTAATCCCACATGCACAAACAGGATCCTATGGATATACACTGATGAAGGGATGTCAGAGTGAGGCGCTGCACGAGCAGTTGGGGGTTCAGTGCCTTGCTCTAGGGCACCTCTGCAGTGCTCAGGAAGTGACCTGGCACCCTTCCAGCTACCATACTTTGGTCCGCAACGGGACTTGAACCAGTCACTCTCCGGTTCTCAACTCAAGTCCCTACAGACTGAGCTACTGCCCCCCTATTTATACAGTAATCATTCATTTGTCTGATACAAGGTCAATATGGCTCTCCACATTTAATTTTCTCATCTAATTTTGTCGTCGAGCCAAGTTAAAATAGACTAGCCTTCAATGCTATGTATTTACTTTGCATAAACAGCTCATTAGCTGCATCTGAGCTGTGCTACTCATGCCGGCAGAGTGAGGGCTCTGACCTGTACACATGCACGCCACAATTGCTATGTACTGTAGGTGCTTTGCAGGCGTCATGCGCTGCTCGTGCAAACCGTTCAGAGCAGGGCAAATGCAAGGCAACTGGTTGGCTGAGGAGGTTCAGCGGCATGAGGCCGAGATTGGGGGACACATGGACAAACACCAAGATTTTTTTTTTTTACCAGATTCATGTGTCATGTGCCTCGGGATACTAAAACCTAACTACAGCATTTGACAGGAAGACGAGGCAAATGTAGTGGCTGCCTTACTGACAAATGAGGAAGATTTTTGGACTGCTGCCACTTTGGAGAAACCTGTGTGTGTGTGTGTGTGTGTGTGTGTGTGTGTGTGTGTGTGTGTGTGTGTGTGTGTGTGTGTGTGTGTGTGTGTGTGTGTGTGTGTGTGTGTGTGTGTGTGTGTGTGTGTGTGTGTGTGTGTGTGTGTGTGTGTGTGTGTGTGTGTGTGTGTGTGTGTGTGTGTGTGTGTGTGTGTGTGTGTGTGTGTGTGTGTGTGTGTGTGTGTGTGTGTGTGTGTGTGTGTTTCTGTAATTGGATCTTGCAGCACTAAAGAGCTGAAGATCCGTGTAAAGGGCATTGATTATAGGCCCTCTACCATTGCTTAGTACTACTAAAATAAAAGCTAGGGGAGCTCTTTACCAGTATGCATTTATGTGTCAACATGCTCTCTTTGCCAACTTGTGAAATTTGGGGCTTGGTCTGTTTCAGGCAGCCACAAAATAAGAAACAATAGGTACCTATCCTGTGTGAGCTGTAATGTCCATCATGGTAGCTCTGTTGACTGCTTTTAAAATATGCCAAATTTCAAACGTGGACAACTCGCAGCACATTTTACAAATAAAGAGCAAACTGTAATGGTAGACAAATCAGAAGTTGACACACATAATCCGTGCTAAAAGGTATACAGCTGCAGCTGCCCAAAGAAGGAATGGAAGCTGGCAAAACAAATCTGTGACTGTGAAAATGCACAAATTAAGACCGATGATATCACTACGAAATTATTACTGCATGAGTAGATCTCACTAGAATTGAATCTGTACATTCAATTAAAAGAATGTGTCGCTTAAATGTTTTCTCATGGCCTGGTTTAGCCTAATTCTTTCAGCGGTAGCCTCAGCGCAGGAAACAGGCTTTGGGGAATAACACATTTAACACTGTAATTCAAAGTTATGAGAAGGCTTACTTGTATATCATGTCTTACTTAATGTCTCATTAAGATCCATGATAAGTTTTTCGCACACTGTAAGGGGGTGAATAATTTCATTACTCTTTTTTTCAATAATGTTAAGGCTTAGAGTTTTGCATACTAAGGGGCGTGGCTGATCTGACTGACAGACAGGTACTCATCCCCTACTCCCTACGTAGGGAGCTTTCTGTAGAGTGCACCCATTGAGACAATGAAAATAACATTCGGGACACTACTCCATCCTCCAATAATAAAGTCATACTGAGCATAGTTTAACAAATCAATTAAATACAATAAATAAAAAGAAGTACTGAAATTCCAATAGATAAAATCAAACATATTTTCACCCCACAACACATTTGCTTATGCATACAGTCGATTCCCGTCAACAATATCAGGAAAAACTAATGTTACTCCATCAAACATCCTTCAATCTGAATTAAAACAGCTTCTAGATTTCGGCTAAATTCAACTGTCTGTCGTGGATGAGTGTAGTCAAATGTAACTTTTTGCACAGCAATGCATGATGGTATACTGTATATTGCTTGGATAGTTAACATCCGTGACACTACTTTTCACATTGCATTGTGGAATATAGTGTGCTCTATATAGTGTATAATATTGCTAACTCAAAATCCGGAAAACACCATCAAAATTGAGCTGTGACAGTCATCCATGGGCTTTAAAACTCAATATCCCTAAATGTTTCTGATCACTCACATCTCCTCATGTCAACCCCAGCTCGTCATCTTCTCACACTCAGATCGTTGCCTTAGCTTTAGTGGTAGCTACACTGAGGCCTCGTTCTCTAGATTTTGTCCTAGGGCATCTCCTGTCTCCAATCTGTCCTGCACCCCTGCAAACCTTCATCTCCTCTATCCCTTCATATCCATTAATGATTTACCCAGCAATGATTTAATGACTTCACCGTAACCCTCTGTCTGTGACCTGTTCTTGGGTCCACCCTGGTATGTGCAGTCTGTTTAAACAACTGTTAAATGATAAGCTGCTTCTTTGATGAGGGTGAGATACAGAAAGGTCACCCCAAATGATCATCATCTTGAATAGAAGTGAAACAGAAAAGCTTAAAGATAGTAGAGAATAAGAAAGCGAAAGTAATTCTTTCTACAGAAACACTATAAAAAAGAAAGTTTGCAGTCTTTAAAGAAATGGAGCAATCACAGAACTTATAGGAAGTTTAAGACATACCAGAAATAGAGTCCCATAGTGCACTAGAAAATGAAACTGAAAGAGTAATAAAGAAAGGTATCAGAAGATGGAGAAAAAGGTATAAGTGAGCAACAAGAAAGCTCTTATAGCTCTGAAATGGGTGAGAATGTTAGAAATGGAGAAAAAGAGTCAGCTGGGACTATCCTCTGCAAAGAACTCTACACATTTTGTCTTAAATCACTCTTCACATGGGATAAAAGTGGTAGACTCAGCGTAAAAATGTAGACATACAAATTTCTGTATTCAATACGCACAAAGACGGGGAATAGTTTCAGATGATCTAGTGGAAAAGAGTCATCTTAGCCCAACCCAAATTGTCAAAATATGCAAAAAGCAGGGAAGAGAGAAAGAAAGCATTGCAAACTTTATGATCCTGTATTGTCTGCTGGAAGGTTGACTGAAGTACCCAAGTGTTGTGAGATTTGTGAGGTTCTTGAAAGTGGAAAGTGTGTCTCAATTCAGGTAGCATCCTGTGAAGGACCCAGCCGTCGTAGCCTGTGTAGACCACTTAGGCCAAACTGAAATGAGACAATATGGTCTACAGTGATTTCCCACTTTGGATCACCAGCTGTCTCCGCTCTTACTCTTTTGTTTCTAAGCACAGCCGAGTATTCTTGGCAGCTGCACTGGAACTAGCTAACGTTACTAACGTTAAGTAACTTGACCAATTATTTTGAAGATAGTTTGAAGTTTTAGGGCCCATACATTTTTTTAAACAATGTATAGGTAGCTATCGGATAGAGCTGAAACCAATGACTAACATTCAAAAGTGTACTCCTTTGCAATGAGATTCCGCCATTTTGTTTGAACTGGCGGGTGCACCGGATGGATTCTTTATTGGCCAGGAAAAAGAGGATGCATTTGTCAGCCACGTTTTATGGAGCCTCTCAAGACCGGACAACCCTAGACGAGCTGCTGTGAAGCAATCATTCTTCAAATGCGCCCTCTAAAGGATGCAGCCCCTTACATTGGACAGACCCAAAATCTGCTAATAATTTATCATTCTGAAAGTTACACCCTCATCCCTTTGTAGCAATAATGTGAAGGCACACGAGTGAATATATTACTCATGATTGGAAAATAGCAATTATATACCATCTCTTCAACACATTAAATGTAAACACAGCACTACTTACTTAAATAAACCAGCCAAAACCCTGCTGTGTTACAAACCTTGGAGATGTATTTGGCTCAGTAACATGCAGCCTTACTTGGGTAGATTTGTGTGTGCGTACCAAAAGCCACCAAAAACCATATTAAAGCACATTTTCAAGACAAAATGTGCAACATTGGATTGGTTCTCAGCAAAGCATGACAGGGCCTGGAAATTGATATCCTTGCAGGGTGCACAAGCTACTCTGTAGCATTCAGAATGACAATGGAGGTAATCATTGGGCCATTAAAGTGGATTTTTGTGACAAAAAAAAGGACACTGTCTTCAAAATGGCTTGAACAAATCTACACTGACTTTGTTCCAAAACACAGGAGGAGTCAGTCATGAGCAGAGGGAGATGGAACGATCTTTTGTTATTGATCGTTCTTTATCATTGCCTTCTTGTTAGTTCCATCTCATTTCCTTTCCTCTTCATGTGCCATATTTATCCAGCTGGCGTTTTCTTCAATTGTAGTCCTTCAGCCAAATCGTTTGACTAGTCAAACAGTTGCCTAAAATTTAGGGTAACATGATAAGATGCCATGAAGCCAGAAAAGGGTAACAAACACTTTGACAATCAGACTTTTTGACGTAGTTGAATCAATTTTTGACCTTATGTCTATCCATCCAAGTGAGGTTTTTAGGATGAAAAATGCTGTACTTGCTGCCAATGTTCTCTTTGTCTCCGAGGGGCAGCTGCAAAATCTGTTGTTTTTCCAACTTCCAGCTCTGTTTTTTGACAAAAATGTTGGCGAGGAGTGACTGCATGCATTTTGGGCATGGATTCTAGTCCCCTCCTTCACTTTTATTGCAATCTAACAACAAAAAAGTGCTTCTAACATTCATACTGTATGGCACCCTTAAGTAAGAGTGCAGGGAATGATATAGATAAGAGTACATTTTAAAGTAATCTGAGGAATGTACCACCAAGTGGGATAACTGGGTAAGCAACATGAATGAAATACACTCATCTTGTGCAGTTACAGTAACACAAACGGTACAGGAACCTACATGCATTGTGTTATTAAAGGGGGGTAAGGAAATGTGAAGTCTCTCATGGCGCTTACAGACTGCCATTTAAAGGTGTAATACTTAAGTCCATTTTAGGCCACGGTGCAATGTATAACCCACAGAGGTGGAAAAGGGACATCGACGTCGTCCCTCCCCTGATCCACCATCAGAGGTAGTAACAGAGTTATAATGGCGTGAACAAGCTGTAATATGTTGCATAAGAGCCTGCGAGGTGGAACAGCGCTTGGTGTGTGTGCATTCCTGTGTGTATGTGGAGCTCCTGCTGTGTGCTGACACGTCGTGGCTCTCAAGTTCCGGCTCTGCGTTTTGCAACACCTCAATGCAGTGTGAATACACACACTTTGACACCAATATTACGTCATTACGGATGCAATGTATAAGCACAAAGGAGAACTGAGGGCGGACCTTTGTTACCGCCCTGTTGCAGAACCGCAGTCTGTATGTGACTTAAGTGTCTGGTTTGACAGTATACAATATACTCAATAAGGAAATGATAAATGTCTGAAAGATGTGGGTTGTCTGCGATCTTTTCTTTTTGTGTAAAAAAGCATCAGATGACGTGTCAAACCTCCCTTTTCATGTCAGAGAGAACAAAGCCTGAAGCAGAACACCTGGGCTGACAGAGTAACACATGTACACAAATGCATGTTATCACTTTTTGTTCTATCGTTCCGGTAGTGATTGTTATAAGCAGTCAGCGTTCGCCATGTCCATTTTTCTGGCTTTGACATTTCTTATCCTGCTTTCTACTCTGACCGGCTTTGGCTGTTTTTTTTTTCCGATACTGGAAACAGCTGATGCACACAGCAGCACACCTAGGCTATTTGAAGTACTAAAAAATCTAACAGGTGTTTCCGAAGTCTGGAAGCACTCAGTACTGAAGTGTCACAACGATGATGTAGCACTTTAACCCTATCAGAAAAGATTTTGACAGACACTTAGATTTGTTCAATTTAAAAAATAGAGCTGAAATGATTGCCAGATCTGATAAAAAAAAAAAAAAGGAAATGAGTATGCTCTGGCTGCTCAGGTCTGAGCTGTGCTTTAACATCCTCCAGCCTGCTTTTATGAGATAATGCTGATGTCTAGGAGAATCAAACAACAACGGAGCAGTGCAGAGAAGTTTACAACTCGGTTAGCAGTGATATAAATGTGTTCAGGGACAGAGCAGAATATGACAATCAGAGCGTTAGCATCGATAAATGTCACATTTTGAACATCTTAAACAACTCTCATCCACTACTGGTAAACAGTTTGCAATTTTACCGGCTTTTAGATGGAGCTTTAAGTAGTCTATAGTGTAGTAGCCAGAGTATGGTGTATACTAAGGAGGAATGAGATTGACCAATTGCCAAACGCAGACATTTTTGATATTTGGTAGGCTAACTTCTCGACCCAACCCTGCTAAATGGATGCAACTCCATGAGTCGTCTTGTAAGATGCCAACACTGATGGTCTAGTGCCGAAACGCATCGGTTGTGTTGTTTTTAGCTGCTCTTACCCAGATAAAGAAACCTAAAAAGGACATTTGCGTGCTGACGTTTCTGTTTTCTTCTAGTCTTGTAAGATGTAACTGCCAATTTCCACATACTTTGTGCGCGCCGTGGCCCGTCAGTGTCCATCACCGATGTTCACGGCCACTCTTTTCGCTTCGCTCACAGGCAACTGCTGCACCGTCCATCATAATATATAGTCCATGATTCAAACCTAATTAAACTGCTACCATATGGGCTTTTAATGCCTTTATTGTAAAGATAGGATAGTGGATAGAGTCTGAAATCAGGGAGAGAGAGTGGGGAACGACATCAGGGAAAGGAGCCACAGGTGTGATTCAAACTTGGACCGCCCGCTTGGAGGACTATAGCCTCCGTACATCGGGCACGCAATAACCACTACGCTACCGGAGCCCCCAGTTGGGGCTCAGTTGGTAGAGTCGTCCTCTCAATCTGAAGGTCGAGGGTTCAATCCCCAGCTCCAGTAGCAACATGTCCGAAGTGTCCTCGGGAAAGACACTTAACCCCGAATTGCTCCCGCTGCTTCGTCGGCAGTGTATGAATGCGTATGAAGGAATGGAAGGGTAGGTATGACATGCGGTGTAAAAGCACTTTGAGCAGTCAGAAGACTAGAAAAGCGCAATAGAAGCTCAAGTCCATTCACCATTTATCATATTGCAACATCAAACACGAGTTGTTGATCTTTGTCTGTCCAAAAATGAGAAAACTCTTGTCATAAAGCTTGAATTTGAAACTACAATTCGATTGTCAATATATTATAGGTAACCTGACTGCAAAGCCCTGAAAGTGAGACATCTAGATTCTTATGTTTTGAAGGTTAGGACCAAAGCATCAGCGGTTGATGAGCTTGGAGCAGAAAGTTAGTGAGGTGAGTGTAAGACACAGTGAGTGTAGAAGGGCAGGCTCACCTGACGTGTAGAGGAACATAAGAGGAAGTTGTTATCAGTGCCGATGCTTCCGTGACGCCAACAGGCTGTCTGGAGGACGGCTGCCTTATCAGAAGTTCAACAGACTACTACAAAAAAAATAATTCACCATATTGCAAGATCAAGACGGGCATTTCCATCAGGCGTTGCTGCTCGCAATTGTGTGCGTGTGTGTGTGTGTGTTCATTTTATGGTAATCCAGGTGAGTATGGCAATTTGGGTGTTGTAATAATGTGTTATTTTTGATATACCATTTGACTCCTCATTAATAATTTTACAGAGCATGCTGGCATTTGCTCTGCAAAAGAACATCTGTCTGGGACTCGACCCTGGAGATGCTATTGTTCTGCGTCTGGTGGTTGTGAACGTGTGTGTGTCTGGTGTGTGTGCGTTTGTCTCCCTCTAAAATGCCTCAATCTCTCTGCTTCATTGCTTCCATTTTTTTAATTTCCACTGCCTCTCCCCTGCTCCTTCCTCTATTCCTCCTCTAATTACCTTTTCTTTACCATCATTTCCCTTTTTTAGCATATGAATTGGACGCTGAGTGTCTCTGGGTAGTTCATTTATTATGTTTGCACATGTACGTATGAAACGCTGAAGCTCTCGTAATGAAATACACTAAGAAATGTATTATAATCAATTAGGGCTGTGACTGCAACATGAGTTCACAGCTGGTAAATATGTCTTATATTTATACAATGTAATGTATATGACCTTGAATTATAATTGGATAACACATTGCCACATTAGCTGAAAGCAAATGTAAATGCCGTGCTCTTGTTTCACCGCAGCGTCTGTGTGTTTTCTCTGTTCTTTGTTTACTTTGCTCTCTCCTTTTCATCCGTGTCCTTTAGTCGACATGTTTGACGGCCTCAAGACAAATACACATTCATAGAAAACACTGATTGTTCCTTATGTAAAGAGATGGTGTAGTAAAGGGCACAGTTTGTTTCATCTTATTAAAGTTCCTGTGAGGAACTTTTAGTTTGGATTGATGTGCCCCCAGTGGACACAAAAGTTCCTCCTACCTCTTTGATTATTTTGTTCTGTATGTGTTAAGTAGTCCTGGGGAGGGGGGGTCTGGATCTTTGGCATTGCAAGGGCTCTGGTTTCCCTTTGTAGTACGTTTGTAGTCCAAGCTGTATCAAGGCAGAACATTATCTGCAACAGCCCTCATCACGATATTCTGACGATGATTTATTCATCTGTGTGAACAGATATCTGTGAAGAGATGCTAACAATCTATAAAAAAACAACAAACATTTGTGATGCTGTGTTAAAGCCAACATCTCAAATGTTGTTTTGTTCTCCTTTTGAGGACAGACCTGACAGAGCCTGACATTTTTACTTTCTACAAATCTGCATCATGATGTTGATATTTCTGCAAACTTAATCCTTGTTAATTGCAAGTACATCATGGCAGTTCAGGCTTTCCTGACACCCTCAGTGTCACCTTTGTTGTTGTTGTTGTTGTTGTTGTTGTTGTTGTTGTTGTATGCAATTGAAAAAACAACAACTTTTGGAATGGCTCTGTGCTTGTCATTGTCACTTGTCCCCAAACAGACAAGCATCCAGCTCAAAAGTTGAGGACAGGCCCTTCACCTGACACCACCCCTATAGCTATACTATACACAGTATGAAATTAAGCTTTTCTCTGTCTTTGATAACTGTGGGAAATATTCGAGGTACTGTAAGTACTCAACAAAAAAAACAACATAGGTTAAGTCAATTTATAATTAATTTAGATATTTTAGTGCACAAATTCTACATATTACACCTTTAAAGTCCTCCAGTTTGTACACCATGCATCCTCCTCAACCAAGAATTCCAGTGTTTAGGGAGCGTAACACGTCGTTTTCAGTGAGCTATGTTTTAGTGACGCGGTGTCATTTAACATGATCGGGTTGTCACAACATCATAACATGCAAATCTTTTTTATTTCTTGTGGCCAGCAGGGTTGTAGAGAAATTTGCAGCCACATACTGTAGGTACTTTTTGTCAATTATCCATTCACAGCCCGTTTTTAAAGCCTTTTATCATTTGAAAACAACAGCATGGGGGAACACATGGATTTAATAGGCCCAATTAGAGTCACTTGTACGTATTTTAAGTGACTCTAAAATACAAAACTGCAACATTAATAACAACAAAGAAATTCGAAATGCATTCCTTGCTCTGAAGGTTGTTTGGACGTGGTTAGAGGGAAAACCTCCATCACTGCGGATAAGAAAGAAATACTGTGCATGCTTGCAGTAATCTAAAGGATTTATGCGTCATAAGAGTGTACATGCGCGGCAGGATGAAGGTAGAGCGAGAGGGAGAGTGGAGTTTTGAGCTGAAATGTAACACGGTAGACTCTCTCAGATTACACCCTTCTCACATAGCATTTCTCACTCATTTCCTAATGAGCTTAATGGACTGAGAGCAGAGTCTCACCTCTTTAAACCTGATGAGGTCGGGCAGAAAATTGATCTGCCTGGAGGGCTGATATGTGCTCATGTGAAATTAGATAGATGTTTGGTACAGTTTTTTTCCTTCGCTGTTTCGTCGCTTGAGGAGGTATTTTCTGTAATAAAAGCAACATCGTGCCAAGATGATAAAAACTTGTGCCAGAAAAATCATAAAATGTTTGCAAAATTCAAATCAACACATGTATTTTTAAATTGGCACAACTTCTTTCAATCTTGTTATTATTTTACTTATTTCATTTTAATATTAGACAACATATTATATAAAGAAATAAAGTAAGTACATTATCTGACTTTAAATGGTTGTCAGACTTCAGTATAAGGAGGGAAGAGTTTCTGTGTTATGCTTGCTGACCCTACAGGTCAGTTTCACTCTTGGCCCATCAAACCTAACCCCCAATTCACACATACTCCGTGTGCGCCGCCGTCCGTCAGCAACTACATCGTAGTTCGCTGCCACTCTAAGCATTGTGTTCACACAGCGAGCGCCGCGGTCCGTCTCCGGAGCGTGCCACCAGCGCCACTACGCTCTGCTCCGATTCAAATACGCTGCGAGTCTATTCTCGACGGAGTACGGGTCAAGCACGCGTCAAGCTAGACAGGATATCACAACCTGGACAGGAAGTCAGACAAGGAAACGCACAGAGCAGCCAGTAAATTTCAAAATAATCGTATTTTTCATCACTTTATAAACATTACGTAAAAACAGACACAGAACGAACAACAAATCATCCAAAGAAAGACAACAACATGTTGTTTGCACGTTTTTCTCTTTATTCCCGCGTGATCTTGTAGTTCTCCTGTGATGTGTGTACAGCTGCACATGGGTGCACTCTGTTACGCTGACGTTCCAGAAACGGCTCCAGTGGGGATGGGCGCGCACTGAGCGTGTGTGAATTGGGGGTTACTGATTTGTTTAAGATGGCATTTTTCAAGAATAAGAGGTTGGAGAAAATTGAATTGCAAGGAATATTCTCAGATGTAAAATAATGTTGACATCTATGGCATTATTGTTGTGCCAAATTCCTTAGTTATCAATTGGGAATTTGGAGCACAAAAAGGTGAAGTTTTTTGTACGTAAGTGTAATAATCTTATTCAAACAAACACAAAAGCCGTCATGTGCTCAATAAATACATCTTCATGCTGGCTGCTCAACTCATCATGACACAGTGTTAGAATTGTGCAACAGGATCAACCGATGGGAGTCAGAGAATCATAACTTCTGATTGGCTGCTTTGTCCCAGATAACGATACAGCCTAAAGTTACATCACAATCTGTTATGAATAATATCTGCAGGAATGAACACTCTGCTTCCTGCTCGGTCACTCTTCCTTTTTTTCTTCTTTTTTTTTGCTTCATCTCTCATCGTCCTCTTTCTCTTAGCCAGTTTATAAAACCGTACAGAGACAAGCTAACTAGTTTATTTCCAGAACTGAAGGCTGGTGTGTGAACTAGTGCTGTAGAGCAGCGCTGTGGAACTGGTAGAGACGCCATTCTGCCTGTTGAAGGTTATTGTACAATTACATCAATCTTTGAAACTACTATTTTGAGGTGGAATAGTTGCACATTGTTGCTTTAACAAAAAGTTTTTCCTCTAATGTCCACTTGAGGTTGGCTCCAAAACCCCCAGAAGTCTCCTTAAAACCAGGGTCAAAGTGCCCATGTTTAAAGAACATATAAACATGTTTACAGCCTGGTTGAAAAAAAACAATCTGAATAGCTTGTTTCTTTATTGGTTAAGACGTTTTTTATTTTTTCACTAATTCGTTTTGATTTTATTAAATCTTAAAGTTCTGCAGAGATTTGCAAAATTAGGGGAGTGGCTTAGTTGCCTGGCAGGTTGGCACTTTGTAGCTTTTGGCCATGACTGCCCTTAAACCCAATTATTTGTCTGTAACTGGATTGATCAAAAGTAAGGTGAAGACACCATTTCCAATGTGAGAACACCTTTTTAGACACCAATGGGTGACGTCCCTGAAACTATGCCTCATTTTTTATGTTCAGTTTATTGTTTTAGCCTCCAGAAAGCTATTGCTGTTGAGCTTTGTAGGGCTTTCAAGCATATGCAGTTTAAATGTATAGTGTGTGTCGTTGGACTTTTGATGTACGACCATGTTGCTTAAACCTCTGTCGGTTTAAAAAGGAGATGATAGAGACACTGTTAATTGATTTCCTGTTTCATTTTCCTGTTGGATGAAATCCTTTTTTTCCGTGAAAGGTCACTTCCTTCAAGAGCAAGAATAAAAGCTTCCCTTTATCCAATTAACACTCAGCGATTTTTGAAAGGCGCTTTTGATGACTTTTGGGTCGCTGCATCATAGAAGAGCATTTGACCTATCAATTCAGAGACGGCCTGGATATGAACTGAAATGACAACATTTGAAGGAAACACTTGCTGCCAATCATTACAACAAATAGTGAGTGTAAGCATTTGAACATTTGCCCTCAGCTTGTGGAGGTGTTCACTCCTCAAATGTGGTTTATTTTTTTCCACTAACACAATGTCTTTGAATATCATGGGTACAAACACTGACTCACTACCGAAGGCTCGTGGCAATTAGTTTGGAAAAAAAGCAGTGTGTGATATCAGAGCTGTGAACCCTGCAGGAGTACAGGGGGGTCCAGGATGATCACAGGCTCTCACTGGGTTTCTGAGGGTATGACTTGAGGGGAGGTATCAGATCACAGAGCAGGGGGGTTCACCACCCTCCATGCTGGAGTATATTCTCGACTCGACTCTCAGTTCTTAACAGAAACTAACAAATAAAGACCCTGCCTCTTTTTGTCTTTATAGCAACAACAAGAGTGGCGAGGGACTGTGTGCTTGGCTGTCCTTTTGGTTCCCCTCACACTGCAGGATAGATCATTAAGATTGAACACGTTGTTTTTAAGATTTGAATCGATGCGGCCATGACGTTCTTCCAAGCCAGATCATTCTTAGCACACAGGACAATTTGACGAAACAATCTTTATAAGCATCAAAACAATCTGGACTTCATTTGCTTTCTGAAAGGGGGAAAATTTGGCACAAAATCAACCTTAACATCTGGTAGTGTGTACCCTGCTTTGACAGACAGACACAATAGCAACTCAATGGAAGGAGATGGTTGGATGGAAAAAGTTGCTAAATATACATCCCTATTAAAATCCCTTGTGTCAGTCATGTACAGAAAAGCATGGGAATAAAGAAAAACCTGTCCCCTTTGCACCCTTGACTCTTTGACACCTCTGAAACTTTCTTGAGAAGTGTGTTGCTCATCTTACACAATACGCCCGTCATCCTTTCCCATGATTCCAATGGCAGCCATCTTTTTGACATCCATGCAGCAGCCCTGGGAGCCCCGGGCGTCTGTTACTGAAGCAAGCATTCTTGTATGTTTGTTCGATAAAGCTCCCGTCTCTGCCTGCTCTCCAAATCCGCCCCTTTTCAACATGCCAGAGGAGCGCTGATTAAAGCGCTTGCCACCACCAAGAATGATCCATCAGGGTTGTACAGGAGCTATCAAAACCTCAAAGACTGCGCCTCGAATGCTGCTTTGTCTTCCAATGAGAGGCAAGGTGGCACATCAAACAGCTGACAAAACCTGGGTAAAAAGGGAATATTTTATTCATGGCTGTCAACAAAAGAGGTAGGAGTGAGATATTAAGGACAGGAGGAACCTGCTGCAATTTAGATCCTGAACCCTGAACTCGGCGTCTCTTCCTTCCTGGCCCGTTGGGGATGTTTAATGAGGGAACATGATCAGAGGAGAAGCTGACGTGAAGTGTGTCAGGACACTTGAGGTGGTGATATTTACAATAGGCAGGGACTTCACTTCTCCCTTTCTCTTTCTTTTACATCAGCCTTTTGGATCTCTTTATTATCTTGATGATGCTGGGTTCGAGTTCTTTAAACACAACAACCTCCATTTAATAATGACCCCAAGTCAATATTCTGCAGTTTTGTATTTAAACCATATCCATGATTCTTCTATGATCATTATGTAAGAATTTTAATGGATTTTCAGGTTTTTACTCTTAGAAGAAAAGATTCCTTCCTTAGAATGGAGAATCTGTAGATGAGGGATAATATTTTTGGTGTTGTGACCCATGCAGTACGAGTAGTGTTGACCAGTTTGACCAGACTAAAGTTGTATGCAGGAAAAACAACAGTGCAGGTGTCAGAGACTTCATCGAACATGGACGTAGTCCCAATTATGCCATCCATTGGTATCTCAACAGGCTCTATGACGACCAACGGTAGTGGGCAACATATTGGAAAAGAACCAAAAAAGGATAAGTTATGAACAGTACGTGTGCCAATAAAGAAATAAATGATAAATGATACGTTTTCTGAACCAGGCTGTGAAAATCTTTATATCTGCCGTTATATTAGGCATTATAATATGGGATCCAATTGGGTTTCCTCTGCTTTTGCAGCGAGCCTCAGATGGACAAATGAGGAACAGCAGTTTTTGCACAATTTGCATTGGCTTAATTTTTCATTGGCGTTTGCTGGAGTTTGCACACGAGTTGTACAATATTGTGAATGTCTTTAAAAAGACACCCACATACAAGGGACTGTTAAAGTCCTGCTTAGTCCTTGTCTCTGATTACTAAATGAAGTAGTGCTGTACAAAATACCAAGTACAAGTCCAAGCCTCAGTTTACTTGATTTATTTGCCGTCAACCCCATTGACAAAATCGTTGTCAACGACTGGCTATTTTCGTATTGCAAATTGCAATAACACTCCACATTTTTTGTTCATTAAGTTTAGTTTTCAGCTTTTTATCCCTTTATTGAGATTACATGACAGTGGATCGAGTCAGGAAACATGCTTTGAGAGAGTTAGGGGTGACATGGTGTGTGTCCACAGCTTACTCTGTGGACTATCTTGTGTAATCAAAGTATTGGAAACAAGCCTGCCAATATTTATTTTCTGAAATGACATTTTCAGTGTTGTAAGTACCACAAATTGAAAGCAAGCTTTCATTTGCCATGTGAGAAGTTTCAGTGGTTACATACAGTATTTGGGAAATTTGAATCAGCTCGTTCTTCAATGTATTTTTCTTCTATTCAATGGCAGAACATTCCCTGTTCTCCTCAGAGAGCCTGAGCCTTTGAACCTTCATGTTTTAAAAAGGGAACCTCCAGACAACCTCGACTCGGTGTTAAAAGCAAGTTGATTTCTTCCAACCCTGACCACAACGAGTGATGACCTCTTACATAACTGACCACATTCAAAGGGAGTATGGAGAGTAGACACTGGCAATTACTTCCGGCTTCTAGTAGTAGTAGTAGTAGTAGTGAACTGCATTTGTAAGGCAAAAAGGTCGTTCTTGGGGAAGGGTGAGGTTGAGTGTGAGGGGTCAGTATCTTTGGTTAGAGTTTCAGACAAGAGCTTGAATACTGAATATATTGTGGTATGGAGGAGGGATTGGGTTGGGGAGCATGAACGTATTAAAATCTTTTTTTTGCATTACTTAACCTCATCTTTTCACACATACCCAGAACTCCAGGAAATGTTCAGGTTGAGCTGCATGTGTTAACCTACAATTTTTCATGCCAGCCCCCTGGATTTTCTGCATGATTTTATAGATAGCCGATATGATAACGCAGCAAGAAAAAAAAAAAACATGAGCCAGTTGGAGGAGGTGATGTTTATATTGTGCAACCAGTCCGTAACCGGTGCACCGGTGGGACACGTTCGCGTAACAAAAATGTTAGCCAGTATGCTCCCCTCCACTCTTTTGTTAATTCGGTGGTTATGTTGAATTAGACATAGAATCGATATTAAAGCAAAGATTGTCATCATCGCGTTAGACACTGTTGATTTGTCCACCATTATTTTCTAGAAATGTTCAGGAGTGCATATGGGTAACACTTTATTTTACAGGTTCGTCGTAATTAGGTGATAATTAGACAATAATTACCCCCGAATTTCATGATAATTGGGTGAAAATTAGCACTCAACTTATTTGAAATAATGCCCGAATTTAATTGTAATCAATAATGATTACAGCTTTTGGTAATAAATGACTGAGATCAGCTTTATATGATTAACCAAAAAAAGATTAACACTGGAACTCCTATAAAACTAAATGAACTCAGCTGTCATTCTAACTCAGACATTTATTAATGAATCCTAAATCACAACAGCTGCTGTTCACAAAGTCATATTGAAGATATTCTATGATTTTCTTCATGAAATTAATTATTTCAAAGAAGTTACGTGTTAATTTTCACCCAATTGTCATGAAATTCGGGGGTAATTTCAAAGAAATAATACAAAAGTTTGTCTAATTATCACCTAATTACGACGAAATTTGCGGACCTGTAAAGTAAAGTAAAGTGTTACCGTACATATGTGAAAATGGCTATAAAGTAGAGACGTGGATAACTTTATGTTTTCCATTGCATTAAAGGGAAAACCAAAAAATGGGCCTCCAAATTCCATAAGAAATCAAACCACTATACGGCTTGAATAGCAAAAATTAAGTCCATATATAAATCACTGTAATACATGGTCTGTGCTAGTATTTGGGGGGTTTTTATTTTCAGAAAATAAAAAAAATCCTCTTGTTCGAGTTGACTATGTAAATAACATCCACTCAGCTCTACACTGTGCAAAAATTCAAACTTTTCCTGTTCTTCCTCAGGCCTCCATCTACATCAGAAATCATGGAGCTTTCTTATATCCAAACAGAGAATAACTTCCTCTTTAAACATTCACCTCTCTGATTCCCCAAGGACCAAATCTGTGTTCCTGTAACTCACCTCTCCTAATGTATTCGGTCTCTTTCTGCTTTGACACCACATCTTCTCCTCCACCTTCCTCCTTCCCTGCTGTCACCGCTCTCCCACTTAGACGGCGCTGCTGTGAAAGAGGAAAATAACTTTGAGCGGAAAGCTGCAGAGAGATAAAAGGTACTTTTATCGGCCATTAGCTGGAGAGCAGGCGCAGCTTCAATCAAGACTTTTTCACAACCGAGCCGTGTATCATATCAGACGAGGGAGAGTGCACAAAAGTGTGACTGAACGTGTGCGGAGGCATATATGTGATGTTTGTGAACAAACGGCTGACTGTCAGAACTGACATATTCTTTGGATTCAAAATATGAGATATACTTGACCTTGAGTCCTACAATAGGTGTGTTTGAGTGTGTGGGCATATACACACACCCCAAGGTGTCAGCAATTCTGCTGTATGTTTTCTTGTAGCCTTTTTACATGCAAATATTGGACTTATGTGTTTTTTATTGTACGTGCTTTCAGGAAAAATCAAGTTTTATATCATTAATGTTGGCCCTCACCAGCAGGTGGGGTTATCTGTGTCTGAGCTTTCCATAACTCATTAGCTGGTTTAGGCTGTTGTGTTGACTCTGTCCTATCACATCTACACTGCCCCTAGTGGTCATTTGCATGCTGCATCTCACATAGCAGTGATGCTTAAAGATGTGCACAGCAGAAAGGCCAAACAGACGTAAGGAGACACGTGGCAGCCATCATGCAAAAGCGTAGGGGTATTTAAAAGCAAGTAAATATCCACCTTTAAATTTGACTATATCTATTGTTATAGTCCTGTGGTTTGTATATGTTTTCCTTTGTCTACTGTAGCTCTGTGGATTTGTTATTCTTACTTCCAAAGGAGCTATGATTGACAGGCAGGTGGGGCAACATGTATTTGTTTGTAAGAGAGAAAGAGACAGAGGTTGTTGGTGAGCCAGAGGTGATTTGTGTGCATGTGTGTGATGTTGTGAACAAGCGTACATGTGTGTTCAGAGGATTTATGAGTCAGGGACAAATGTGAGCGTGCCACGCTGACAGTGTCCATCACAGAGTCCTCATGAGAAGAGGCAGGTCCTGTCAGAACACAGAGGCAGGACTTTCATCATCCAAAGGCCAGATGGGAGAGAGAAAACCCACAGAGACGCACACTAACACTTTACTGAAGAAGGTTTGCTGCAATGAAATGATCAGTAAGTAAGTTTATGGAAAATGAAGCTAATCCTGTGCACACAAGGGAAAGAAAAAAAGGAAAACGAAGATTTAAATCGGTCTATCAGAGGCAGCGTTCAGACAGGGGAGTCAGATGTGGAAATGGCAGAGCAATGTCACTCCCGTCATCACAACAAGAAGGTTGCTTTTTCCCCTCCACAGGCAAACAGAACCACATGATGCGCTTCGCTGAACAGAGATGTTTAGTTTCCTGCCATGGGCATGAAAGTTTTTTCAATGACTACGGTGACCAGCCAGTGGCTGACAATGTCATCGGAATAAACACTGACATGCTGATATGTGACTGGCTTTTTATTTAAGGGATCAGTTACCACTTACCTCTGGAGAACGCTGAAACAAAATGGTTGGTGAACCCTTTAAAATACTTCCCTTTAGTGCCATAGAACGGACTGGTATGTCACAGATTCCTGTCGTCATAGTGGTCTTATGGTTGATCTTTTTCATCATTTTCTCATATCTGTCGTTTTTTTACCATGTCATTTGTGGTTTACATTTGTGGTTTATTTGGCTATTGTCTGATTGACTGTTGACCACCTTGTTCGACGAAAGCCAGGACCAAATGATGAACCTTATGATAAAGCCCCTATTGGTTGGTTCCAGTGGAAACAGCAGTCACATAGACCAATCAAAGTGCGACACCAACAGAAGCTTGAAAAAGCGATCATCTGACTATCGCCAAGACTTCCTTTTCTGTGTTTTACCATTGTTTACAGTCCAACATGCAACTGAAGAAGCAAGACTGGAGTTGGTGCTGGAAGACGAAAACGTAGAGCAGATTGTCAGCTGCACTTGAACATAGAGGTGTGTATAAAGATAGTAACAATAGCTAAATCCATGGATGACTACCAAAGATTCCAGGATTGCATTACTGTGGATTGTGTTCGCTTTGTTGCACTCCAAATTGACCTTTTTCTCCATATAGCCAAAGCTCGCTTTAGTGTTAGCAGACAATACAAACTACAAATGGAAACCAAAACACTTCTGATACCAAAGAAAAATACTAAACTGAATGTGGTTTATTAACTATTTATCAGACCACAAATAAAACTAGTTCCTCACTCTGTGTTTAATGGCTGCCTACGGTTGAATAACTAGAAACAGTTATTCTAAAGGACGTTCTTGTGGGCAGTCCGAGTCCGAGTTTATACGTCTTCCTACCTATGTACCTGTGTCATCTGTTTTGCTCCTTGTGGGTCCATGATAGTTGTGAATTCCTTTTTGTGGATTTTTGTATGACTTCAAAAAGTTATCTTTAGTTCTTGCCTTTTTCCTTTTTTTTGTTTAAATCAATTATTTAGTCTGCACTTGGGTCCTCCTCTTTGTTTGTTTTTTAACTAAATGACAAACTATTTTGTAAATTTTCACTTGCTTTTATCCTAAATCTTGTAATTTTGTTGTTTTTCTCAGACTATTTCCCCCATAATGCATCGCTCCATTACACAGTTGCTTACTTGACTCGTCAAAATTATTATTAAATGTTTTCGTTTCTTCTATTTAAAGTATTACAGAGAGAGAAAAGAGACAAAAAATCACATTCACAAACTCACCCAGAAGTTAAGTGAAACCAGTTAACTGTGCAGGCAAAGCAGCTGCACTGGAACAATGCAGGTTCAGTGTTTTACTCAGGGCAAACTGGAAGGTTTCTGTTTTGGACGACTGAAGCCATCATTCGTCATTCCTGTCCGTGCCCAGATTCTACAGCCTGCCCTCTTATCGAAACTAAAAATATTCTGACCCGTTTCATTCATGTTTGGCCCTGACGTCTCCTAAAGCTTCTTGATGGTCGGTATTTGAACTTCATGAAATCAATTCTCAGTTAAAGAAAGAGTGAAATAAAAAATATGAAAACAGATCTAGAGCAAAAAGATTCCTTCTATTTTCCTTCTCCAATTAATAGTTGACTGCAGGAAGTTGATGACATTTAAAATACATCAACTTGGGGCACCGGTGGCTGAGTGGTTAGTGCACGAGCCCCATGTACAGCGGCTGAAGTCCTCGAGGTGGGTGGCCCGGGTTCAAATTCGACCTGTGGCTCCTTTCCTGCATGTCATTCCCCACTCTCTCTGTCCCTGATTTCCAACTCTAGCCCCTCTCCTGTCCATAAAATAAAGGCATAAAAAGCCCAAAACAAACCTTTAAAATACATCGACTTGAAATGTGCAAAATTTGTTTGACAAAAAAAAACTACTTCCGTGTTAAAGTTTAACAAAGCAATCTTCAGCATGTACTTGTGAATATCTCTGCAGGGTTTGTTTTTTTTGCTTTCTTCTTGTTAGCAGTGCCAGCTCTATAGCTCCAGCGTATTAATCACACTGCCAAAAACAATGCACATAGCAAATGAGCCTGTTTGCCTTTCTATCTGTGGTAAATAGCTCCCGTAGAGATTTGGAACATATGTCGTGCTTGTTTCATGACAAGTGATAGTGAAAGATGTAATTCATCGCTAACACCGTGAAGTGAACACCAAGCTCTGTACGGTTAAATTCTATCACTAAAATTGACGTGCGAGGGAAAGGAATCAGACATTCTTCCCGAGGGCTTTCATTCTCCTCAAAAAGTTTGTTCAATCTGAGCAGAGATGAAACAACAACAGTTATAGAGAGGGATGATACGTAAAGAAGGGGGAGTACGCTTACAAGCCAAAAAAGAAATCCTCCACTGAGGATATGTGTGAACTTAGCATGCTCCGCTCCCTTCAGACTGTTTCAACCTGTCCCAAAATGTCCTCTCAAAAGGGAAAACCCAAAAATCATGGCTAGAATATTTATAGTATTATTGCATCTGAGACAACCCAACTATCCTTCTCCTCATACTCTTTTATCTTATGATGTGTGCGCTCTAAGTAAAGCTTACAGCAGACTAAGATGCTGAAACACTTTATAACATGAATGAGTGTACGTGTGTGAAAAAGAGAGGGAATGTAGGATAACGGGTAAACAAGAACCTTTTATAAAGAGGATATTGGCTCGCCTGATTCTGTAGCATTGACAACAATATGCACAAATATAAGTCAACACAGTTTAGAGAAAAATACTTTTTGAATAGCCATATAATATAAAATATTTTTTTTAGAATAATGATGATTTGAACACTTTGATTAATACAGCGTAGGTTGTTTGAAACACCTACTAAATAACATGTTATCAATATTCTTCAGATTTCCCACAGAATGGTTTACCTGTGGCGCTGATGACGGGGGGCGTCTATAAGTGCTCATCCACACACACACTATCACCACACACACACACAAGCACCTCTTCTATCGTAAAACACACAGCAGCGAGCCCCACAGGCTCTCTTTCCTGAATGTGCAAACACAACTACCACTTAAATAGTTTCACGGTTAATCCGTTACGCCATTCCATGCATCTAAAGACAGACTCAACAGCTGGCATCTCTCTCTCGCTATTTACCTACACTTACGTGTAATCTAGAAGATTTTCAGATAAATAATTTCTCAGTTAATCGTTTGCTTTTGCAGAACACATCAATGAATTAACCCATTTTTTGGTTAAAGGGATTGGGTGTCAAGTTCGCAAGAGATCGAAGGTCAAAGAAGTGTTTTGTGTTTGTGATCACCTTCAAGTTGGGAGCAAAGGTGAATATGTCAGAACAAACGGAGATATGAATGATAATTTAACATGTTAAAATGCAAAGGAAGAGAAACAATTTGAATGTATAGATGAGGACAAACAGTCACAATAGTTAGCATTGACCCTGTATGGATCTCTTTAGCCTGGAGTACACTGTACGGTTGTATAAAAGTCGTGATGGAATCTCAGCTCACTGTGCTACTGAATCTAATCTAATCTAATGTCATCTAATTTAGCTAACAAACAAGATAAATCCTAACATATATTCTGTGTCACCTGGAAGTCCGCAGATATTTCCTGCCAATGATTCCCTTTCGTTCATATATCTTGTTACAGGAGATCTAAGCCTGCTGTCGCCTTGGAGCTTTAGACGCCGACAGTTTGGTGCAGGCATGATCAGGGGATAGAAAGCCCTGAAGTCGGGGAATCCTGTCGTGACTCTGCTCTCACTATGCGAGTGTGTGCAGTCGTATGACCGAAATTTGGAACATGCCAGAAATTCTTCCGACCATGGAAGCAGCTGATCGGGCTGTGCCCCAATGTACACTGCTAGTCCAACAACGTGTAATCGTCCGGCCGGTCGTTCTCAGTCATTACTTGGCACTCTTAACCCGCTATGAAACTTGTCGTTTTTGGGCACATAAAACGCTGTTGTCATGTAAACAAACCAAAAGCCAAAATGCAACAAAAGGTTCGCCAGGCTTTTGAACAAAAAAAACACAAATTAATGAACTTGTTATCCCCATTAGTGCAACCCAAGAGAACTTAATTGAGATCTTTACACATTCATATTCCCTTGTATTGCACCCCCTGGTTGAATAACTTTATTTGAAATGAACATTCAGAGCTGTTTGCTGAGCCAGGGGGTTTCCTACTATGCCACGCATGGATCTCTGTATGAAAACACACAATGTGTTAAATTTCTTGGGATCAGTCCAACTCTCTCTGTTGTGCAGTTTGTTGCCAGAAATGTGTCGACTTCCTGTCTCTCTGCATCAGTGCGACGAGAGAATCCCTCCCCTCTGCCACCATCATTCTTCATTTCCATCAGCTCATTCCCCAAACTGTAAACACCCCCTCACCTCCTGTCTGCAGCTGCGATCTCTAACCCCGGTGGCCTCTGTGAGCCGCAGTCCTACTGATGTGTCTGTGCCCCAGTCACCTCCCCGGTGCTTTCTGGCTGAGTGGAGGCTGTCTCGGAGGGTTTCCTCGGGTGGCCAAGCCTGATCAGACCCGGGTCGCTCGCCTGGGGATGCTCACTAACACTCTGTTGGGAGAACTCAGCTGACTGTTGGACGTTTATTCAGCACATTTGTCAGCTGTTCGCTGTGGACGGCATGTCAGCTGCAATGAAAGACAAAAGATAGAATGCTACTGTCAAGAAGGGAAACACAACTTACATGAAACATGAGGCGACTACGTCACAGGTGGGGTCCTATGCTTTGCTCTCTTTCAAATGTTGAATAAATAATTCATCTACCAGGACTTCTTCTCTGAAAAGATTTTAACCGCTTGTTGCCTGGAGCTAGTACCCTTGAGTAAATGTAGGCTTCAGACTACTTCCTCATTTTGTCTTTCTTGGACAATGAATCATTGTCCCTGGTCAGAAACAATATTTTAGATGTTGTTATGCTTAATGTAGGGACAAAAGAGGGACTCTGTTGTGAACAGAATTACTTTCTTGGTCATGTTTTTTAGCTTTGTTGCCCATATAAAACCTTCTTTGGCTGTCTGACTCATATTACTGAGAGGAAAAATCACAATCGACATGAGCATTCATAGGAAGCTGTTTTTTTCATGTTCAGAAGCACATCCCAAGGGGAATGAGATAAGGTTTGAAAACCTGCAGAGATAAATCTTTTGTTTCCTTTTCACTGCTGTCACTGAAATTAAATACTGAAGACTTTTTCCCCCAGAATACAATCGACCTCCTTTTTACTCTGACAAGAAATTCAAATGTGTGATGTTTGAGTTGTCATTGCCACCTGTATGCTGACCTGTATTCAGATTGGTATCAAGCAATCCTAAAGTTGAAAGAGACTCAGGCTTGCAGATACTGATAATTTTTCAAGAACTGTAAACATCCCTTTTAGTTAAGTTTAAAGTGAGGTGCTTGTTTGCAAGTGTTTTCGCGCTTTTAGAAAAGGCTTCTTTGAACATCTTCTCCAAATCTCATCCGTGGCATCCTGCAGCAGAGCGTACCTCCCTCCAGGCTCTTCTTTAGTTTCACCCCTGCCAGTTCTCACCCCGTCTCTGTCGTTGCACCAGGGCAATTACGCTGCAGCCACTAGTCGAGGTTAGAGAGAGTTCAGCACTCTCAAGCTCAGCCCCTGCGTCCCTAAAGGACATTGATTCCTCTGACCTATGTGTGACTGCTCTTCCTCCGACCGGGGTTCACCGAGCTCGCAGCATGCTTCAGTGCACAGCTAATTTCCCAAGGCTCACTACACCAGGCTATTAGCACAGAGGCTAAACACTGGCTGCCACAATCTGCCGCCTTGGTGAGATCTATAACTGGTGAAGACCACGGGAGCTGTGTTATGCTGGAGGCTTCCACTGGGTATTCATCGCATGCAACCTGTGTTTCCCCCTAATAGAGCAGTTTCAGCAGGTAGATTTTAGAAAACAACACTGTGACACAAAAACTGCTTCTAATATTGGTAATTGACATTATTTAAAAAAGAAAAGCTGTAAGAGATAGACCTCTAAATACTGTCCTGTTTAGGACTGCTTTAAATTGGTTCCCAAAATCAGTTTTGTGAAGTTGTTTCCAATTTGCAAGATCTACCTTTTCCTTCCTCTCAGTATAAAGGAGTTCCCCAGGGTTCCAAACATGGACCACTGCTGGTTTCCACATTATGTAAATGTTTGATAATTTATCAACTGATTATTTATGAGCTAGCACATTTGATAATTTATCAAATGCTGAGTTCCATTTATATGCAGATTGTACAGTAACCTAATCCTCATTCCTTTAACAGAACAAGCTCTTAAATCTTTTTCAGACAACTTTTGATATTGATCAGTCCCTTTTACACACTGTACATTAGTATAAACTCAGAAAAATCAAAGTTGTGCTTTTTTCAATCAAAACTTTACATCAACTCTTCCCAAGATCAAACTTTCAATCGAAAGTATGACGTTATTTTTTATTGATTATTCTGAGGTTAAACTTTAACCAAGATTTTCTATTAATTGAATATGTATTGTTCCTGTCTCAAGGAGAAAAACAAAAGATGTCTGAAACTTAAATTAACTTTTGTTTGAGCTTAACTGCATTTAGTCACATAAGTCTAAAACAGTCGCAGTAGATTGCGGTTCAACATTAGACTGGTTCCGCTCAAGGTTTCTGCCTGTTAAAAGCAATGTTTTCTTTGACCATGTTACTGACTATCCATCTGTATTCTTCAGCTTATCTGAGGTCGGGTCACGGTGGCAGCAGGGGAAGAACAGTAAGTCAACCCAGACTTCCCTCTCCCCAGTAACGTTTTCCAGCTCCTCCTGGGGGATTCTGAGGCGTTCCAAGGCCAGGTGGAATATACTGGGATGAACTCTGGGTCTACCCTGGGGTCTCCTCCCAAGTGGGCATGCCTGGAAAGTGATTTTCAACAAAAGGTTAATGGTGGACTTCACACCTAAACTTAAGACGGATCTTATATATAGCTGGTGCAACAGGCCACAGATGTAAAAAAACAACAGTCCTAAGGCTTGAAGTCCTGTGCCGTTCCAGAAACGGACCCAGTGTGGCAGGGCCTGCGCCGTCCGACAGAGCAAAACTGTGGCGCTGACGGACTGCGGTGTCATGGACCATGAGGAAATTGGGAGGAGGCTTGAAGTATTTAATCAGAAAGAAAACTCTAGATCCTTGATGAAAATTTGGTGGTGAATTTGTTGGGGCGGGGGAATACTATCACTAGGATCACCAAATTACAACACATGGGGGCTTTAAGCAGTGTGGCTACTTGCCAATTCTGACGAAAGTGGTCCAAGTAACATCAACCTCCACTTGGTACTAATGACTACAACATGCTGTTAGCCCTTTCTGCTTTTTATGTCATCAAAATATTACAACAGAATGATGCTGTGTGTATGAAATGATATCTGAGTGGATACTGTGTGTTACTGAATCCTCCATGGTTTCATCTTCATTAAACTCTGCAGCTGTCTGTCCCTCAGAGGTGTGACACTGGGGACAAACACTGCCTCCAACAAACAACCTATATCCAATCACCATGGAAACATTGACCCCCCCAAACCCCAAGGCAGGGGACACAACTGTATGATAAGCAGCTTTCCAACCTCGACTGGGGTCTGGACTTTGTGTCACTCCCAGCCCGTCCTGTTATGACGCCAGTTGCCAGAGGCCAGCGTGAATCTCATATACGGCAGCCAGCTATCAGTCGCTCCGTAGGGACTGCTGGTACTCAGTTAGGGCAGAGATAGTCGACACTCTGAGCTCATTTTGCTGCCGCTCCCTGCTACATAGTGTGACAGAATAATCACACCAATAACACTCTCTGGCTCTGTTTTCTGCACAGGAGCTCTGAGGAAAGGAAATTAAAGAAACAACGAGGAACGATGCTCTGCTCAGGATCTCGCATCATATTTTATTTTCAGCCCCTCCTGTGCTGCAAACAGAGGACGTCCAAGGCAATAAGGCTCACAGCCTGCGGAGGGAATTGTTTTGCCAAAAATATTTGTTGTTTTCAATAATGTGGTTGTTTGTATTGCACAGAGGAGAGGGGAGGAAAGAAGAGGAGAGGAGAGATGTGATTCACAAACGGCCTCTTGTTGTGTCCTTAATTCACTATAAAAGCTTTATTCTCTTGCCCACTGATGGACTGTTTTCATGTGTATTGGGGGAATTGCCTGGTCGTTCATAGCTATGTGATGTTCATGTCATATTAAAGCATTAAAGTGTAGTAAACAGTTGACCATTTTTTAATCTAAACTATGACTAATCTTGTGATTTGAAAAGCACCTATTTCATAACTAAATGTTTAAAGGAAGAATGTGCGACTCTTTGATCCAGTAGATGTCGCCCCCTTGAGCACCAGCACTAAACCAAAACAAACTGCTGTTTGGCGACACCGCCACGATTCTGAAGCCTTTGCTCTTCTCCAGCGACACACCTTCAACCCACTCGCATTTCCAAAAAAGGAGTTATTACATTGGAACGGACCATACATAAGAACTAAGCGCAAGCGGCCGACGAAATTGTCCTTGTCTCGAGCTGCATGTTGTGTTAGCAGGCTAATGGTAGCGCTCCACCATATGGAGTCAAGCTCCAGTCTGAAACTCATTCACACATTCACACGGACCGTCAGCGCCGCACACTGCGCCGTAGTTAGCCACCACTCTAGTCAATCATTGTGTTCACACAGCGTGCGCTGCAATCCGTCTCCGGAGCGTGCCACCAGCACCACGTCGCTCTGCTCCATTTTAAATACGCTGCGAGTCTATTTTTGACGGAGTACGCTGCAGACACGCGTCAAGCTAGACAGAATATCACAACCCGGACAGGAAGTCAGACAAGGAAACGCACAGAGCGTCCGGTCAATTCCAAAACAAAACACAACATACGGACTCGCGGTCGTATTTTTCATCACTTTATCAACATAATGTCAAAACAGGCACCAAACGAACAACAAATCATCCTCAGAAAGACAAAGCAACATGTTGTCTGCACGTTTTCTCTTTATTCCCGCGTGATCTTGTAGTTCTCCAGTGATGTGTGGACAGCTGATCATGAGTGCACTTCGCTGCGCTGACGTTCCAGAAACGGATCCAGTGTGAATGGGCGCACGGAGTATGTGTGAATGCGCCTTAACCCCTCATTAGGATGACATCATTTACCTCCAGAAGCTCTGATCCCATGTTTAGCCTTGTTAAATCAATCGTTCTGTTTTGACAGTTTGAGTGTTTTCCTCACTATAGACTCTAAAGCTAGTCTGAATTTATTTGACATTTAATCGACTATAATGTGTTGCTTATTTCATGTTTGATTGTTATTTATTTGTATTTGTGTTGATTTACTTCTATTCTATCACAGTCCTTAGTCTGAGTTTTAGTATTTCCTGTTTTACGTTGAAGTTTTTGCCCGTTGTGTCTCATGACTTTTGCTTTACTTCCTGCCTTTGTTCATTTTCCAGCTTCCAGTGTGTTCTGGACTTGTGTTTCACTCTGCACTGATTGGACTCACCTGTGTCTCGTCTCCTCTTAATTGTCTGCGTATATAATCCCTGTGTGTCCTCCCCTCATGTTGTCAGTTCATTGTGAGTTCCACAGTGTCACCATGTCCTGTCCTTTTCGTTCCAGCATTCCTCGTGAGTCATTTCTTGTGTTTTGACTTTTCCAGATTTGTGACCTTGCCTTTTTGCCTAGCCCTGTTTGGATGTGTGTGCCTTGGATTTTTTGAAAAACCCATGTATGAAACCTGGACTGAACATTAAACTCTGCCTGTTATATTTAACTCTGCCTCAGTGTGAGTCTTACATATTGAGCTTATGTGACAGCCTTGGATCATCCCTACTTTGTATAAGAAGACTTGATCACAGGAAACAAATAAAGCAAAAATATACATTGAAATAAAAGATCAATATGTAACTCTGACACCTAGTGTTTAAAATGGGTGCAGTCCTAATTCAAAACATTGCAGAGAGCTGTCTCCCCCCGCCCCCTCCTCCCTAGAGTCGAGGCCCACACAGGTTGCCATGTTGGGGACTTTGAAGCTCCAGTGTTTAGCCAGCTCTGCATCGGTCTGTAAACCTTTCTGCGTTCTAACTTCTCTTCTTTTTCAAAAGCCTCTCCAATATTGATCCTAGTTTGAGCACGTTTCTGCTCGTGGAGCTTATTCGAAACATGCAGAGGCTTTTTAGGTGAGGCAGAAAGAGTGTTGCCTCTTAAACTCGCCTACCTTCTCTGGTTCAAACAAATCCAGACCATTCAGGAATCTAAACTTAGAAGGTCGTATTGGCTGCTGCATCGTTGACAGGGAAGCCTGCACTTCAACATAGCATGCTTCAATTATATCTGATGATATAGTAAGGCCATTTCATGATTTAATTCATTACATATCTGACATATTGCTCCTTTAATGATGTAAAACTAATAAAAAAATGATCTCTAATCATATAAGTCCTTGGAATAATGCTTCTCCAAATGTATTAACATTTTTTATGTATGCAAAAAACCTATTTGTGTAAAATTATATACATGTGTTAAAACAGAGGGGGAAACGATTTTTCAATGCTCATGTTTGTAAGGATTTATTTCTTTTAAAGTAAAAATAAAAAAAGTTCATTCTTTCTTTCTTAAAAGGAGTTATATTATGTGGAAATACTGCAGGGAAACCACACATTTTTCAGCCAAATATGTTTGTTTTTTTGTGTTGGTTACAAAATGCCCTTCACTCCTCATTGATGATTTTTTCTTTAGCCAGGACATCTATAATAAGGGAGAGAGTATGATTAGCGTGAATTTTCCTGCTTTTGCATGAATTTTCCTCTGTGTGTAAGCATAGATTATGTATATATGGTTTTCTGCTGTCCTTTTTTCTGTCCCTGATCTATCACTGGCTAATTTTAAATCTGTGCATGTCGGCTCAGAACCAGGGACGAGGAGAGTCTGTGTGAGCTATTCAGTCCCAGAGGATCCAGGGGTAACCATGAGCCAATGGAGCTGACAGGCGAACTCTCCCTCTGCTAATCCCCTGGAAAGGTGCCTCGCCCTGGGGACATTGGGCCAAAGAGCTGCCCTTGTCTCTGGAGCTTTGTTCCCTGAAGGGGCCTTTGCTGGCCTCAGATACACAACCTCCAATCCCCAGTGATCCCCAGGATGAGCCAGGAAAATGCTGCAGCAAGAAGATCCTCTGCACAGGTGAGCCAATGGCAGCCAGTCATGCAGTAAGCAACTGAGCATCAGCAGTTTTATAGAGACATAGGAGGGAGAGAGAGAAAGAGAGAGAGAGAGGCGGAGGGGAGGACGATTGCACAAACTTTCACTAACTTAAGGCTAACATTTGGCATGGGGATAGTGTGGTTTGCAGGAAGTGTGTGTGTGTGTGTGTGTGTGTGTGTGTGTGTGTGTGTGTGTGTGTGTGTGTGTGTGTGTGTGTGTGTGTGTGTGTGTGTGTGTGTGTGTGTGTGTGTGTGTGTGTGTGTGTGTGTGTGTGTGTGTGTGTGTGTGTGTGTGTGTGTGTGTGAAAGATCCCTTTTATCTCGCCTCTGCTACCAACTTGCTACCCCCCCCCCCCCCACACACACAATTTACCAAGCCACCCACTCTCCATCACTCTCCTCCTCTCTTCTAGTGGCTGCATTGAAAGCCCCATCACTATGATCGTTGTTGTTTCTAATGTGATGACTGAGCAAGCGGTGTAACCGTTCTTCTTTATTTGTACGAGCCACAGTGAGGGTGGGTGGAAGTGATTCAATGACAGAAGATAGAGAGTGTAGGGATACATAGTAAACAAGAGTGGGGGAAAGTGGAGTGAGGCACTTAATGAAAAGCTATAAGGAGGCCTAGAAAGTAATAATATATTGCATATGTCTGTTTTTTAAGTCGTGTTTTGGAGTTTTTTAATTAAAAGCAGCAAATCATTGCATTTACGAATCCGTTATAATATCTTTTAGTTGGTGAAATCTTTACAGCTACTGTTAAATAATCAATTCCTTCACTTTTGATTTCAGTCATAGAGAAGTAAACATAGGTTTCATAGAACAGATAGCCCAAGCTGTAAGTGCAAGAAAAATCTGTTCCTCAAGTGTCCACTTGAAACTGGCTGCAGAAACCAAAGTATCTCCATTAGGGTTCCATATTAACATGCCAATTTTTACAGTAGAAATAAAAATGGTTACAGCCTGGTAAAAAAATGAATTTGGTATCAATTGTTAATTTCTTTATTGGACCACACTGTTGGGTGGGATGATTTATTTATTTATTTTACTAAGCCAAAGGGTTATTCATACATTTTCTTAATTAGGGCATGGCTGGGTTGACTGACAGCTAAAGGCCAACCTCAGCTCTACCGCTTTGTCCGTAGTTTCACAGAAAGTTGGGTAGTGTAGGCATTTACAATATGGCAGCCACCATTGTTTGACTTGAAAAATCCTCTTCAGTAACCATTGGGTGGCAACACTGAGACTACATCCATGTGTATGCAGCCTATGAGGCACAGTGCCAAAGGCAGGCTGTTTATGTTACTTTCCTCTCATAAAGGAGTTCGTAGGTGTTGATTTGGGAAACTAATTTCAACATCTGTTTTGGTTGAGGCCCACTAGTGAAGTCAAGCTCCTGTGAGGACCTTTAAGTATTTAACACATCACCCCACCCACGGTTCATGACGCCTAATCCATGGCAGCAGTATCGGGCATTATTACTAACTGTATAGAAATCATTTTTCATGTTGCTGATGGTCTTGTTTGCAATCGAAGGTCATATATAAGACATTATATTTATTTTTGTGTGTTTTATAACCTGGAAAAAACTCCTTACAGAAGCTTAAACACATTAAACATGAAAGCTTGGTCAGTGGCTGTGAGATTCAAAATTTAGATCTCTAATTTCTTTTCTGGAACAATAGACTGACATCTGAGGCGAGCAGAAATAAGTGTAAAGCCAAGAAACTCCGCTCTACGTGAATATTGTCATCACCGGCAACACTTTACAGGTCCGCAAATTTGGTCGTAATTAGGTGATAATTAGACAAACTTTTTTATTATTTCTTTGAAATTACCCCCGAATTTCATGACAATTGGGTGAAAATTAGCACCTAATTTCTTTGAAATAATTAATTTCATGAAGAAAATCATAGAATATATTCAATATGATTTTGTGAACAGCAGCTGATGTGATTTAGGATTCATTAATAAATGTCTGAGTTAGAATGACAGCTGAGTTCATTTAGTTTTATAGGAGTTCCAGTGTCAATCTTTTTTTGGTTAATCATATAAAGCTGATCTCAGTCATTTATTACCAAAAACTGTAATCATTATTGCTTACAATTAAATTCGGGCATTATTTCAAATAAGTTAAGTGCTAGTTTTCACCCAATTATCATGAAATTCGGGGGTAATTATTGTCTAATTATCACCTAATTACGACAAAATTTGCGGACCTGTAAAGTAAAGTGTTACCATCACCCACTCTATTATCTACTGTGTCCCTGAAGTGCAAAGCACAACGACAAATCACAAAACACATGTCAAATATGAAAAGAGTTCCCAGAGTGTGGTTGTTCCTTAGACCTCCAAAATATAAACATAATTCTGTATTCTTTGTTTCCTTTTTTCTGAAAATATATTAAATGTAACAGCAAACAACACAGAAAACCGACATTAACGCCCGAAACTAGAAATCAGGACCCTGGAAAGTCGTGCAGCCCGGACATTCAGGACCACGGACAGTAAGAGAGAGAGAGCGTTCAGTTTAAACCAGCAGCAGAGCTTTAGTGTGACTCAAACCTCGGCAAAACATCAGGAAGGTTAAGAGACAAATGCAATTTATGAAATCTGTTTTGATTTTATTTGATTTATTGATCTGATCTGATTTCTTTTATCATATTGTTTTGAATTTGTGAAGACATTCCAAATTTATTTGTGTTAAAAATCATTTCTAATTTAATTATTTTGGCCGAATTGTATTAATTGTGGGAAAACCGAAGCGCTCGGAGTAAACCCATGCCCCCCCCCCCCCCCCCCATAGTGGGCTTGCAGACTCTCTTCACAGCAGTGGGCTGAGGTCTTGGGCTGAACCTTCAGCTTGTTGCTGTCCTGCATGGACCTGAAGTCCTGCATCACATCCAGCTTGAACTCTCTGTGCTCCTAGCCAAAGTGAGGCTGGTAGCACAGAGAGTAAGAGGGACATGAGGCGGGACTTCAGGCCCACGTGTAACGCCCCAACCCCCCTCTTTTAGCCACATCTGAAGATTGACACGAATGGCTTGGCCACGATCTGGAACGCATTCTTGAAGAACTCCTTAACCTTGTTGCTCTGTTTCGGTTTTAACAGGCGCTTCTTTAGAGTGTCAACAATGCGCCTGATGACAGGCTGTTCCTGAAGTATCATGCTCTTCCAGAGAATCTCTTCGCCAACGTCCTTGAAGAGTTCTTTCCGCACCTTCTTAAAAGTCTTTTTTATGTTGTCTGGGCTGCAGTCGAAACTAATTTCCAAGTCTTTTATCTCTGTCCAGAGCAGCTCCGTCACTGCTGTGATGGTTGATTTATAGGCCTCACAGGACTGACAGATCAGAGTCTTTTTCAGAATCTGTTCCACCAGCCCAGTCGCTATAACCTCACAGGTTATCCAGTCCCACGTTTCCTCTTGAATCTCCTCATATGGAGTGGACTCTGCTGGCTCCTCAGCTTCATCACTGATTGTTGGCATATCAGCAACAGACGCTGGCTCCTCAGCTTCATCACTGATTGTTGGCGCATCAGCAACAGAAGCTGGAGTTGCTGCAGGCATGACCATTTCCATTTGACTCGCTCTTAATACCGAAGCCCGACTCTCTTCAACGACTCCGCTGATCAACCTCAGAGCAGCAGTGGCGGGGTCTCTCCTCTTTTCATGCTGTTGTATCTGCTGGTTGAGCCAGTTCCACATCAGCTTCATGAAGGAGTCAACCTCGGTGCGGATTAACCCCATAAAATGCACTTTTTGTTTTTTATCCGGTGATAGCTGATTGAACATGAATCCAACCAGGTGCTTCTCCGTTAATTCCGACTCCCCATTAGTGATGTCTCTGGCCATTCGTCTGTAAATGCACATAACGTTGGGGTGCTTTACAGACTTCTCATCCTCTCCCATAAGGTCCTCCACAAAGCAATCCACGCCGTCAATTAACAACTTCATGGATGCTTTGTCCTTTTTAGTAACTAATTCGGCAAACTTGCTCCTCAGTTTTGCAAAAAAGTTGAGAATAGACTCTTTTGCAAATTTCTTCACAAAGAAGGCCTTAATTGTCCTCAGGATCTTCTGCCACAAGGATGTTTCCTCAGATCCGACTGATCCACACTCCCTGCTGGATGTTGCTTCAGCCTCAAGTGGTAAATCGCTCTCCAAAGCTTCAACGATATCAGAAGCTGCCTTGTTTAAATCGTGATCAGAGCTGGTCTCAAGCATGGCGAATTCTTCCTCTGAGAAGTCAGCTTCAGCCTCAAAGGCCATGATATCCCCCGTCTGTTCCTCTAGGATCCTCTTCACAGCTTCAGTGGTATAAAGACTCTCCTTAGAGGCATATTTCGGCTCATCATCCTCCATCAGGGGAGTCACGGGGGTCTGCCATGTCTTGTCTTCACCCGGCTCCTCCTCTTGCTCTGTGTCCCGCAATGCCAGTTCACTCTCTATACTTGACACTGGCTTGAATGACATGTTCTTTGCAAATTTTTTCAGAACTGTCATAAGATATTGAGTCATTTTTTTCAGTCTCCACGCAAATTTCTTGGAGGCCTGAGGTTCTTTTCCCTCGCTGACCCGGTCCGAGTTTATCCTCTCCGTGACTTCTTTTACAGCAAGCTTCGTCACCTCGTCTACGCTCCGGCAGTGGATATCCTTGCTAACACCCATCGCCTCTGCAAGAGTAAGAGAAATAGTGTCGCCAAGACACTCGTGAATTTGCTCATCCGTAACGCTCTTCTGAGAGCTAATGGACCCTGAAGAGCATTTGGACGATTTTGGAGGACTCTGTTGCGAGTCCTTCCTCTCCAATGCCATGTAAATGTATTTTGATAAAGTTTGCATTATATCAACACACATGGACCTGACTAATTCCTTAGTAATCATGTCATGAGACCCGTCCTCCAGACTGACCCACTGTTCAACAGTGAGCCTTTCTAGGAACATGTCCACGACAGGACGAAGGGTCTCGGTTGTCACCGTCGGCAATGCCTGCACCATCTTCTGCTCGGAGTTTGGGCTCTGCATTGTTTTGAGATGTAGTGTTTGTAAAAAAATGTAAAAAGTAAAACAATTAACGACCGACCGGCACTAAACTAGCTGTGTGGTTATTGATGTCTCTCCTATCCAGATGCTGCTAAAAGTGAAGACAATTTCTCTTTCTGAGCTGACCCTAGTAAGATCTGGTGCCTTTAATCTCTGATGTCATCTCTGATGTCATCTCTGATGTCATCTCTGATGTCATCTCTGATGTCATCACGTGATGTCACGACTTTCCACATGACCAAAGAACAGGATTAAAAAACGTTTGGATTTGTTTTGATTTAAAATCTACAATTGGACAACGTATTTGTCATCTCTGATGTCATCGCGTGATGTCACCAGATTCCAACGACTTACCGCATGACCGAAGAACAACATTTAAAAATAAACAAATACGTTGTCCAATTGTAGATTTTAAATCAAAACAAATCCAAACGGTTTTTAATCGTGTTCTTTGGTCATGTGGTAAGTCGTGACATCACGTGATGACATCAGAGATTAAAGGCACCAGATCTTACTAGGGTCAGCTCAGAAAGAGAAATTGTCTTCACTTTTAGCAGCATCTGGATAGGAGAGACATCAATAACCACACAGCTAGTTTAGTGCCGGTTGGTCGTTAATCGTTTTACTTTTTACATTTTTTTACAAACACTACATCTCGAAACAATGCAGAGCCCAAACTCTGAGCAGAAGATGGTGCAGGCATTGCCGACGGTGACAACCGAGACCCTTCGTCCTGTCGTGGACATGTTCCTAGAAAGGCTCACTGTTGAACAGTGGGTCAGTCTGGAGGACGGGTCTCATGACATGATTACTAAGGAATTAGTCAGGTCCATGTGTGTTGATATAATGCAAACTTTATCAAAATACATTTACATGGCATTGGAGAGGAAGGGCTCGCAACAGAGTCCTCCAAAATCGTCCAAATGCTCTTCAGGGTCCATTAGCTCTCAGAAGAGCGTTACGGATGAGCAAATTCACGAGTGTCTTGGCGACACTATTTCTCTTACTCTTGCAGAGGCGATGGGTGTTAGCAAGGATATCCACTGCCGGAGCGTAGACGAGGTGACGAAGCTTGCTGTAAAAGAAGTCACAGAGAGGATAAACTCGGACCGGGTCAGCGAGGGAAAAGAACCTCAGGCCTCCAAGAAATTTGCGTGGAGACTGAAAAAAAATGACTCAATATCTTATGACAGTTCTGAAAAAATTTGCAAAGAACATGTCATTCAAGCCAGTGTCAAGTATAGAGAGTGAACTGGCATTGCAGGACACAGAGCAAGAGGAGGAGCTGGGTGAAGACAAGACATGGCAGACCCCTGTGACTCCCCTGATGGAGGATGATGAGCCGAAATATGCCTCTAAGGAGAGTCTTTATACCGCTGAAGCTGTGAAGAGGATCCTAGAGGAACAGACGGGGTATATCAGGGCCTTTGAGGCTGAAGCTGACTTCTCAGAGGAAGAATTCGCCATGCTTGAGACCAGCTCTGATCACGATTTAAACAAGGCAGCTTCTGATATCGTTGAAGCTTTGGAGAGCGATTTACCACTTGAGGCTGAAGCAACATCCAGCAGGGAGTGTGGATCAGTCGGATCTGAGGAAACATCCTTGTGGCAGAAGATCCTGAGGACAATTAAGGCCTTCTTTGTGAAGAAATTTGCAAAAGAGTCTATTCTCAACTTTTTTGCAAAACTGAGGAGCAAGTTTGCCGAATTAGTTACTAAAAAGGACAAAGCATCCATGAAGTTGTTAATTGACGGCGTGGATTGCTTTGTGGAGGACCTTATGGGAGAGGATGAGAAGTCTGTAAAGCACCCCAACGTTATGTGCATTTATAGACGAATGGCCAGAGACATCACTAATGGGGAGTCGGAATTAACAGAGAAGCACCTGGTTGGATTCATGTTCCATCAGCTATCACCGGATAAAAAACAAAAAGTGCATTTTATGGGGTTAATCCGCACCGAGGTTGACTCCTTCATGAAGCTGATGTGGAACTGGCTCAACCAGCAGATACAACAGCATGAAAAGAGGAGAGACCCCGCCACTGCTGCTCTGAGGTTGATCAGCGGAGTCGTTGAAGAGAGTCGGGCTTCGGTATTAAGAGCAAGTCAAATGGAGATGGTCATGCCTGCAGCACCTCCAGCTTCTGTTGCTGATACGCCAACAATCAGTGATGAAGCTGAGGAGCCAGCTTCTGTTGCTGATATGCCAACAATCAGGGATGAAGCTGAGGAGCCAGCAGAGTCCACTCCATATGAGGAGATTCAAGAGGAAACGTGGGACTGGATAACCTGTGAGGTTATAGCGACTGGGCTGGTGGAACAGATTCTGAAAAAGACTCTGATCTGTCAGTCCTGTGAGGCCTATAAATCAACCATCACAGCAGTGACGGAGCTGCTCTGGACAGAGATAAAAGACTTGGAAATTAGTTTCGACTGCAGCCCAGACAACATAAAAAAGACTTTTAAGAAGGTGCGGAAAGAACTCTTCAAGGACGTTGGCGAAGAGATTCTCTGGAAGAGCATGATACTTCAGGAACAGCCTGTCATCAGGCGCATTGTTGACACTCTAAAGAAGCGCCTGTTAAAACCGAAACAGAGCAACAAGGTTAAGGAGTTCTTCAAGAATGCGTTCCAGATCGTGGCCAAGCCATTCGTGTCAATCTTCAGATGTGGCTAAAAGAGGGGGGTTGGGGCGTTACACGTGGGCCTGAAGTCCCGCCTCATGTCCCTCTTACTCTCTGTGCTACCAGCCTCACTTTGGCTAGGAGCACAGAGAGTTCAAGCTGGATGTGATGCAGGACTTCAGGTCCATGCAGGACAGCAACAAGCTGAAGGTTCAGCCCAAGACCTCAGCCCACTGCTGTGAAGAGAGTCTGCAAGCCCACTATGGGGGGGGGCATGGGTTTACTCCGAGCGCTTCGGTTTTCCCACAATTAATACAATTCGGCCAAAATAATTAAATTAGAAATGATTTTTAACACAAATAAATTTGGAATGTCTTCACAAATTCAAAACAATATGATAAAAGAAATCAGATCAGATCAATAAATCAAATAAAATCAAAACAGATTTCATAAATTGCATTTGTCTCTTAACCTTCCTGATGTTTTGCCGAGGTTTGAGTCACACTAAAGCTCTGCTGCTGGTTTAAACTGAACGCTCTCTCTCTCTTACTGTCCGTGGTCCTGAATAACCGGGCTGCACGACTTTCCAGGGTCCTGATTTCTAGTTTTGGGCGTTAATGTCGGTTTTCTTTGTTGTTTGCTGTTACATTTAATATATTTTCAGAAAAAAGGAAACAAAGAATACAGAATTATGTTTATATTTTGGAGGTCTAAGGAACAACCAAACTCTGGGAACTCTTCTCATATTTGACATCAAACAGCCTGTGGGTTGAACCGGGGACAGAGCTTAACCTCCAGGCAAGAAGGGACTGCTGAGGAAACCTGGATAATGAAAGAGGAAGTCTGTTAGGTGAGTAATTAAGTAAAAACAAAAGCATGTCAACAAATATAACTGGGGATAAAGAACCACTGTGGTTTACCAGACATCTTTTGAGCCAATTTATTTTGAAAGTATTTTCAACGTCTATGAAATGAACTTCACGACCTCCTTCTGTCCTGCTGTTAGATAGAACAGCTTTTTTAAGTTTGTGAGTTTTATCTTTCCAGATACAATCAAGAAACAGTTTGTTGATTTCATTGACTGTAAGTCCATTAACACAACAAAGAAGTGTTAAATTACAAGTCTCCACCCAACCTAGGGTTGCCTAACCATGAGCTGTGAAACAATGGTTTATGCTCCTGTAGGAGACACAAGTTTGTATGATATCAACCTCGTTTTAAGAACGTGGTTGTTAGTACGAATTTTCATGAATTCAGTCATCTTGGTAACTTTGTGGATGTACCATTTAAAATCTGTCTGCCATCTGAGAGTATTTCTTCTTTTAGGGTTTAGGTTTGTTGCTGATGGTCGTGCACGTGCATTTGAAGGTCATATAGAAGACATCTCTATTAATTTTTGTGTGTTTAATAACCAGGTTAAAACTCCTCAAAGAAGCATAAAACTTTTCAAATATGAACGCTTGGTCAGTGGCTGTAAGCTTCAAAATGTAGAGCTCTGCTAGTTTCCTTTCTGGATCCTTTCTGGAACAATATACGGACATCTGAGGCGAGCAGGAAACCGTATAAAGCCAAGAAAATGGGCTCTACGTGAATGTTGTCATCACCCACTCACTGTGAATGTTCCAGACTATTACCTGCTGTGTTCTCACATCTGCTCAGACAACCCGACAGACACTTTACAAGGTGGCTGGCAGGGGAAAAAAAGTCCAGTTAGTCTGGGGTGAGCAGATTCTGTTTGTGTGCACACATGCAACCCACCTACACGACGTTTGGAAATGTTCAGGACAGCACTGTGAAACCCCCCCCCCCCCCCCCCCGTCTGACAGCGATAGTCTTCCTCTGGTAGGTCCATATGTGAACATCCAGGTCAGGAGAATCTCCGGAGCAGTCCTCCTGAAATAATCTTGATATTATCAGGAGTGCATGTGTGAAAACAGCTTAAGAAATTGTTTTAATCTTTGAAACAGTCCCTTATGAAAAAAAGTTAATACTAAAATGAAACAAAGCCCCGAGATATGGCAGTGCAAAATATTAATTCAATTTATAAGTATTATGTGTTTTTAAGAGGAAACAAACAAAAAACTCCTTGAATCCCAAACACTGCTTTTTTTTCTTTTTACCTTGCTTTAATAACTTTTAATACATTTTCAACAACAAACACTGAGCACGTAATGTTTTATTCATTGAAGTAAGTTGAAGTCGTAAAGCTTTAACTCCTCTCTTCTTTGTGTTGTGGACACAGAAGTAATAAAGAGTGTTTCTAATAAAGTGACAAACAAAGGGTAACATGGGGGTGGTTTGAGCAAACACATGCAGCACAACATCAGGGAGGAAAGAGTCAGCATTGAACTGAAACACTTCACTTCTCATTAGCATACTGTGTAGTTATGTAAAGCTGTTCTAAAGGATCCATCAAAGAAAGGTTAGCTGTGGAACTAGTGAGGAGGAGGTAAAGATCAGTGGACACAGATATTTTTAATCAACATTACAACCTCATGTATCGAGGTTCACTCAGTCAACAATCGTCAGGAGCGCTTATTTTTGCTTTTCACCAACAAAACTTTTCAGCGGTGTGTAGCCTTTTGAATTTTGCCAAGCATTAACGCTCTGAGTTGCACTTTCCTCACGCAACTGTTTACTGTATTGGCATAGTTTCCAAGTTTAGTTTGTATTTTCAGCTCTACTGCTGATAAGTTTAGACCACAAATCAACTGTCGTGTTTTCATTCTGTCTTTCAATACCAGAACCTGCTTTAAAGGTACAGTATGTAGAATTGCATGCTAATGTTTACATTAAAATATCTAACTTAAATTAAAAATTGACTAAACCCATGTTATTTATATTTTTTAGTTGAGTACTTACATCACCTCAAATATTTCCAAAAGTTATCAAAGCCAGAGAAATCCGTAATTTTATAGTTGTAACGGTACGTGTCCTGTAGACGGCCGCCATGATGGGCCGCCACGATAGACAGGAAATGTTGTTCGTTGTCAAGGTAACACCGGATGTTACGTCAAAGACCGCTGCGTAAGCTGCTACTGAAAGCTGCCGTTCTGTCGCTGTATGTGCTGCTGTGATAAAAACGTCATGTAAATTATACTTGGATACATCGTCAGTACACATATTGTCTCTCTCAGGTCGGTTTCGCCCGTTCGTATTGATTCGTTCATTTTTATTCCCATAATACACCGCAAGCCTCGACATCATCTTTTGTTATTGTTTTGATTGAGAGCCCGCTAACGGCGGATTTTACATACTGTATGGTTAAGTTAATGGGGAAAAAATGCAAATATCAACTTGAGCATGACGTGTTTTTTGTGTCAGTGGGCAGTTTAAAGGCGGTAATGACCGCACTGAAAACAGGAATATTAAAAATAAATTAAATTATTAAACCACACATTTAGCTGTTCATTTAGGGGGGATAATATGAAACAAATGTTTTCTTTGACCATACTTTCCGTTCTCTGTCCCTCAGCGTAACACTTCCCCTCCTACCCCACCCCCTCCCTCAGTGTTCGGACTGTGCAGCCATTTGTAGGACTGATTTCCCTTCAAACATGCAGCCAAAACATTTTTCTGTTCTTATTTCCCTGAAGTATTCTAAATCAAAAAAGTCTTATCTTCAGTTTTTAAAGTTTTTCCATGAATTGTTCTCTTTAGTAACAAAACTCTTCATCAAGCCTCTTCTAACATCATCTCTGATGGCAATGCTTGTCACCCTTCAGCGCTGTACGCAAACGGATAGTTTTTCATAAACAGGCTAGCTAGTTAGTTAGCTAACACGAAAAGGAATAATAACCTTGTTATGCAGCAGTGAATGTAATTTAGATATTCAACAACACAAACTTAACCAAAGTTCAACCTGAGCGAAACATAACAAAAAGTTTGAGTGACTGGTCCACAACCTCTTTCAAGGACACGCCCACCTGGGAGCTCAATGTGACTGCAAACAGAGCTGGCCAATCGCAGAAAATTGGGCACGTTGGGAGGGGGGCCTTAAAGAGACAGCAGCTGAAATTAACTGTTTCATGCAGAGGCTGAAATGAGGGATTTTACTGATGCCAGTATCAGATAAATATGGAGGTTTTTGAGCTACACCTCTCGCAACGCTACTCAAAAGGTGTCCCAGGCTGATATAATTAATGCTGAAAGTGAGTATAATAGATCTTCTTTAAAACATTTTTATTTTAATTAATCAAAAAATACCTGTGTTGTTTAATCTTTTAAATAATCTGAAGGAGATCAAGCAGTTCTCAAAAGTACCCCTAGTGGTACTTATACCCTCTGTTTATGAAAAATACTGCCTCAAAGTGTTTTTTTTCTACCTGTATAAATGTCCGACGATAAATTTTAATAAAATAATTCAAACAGTTCATTAAATAGATAAATATAGGTGTTGTTTCGGCACATCTGGGTAATGAAGGTCCCTTGGCTTTTCAGATTTTTCACAAAAACATTTCCAGGAGATGTGTGGCAGGAAAAAAAATACTGCCTGCTATTTGTTGTTTTGGAGAAAAACACCCTTAGGTTTTGCATAGTCACTGCCTGTGAGAAGAAATCACCCAGCAGAACGCTGCTGTAACGAGTTTACTCCTCAAATAGAAGGTGAATCTAGTATATTGTCACACTTGGAGTGTACGGTAGGAAACTCCATCGCAGTTTTAATTACGATTTTGGCTCATAAGTTAGTTGTGCTTGTAAATGTTTTGACTAAAACACCTTTAAACATCATATCCAGACTTTAGAGTAGTCTCCATAAGTCTATCATCATAACAACAGACACACACGATACAGCTTTAGAGCTGAATAGAAGCGTGTCATATCTCCCAGCATCCCCTTTGTGGTTTTGTCGCTCTTATGGTGGAATAACGGGGTGCAACTTACAGCCAGGCTTGGGGAAAACAATTCAAACATGCACTCCACTAACCTGTTTATTCCCACTAAAGCCACGGAGCATGAAATACTCCCCTGCTCCCTCATGACACTACACGAGCGAAAACCACAGTCTTTATGGGGCTTATTAGAAAGCCTCTGCACTCTGTGCGAGCGGGAGGAAGAAAAAGAAGAAGGGGAAAAGAGGGAAAAGCAACGCCAGCCGAGTGTCAAGAAACTATTTTGATCTTTGCCGCAGCAACAAAAGAAAGGAAATCAGCTTCTCATACATAAGCTTGGTAGACATAAAAAAAAAAACTCCATGTGAGGTTTAGCTCTACTCTGAAATGAAACGGTTCAGAGGTTTTTCTGTCTATTCCATTATTGTCCTACTTGTAACCTCCATTATGAGGGTATTATCTCCATCGACAGGTAATCTTCATGCTTTAAAGAAGTAAAAAAGTAGCTCATGGTGGGGTGGGATTTTTAGAATTTGTAGAATGGACTTGCCATTTGAATTTTTCCTTCCAGTATGTCAGAATCAGTGATGTCGGCCTGAAAATGAAACCCTGAAAATCTGCTCTCTAATGTAGTTTGGCGGCTAGAACCAGACATGACAGGCCTGACAAGCCACCTGTAGTTTTCTGGAACTCTTACGATAATTTAATATGTAAACCTGCAACAAGCTCAGCTACTGCTGACTGTCAAAACTGCAAAGTAGAAGATATAAATATACAGATTCAACACGTTTGGGCTGGTTAAGAATATTTGTGTGGTGTTTAATTCATTTTAAATGATGAGTCAGGTGTGAAGAATCTGTAGATGTCTGTCTGTCTAATGAGGGGTAAACCCTACAAGATAATCAAGCCCATTTTGAACCTGATTTAACACGTACAGCTCCAGCTTGAACATGAACAGCCCATCTTCTGCTGTCGTCATTACCTCATCCATAGTTGTTTTTCTTTGTGAATGTTTTAGTTAAAAGTAGTACAGACACTAATGAAGCCAATTCTTCCTGCCTGCCATCTGCCATTATTTGTACATACTTTGTTTTAATCTTCTTTTCTGCACAAGTTCATAGTGTGGTAGTTGCTGCACTGTGTGCACAAAAGCACGCCAAGAGTTTGTTTAAAACTAAATAAGAAAACATTGAATTTAAAGGCCCTGACACACCAAGGAGATCGTCGGCCGTCGGTCCTAGTTGGACCGTCGGTGAGCGGTCGTCACCCTTTTTGCTGTGTGTCCGGCTCCGTCGCAAACTGTCTGCCCCCATCTGCCTTTTTTCAGCCTTTTTTCCATTTATCGACATGTTGAATCTGCGTCTGTCGGCACGGTTGGTGAGAGGACTCGCTCTGATTGGCTGTTCGGGGGTTTCATGTAACTCCAGCTCTTGACACAGGTTCGACAAAGCCCCCCAGAGCATGCTGCTGTAGTATCCATGCTTTCAGCCATTTATTGCGGTTTCTCCTGATTTGTCGCCTCCGCCTCTTCTTTTCTTTTCCACTAAGACCAAGGGCTGACAACGCCAGTGCCCTTTGTAACTTTTTTTCAGACATTTTTTTCTCGATTAGAAGTACCTATATTATGAGTGGTGACCGACAGTGGTGTGAAAATGGTCTTCCCGTATCATAACAATGGACTACCGCCGCATGCTGGCATGGAAAGTTATTTCCTCTCACGTATGCGCAGAACGTACGTGGTGGTTGGCCGTCGGATGTAGTCTTTGCGGTGTGTTGTGCCAAGACAAAAGGCGGCGTGAGGCGACACCACAGTTGGTCTTTGATGCTACTAGTTCTTTGCCGTCTGCCTGGTGTATCAGGGCCTTAAAGCTACTGAGAGGAATTTTCAATTTGAATGATTTTGGCCACCCTGTGGACAGAGTACTATGTCCTATCTTTTCTCTGATCTTCTCTCATGCTTAAGTGGCGCTTTCTGACAAATATCAACCTGTGTATCACTCACTGTTTATCTTTGCTTTTGAAAATGTAAATAATTGTCCTCCTGGACAGCGTGCACCGAATCACGTCTGACACCTACCTGCAGCCAAGATGGGCATATCAAATTATTCTGTGGAAAAAGTGAATATTTCTCCTGAAGGTTTTGTTTGCTTTTGATGCTCATATATAGGCATCAGTGTTATTTTTAGTCTGTTTAGGAACCCGTTTAAAACTCCTTACAGGAGCTTTAATTACCTTTGAAGACTTAATAAAAAATGCATTAACATGTCAAAGTATACACTAGTGAGACAAAATGTTGCACAAGGTTTGAACCTCGAGCCCTTACAATCAAACATTAAATCCTTTAACTACAGACTGCACTGTGCAATCTGTGCATACAACTAATTATCCATTATGCAATAAACTTCCTCTGCAGAGCTTTACTAGAATAAATAAGAAAAACAGGGCAGAAAAAACCCTTCTACTCAAACGTCAGTCTACCCACACAACAGCACAGCATCAAACACACATTAAAGCAAACACTGCACACACAACGCTACACCGTGGGCAGTGTTTGCTGACGCTCTCATCTGGAGAGGAATTTACAACAATCAGAGTGTTTGTTGTTGTTGTGCTTACCTGTCTGAATGACAGCCTGTGAGCCTCGGAGTCCTCCACAATGTGCTCTAGGTTTAACTTTGCAGCAGAATGTTTCTAAATGTGAGTACAGCCAGTCCTCTCAGCCTCTGTGACCCACTGCATTAATCAAAGTTTTGAAATATCTTGAGTTAAAACTCTCACTGTGAAGTTTTTGTTGACACCACAGGTGGAGGATCTGATATGAGTATGTTAGCTTGACGCAGCATGCACTGTTTAGTCATGCTACATTGTAAGAGTGTTAAATTGGGTGACTTATTATGCTCTGCAGGTGGGGTTTCCTTCAGTGATTAATTAAAGTACAAGAAACTTCTTTAATGATGCAGTCACAAAAATACTAGTTCAACTCATACCTCTTGTTTTGACTATCCTTTTTTGTAGTGCTGTGCTGTTCACTTCTGTACTTTTACCTAAGGCCATTGTCACATTAGGCACGATTGTGGACCGTACTCGAGTACACATGAGTCTTGCCCGGGACCACCACTTCATGCGGAGTTGAGCACAGTACCAAAGAGCAGTACGTTTTTGTTCACACTGATTTAATGAACCGGGCTTTGGGGTCAAGCGTACACTGATTAGGGCCCGGGTCCTGACACCTTCCCTGCGCCGACAATATGACTATTCCAGAATATGTTATTGAAGAGAGCCACCTACCTGCACTTGTAGCTCCTTTGTTTTGCCGCTGCAGCCAAACTATCGAATATATCCTTCCAACTGCAGCTGCCAAATTGAGTGCGGGGTAAGGGTTGGACCCTGACCATTGGCTTTTTGCTCAATGTCCTTCCCCACTCTGTCATCCTGTTTTCTTACTCTATCCTCTGTCCTGTCCTATCCTATACAATAAAAGCATAAACAGGTCAGATTTGAACCCCCACTGCGAGGACTACTACAGCCTCTGTACATGGGGTGCACAAACTAACCACTCAGCCACTGAAGAAGTCGGCTGGAGAAGAAGTTTTAGCATTAGCATTAGCTCGTCCTTGTAAGCTACTGCTTCTGCAACCTCAGTCATTGTTAAATTACACAAATCAACAATCTTCAAATGTAAATCCTGCTGTCGGATACAGAATAATTGTCAAGGTAGCAAAAAGGATCGTTCTATATCGAAACTATGTCAGGGAGTTTTGGAAGAAAAAATAGTAGGCCCCAGGCAAACATGAGTCTAATATTATTTTGCTTGAAATAGACGGAGGAGAGGAAAATCAGTAACGTCAAACACACTCAAAAGCAGACACACAAGTAGGCCAGGGGTTTGATGATGTCTCGCCTCCAGAAAAAAGAATCCTCCGGGGTTCAGATACTGACCTCGCCTGCTTCTGTTGGAGCAAAACCCAAGGCAACCACAAAAACAGAGAGGAACTTCGACTTTCCTCTTATGTACACTCGCTCTACATGTATTTTTATAGCCGCTCCAGTTGAAAGGAGAGGCCCATTAAAATCAATGGGGATTTTCTACCATCCCCCTACTGTTACCGACAGCCATTTTCTTTTCTATGGAAGAGACTTGGCAGTAAAAAAGAAAAGCACGCTGCAGGAAGGGAAAATAACTGTGAGCTTGTTTGTGAGCATCAAGTTTTCTCTTCTTGTGCAGAAGGAAATGCAAACTGTTATTCAAATAGTAAATACATGTTTTTTTTCCAGAGCCTTGTTATTCCTGCGTCTCAGGTATGTCCAAGAAATATCTTTAAAATATGGAGATGAGTAAAGAGGCTTCCTTGAAAACACACAAGCACACAAATGGTGATACTGCTTCTGCTGTGCATGGCGTGTTATTTATTATTTTTGCATCAAAACTGGATTGAAAAATAAGGGATAAAACTGAATAAAACATCATTTTAGGTAGAGACTTTCAGTATGTCTAAGAAATTGGATGCAGAAGTTTCCCAGGTTAGCATTTTTGACTCTGTTTGAGTCTCCTAGTGTCAGACGTACTTTACCTGGAAGCACATTGGCTGCTCTCTAACTTTCTCAATTACAATTCATGACACAATGACAGCATCACCTACCCATATCTTCCTCCTTTAGCTCCGTGTCTCCCTTTTCTTGCTGCGCCTCAAACCAGCTGCAATAAAAAGTCCAAAAAACCCACTTGGCTCGGCTCCCTTACCCCCATTTATGCCTTCCAGAAGCGCTCACTAGTACTTAGCAGACAATTACAGCACATTATACAAGGGCATGGACACCGAACTGCCAGAATCTGTCTCATTAAATAAGGGAGGCTGTGTTCTGGCTTACAAACTAGTGAATATGTACACATATTAGGATATTTTAGTGAGTGACCCAGTTAAACTAATTGACCATATACAAACACTGGCCCCTTTCCTCCTCCGTCAGGCTTAATGTGGGAAGTTAAACTGTCACACTGCTGTATACCAGTTTCAAAGTTAAAGGGATAGTTTGCTATTTTCTAAGTTGGGATGTTTAAGGCATGTGTCAGTTAGTCTATCAGCTACAGGAAATGTTGGTTTTCTTTGTCCCTTTAAGGAAAGACCAGCCGGAGAGCGTGCACAGAAGCTAGGCTATATGGCTCTGCAGCTGGGGTCGTTTGCTCTGCGTCATTGAGTCCATTTTAAGACAAACTGAGGCAAAAAACAAGGTCTGGGTAAATGTACGCTATATTGAGAAAATTTTCAGAGCTTCACTTTTCCGCTAAAAAGCCACGTCGCTTTAGCACTACTTCGGCACACAACAAACGCATTCCTCTGCCTGTAGCGCACTAAAAATGTCGAAAAGTACCTCGTACAACCTCACTTCAAAAACACTGAACTAACCCTTTAGATAAATGTTGAATATCTTTGGAATTGCAATGCGTAACCACTGATCAAGAACTGAAAAGCAATGAACAGGGAAAAGTCAGAGGGAATTCTGGCCATATTTCATGTTGCACCTTGCATATAAAATCAAATCAAATTAAAATGCTTATTAATAGATCCAGTTGAATATTTCCAGTATCAAACCATCACACATGATGCTTCCTTTAGCTATGAGTCAACCACTAACGAGCATGACTTTTGGCATAATGATGCACATAGCTGCCACAGTGGGTTATAAATATTTGCCTTATTCATACAGTGACAATTAACTTCTGCAGTCACGCACTGCGGATGCTAAGATGTTGTCATAATGTTAGACCACCCCAGCGACAGGCACTGACATATCGGCCTGTTGATGTGATTTGGAACCATAGACTGTAAATATTTATGGACGAAGCCTAAGTGACTTCAGCCATCTGTTAAGGCAGGGGGGGCTCTGGAGGCTCATCGACAGCAGCCGCCATGATGGAAATCCTGTCTCAGCCTAAATTTCAGTCAACCTAATGAAAGGCTTTATGTGTCTGTATGTCTGTTTAAAAGCCCATTCAGATTTATGGAAAGTTCAATGACTGCTCTTTCATTATGTTTTCATTCGCCTTTGCTGTTGCATGGAGTCACATTTGTCAACAGAGCTGTCTATCATGACGTTACATCCATTCTTATTTGCATCAAATAACTAATAAAAACAAAACTAGTAAGAAAAATTAACACTTGGACATACTGTAAATTAGCATGATGATTACTAGCATAGCGAAGGAATTTGGGTTTGACACAAATGTATTTGCGTGCATTTTTATTTTTAGTTAGTTTATTTGAATCAGGGACATTGTACAAAAAAACATTAGTCTCAGAAGAGAAGAGATGCTTTGTACCAGATTTAGCTAACTAGCTCATTTCCATCTGTTGTCCCTGGGCAGGGCAGTTTGACCATGTCCCGTCTATGAACATGGAGGAAGCCAAGTGTATGACCTACTGTATCCTGCAGCCAGTCACCACTTGTACTATTGAAATCCAGTAGTAAAACATTTCACCAACATATTGGCTTTCCAACTTGAGTGACCTCTGAGGAAAATTGTTCAGTATTGGAAACATCCATTTGCAGCTACGTACATCAACAGGTCAAAAGCCAAATTACAGTTCATTAGTGGCTATAGGGAGCGTCCTGTGCAATGGGTTGGTATGGGTGAAACCCTACTGGATCCATTAATAAGCATCCCAAGTGATTTGGCATGCCAGACAAACATAAACATCTTCTTATTAACACAGACAGCCAGCGAATGAGTGGGAAATATAATTTCAATTATATTGGACAAATGAAGTGATATTGGGAAGTAGAGAAGCATTACCAAGGCAACATACATGAACTGCATGCAGTAATACATCCAGCGGCCAGTTTAATATTACCAGATAATTGATTACTTGCACATACAGAGAGTCATGTGGTTTCCTGTAATGGAGGGCAGAGGATATGAGAGCGTTCAGAGACTGAGGGCTGATATGACCATCAGTGCCACAAGAAGGAATAGTTACTCAATTGTAATATTTGTCTCGGAGCTAATTAGTTTGATATGTTCCGGATGTTCATATTTCCCAAAGGTTAAACTTTGAAGTTGCAGGAGTGCAAGAAAACAAATTTCATGGGCATTAAAATAACATTTTATTCAAAATGATTATGGGCAGGATGCCATCAACCAACGGGAGGTTTAAACAAAGGCTCTTTAAGTCTGACTACTTTACATCTGAGTCTTATCTGGGCATGGGAGGGGGCCTAGCGCGGGCTGCAGGGGGTGTACTTTAAAGCCCAAGTTGACTTGCATATGAAGACATATGTATTCAAGCCAGAACATATGGCTAGGAAAGGCTGTGTAATCTAAAAAACATTGGCTCACGATCAACTATTTTAATGTACCTTATGTTTTTTTTGTTTCTTATGACGGCTTTTGCTTCCCTTTAATACTCACAGAAATGTAAATGATGGGAACATCATGTCGAGATATTTCAGAGACAGATATGATCGTCTGAAAGCAGCTTTCCTTATTGGAAAAACGTCAAGTAAATGGAAGGTTCCAGAGCAAGCACTTCTTTGTGAAATCATCATTTTAAAGTGACATTTAACACATTGGGGGGGGGAATGTCCAGCAGAGATTTCTCTTACAGCAGTGCACTAAAACACTGATTGCAGTGCAGCCCCCTGACTATTACTGTAATTTTTCTTTCAATCAGACTTGGAAAACAACGAGGGTTTCTCTTCCACTGCATCCATAGATGTACTGTATGTTTGCATCAGTCTGGCATGTTATGACATGTTCTCGTAGGATTAAGCTGTATGTTCATTTTTTTTTAATGATAAGGAGAGAGGAAAAATGGAGCACAGAGCTGTGAAGGAGAAATAAATATTTTCAGGTGGATGTTTCATTTGTGATTAGACTACCTGTAATTATGTAGGAGCTCATTTGTGGACATAATGAGCTTTGATTATTGAAACCCTTTTTTGCTTCATTTCTGGTTTTAAATATTCAAAACTCAATTAACTACCTAGCTGAGATAAAAGGGGTGTAGCGATCCTCACGTCTACTTCCGTGCGAACTGATCTTCAGTATTTTGCTTATTTTGCATAAAATCTTTTATCTTTGTAGTCTTTTTTAAAATGTCTTTAACTGGCAATTATGTAAATATCAAAGAGTGTTTGCAAGTTCCTTCCATATATAACATGTCTATTTAGTTAAGGCAATAACACAAAACCAAGCCCTGTTTTAGAAATGCTGAAATCCTTTTATAACGAGGGCCATCATCTGCCTTCCCTCCACAGTTTCACAATGATGAAATGTGCATGCAATGTAATGTGTCATCCCAGTTGACATTTTTCCTTAAAATATCTTACTCTGAGTAAATAATGCATCTTCCTCAAAAGAAATACAGTAGGGTATCTTGACATGGACAGGTTGTCATTGCTGTCAGTCTGCAGGTTGGCTGCTGAGTGTCATGACTGGCAGAGAAAGAGAGAGTGGGTAAAGATGGAAACACTACTTTTAGGACGAAATTACCGGTCAGGGGTTTGTAATGCAATAAGACTGATAAGCCGTTTTCACATATGCACTCCGGATAATATCAAGATACATAACCACAGGAGGACTGCTCCGAAGATTCTCCTGACCTGGCTGTTCACATATGCTCCTCACAGCGGGAGACTATCCCTGTCAGACTGGAGGGGGGGCGGGGGGTAATTACGTGCTCCGAGATCGTAATGGTCGCGTGCAGACACTATGCACCGTGCAGCAGTAACAGTATAGAAACGTCTGCTGCCTTCACCCAAGTAAATTTCAAAAAATCAGGAAGAAATGCAGTATGCATAGAAATGAAATTATTTCAAATTGTTTGTTATAATAACTTCATAATGTTTCTTTCCCTGTCATTTTTCTTTTTTTTTATTGCCTTGTTGCTGAAATGAGCTATATAAATGTGCCTAGATATAGAAGAAAGTGTCGTTCATATTAGTTAATCAAATCCTTACACTCTATAGCTGTGAACAAACAAGTTTCCAGAAACTGAGCGATCAAACGAGTGTGGAGTCTAGCATGTCATTCTCAGAAATACAACATGTGAGCGCCTCCCGATGTTTGTAGTTTATTTAATTTTCATACGATGAAGGCAAACCAGTGACTTTCATGAATACCTGCATAAATATGAGATTCAAAGCGTATTCTAGCCATCACCTTACTGCCATACCACCCTGAACACGTTCGATCTCGTCAGATCCTGGAAAGGAAACAGGGTCGGGCTTGGTTAGTACTTGGATGGTGATGTGGCTCAGTTGTAGTTGATCATCTCCTCAACCGCTGCTTGGGGGTTTGATCCCCAGCTCCTGCAGTCACATGTCAATGTCTCATTCAGCAATACACTTAACCCCAAATTGCTCCTGCTGATGTGCGATGTGATTGATTTAATACTGATATCCACTTTACAAAGCAGCCTCTGCAATTAATGTGTGAACGGATGAATGCGACATGTAGTGCATTGCTTCAACTGGACACATGCCCACAGTGGTCTTTTAAGTGGAGAGATCTTTGAGCCAACATGGGCCAATATTGACAAATCCCTCCCATGGTGGCATCTCAATCAGGACAGAGCGCAACAGTCCGTGTATGATCTGGTCTGGTTCCAAAAAAAAAAGAAAAAAGGCAAAGTCAAAAATGCAAGAACAGGGTTTCAAAAACCGCTAGGTGACTTTACGATGGCTTTGTCCAACTTCATTTTGTACAGTGTATGTGAGCAACACCAAAACATTTACATTTGCAAAAAAAATTGGAAAAACCATTTAGGCAGTCAGCTTGTGCACAGGATGGGATGCCATTGGGCTACATTCTGCCCATATTGGTACCGATTTGAGCCAATTAATGGACATTAACCTTTAGAGCATCAACGGAAACTGAGGATTGGCACACGTTGGTCATTTCCAATTGGGCCCCTCTCAGATGTGCTGGCTGGTATCAAGATGCATCATTTTATGATACTTCAACCAGTAAGCATTCATGTTGGGGAATCTTGAATATTTTATTGATTGATTGACTTGTCACTTTTATGCCTACACTGTCAATGAAAGCTCACAGTTGGCCTCATTTCATTGTACTTAAACTATAGCGAGGAAGAAAGTGCCGAAGGGGCTTTTAGAAAAATGATTATATTAACCAAAGATTTTCTGTTAATGTGGCAACAGAAGCATACATCATATGAGCCCATCTTCTCTTTCTTTGATTTTTTCTTGGATGTTAAATGTAGCTTAAACATAAGATGTGCATCCATGCAACTCTTTTCTCAATCAAAATCTTCAATACATGAGCTGCAGTCGTGCATGTCTGACGTTACCATAGCATGTACCCTCAATCATAAATAGGTCTTTATCATGTACAATGGCGAGAGCGCACAAATTAGAAGCAACTTTTTCATTCTGCTCCCTGATCTGGCCTGTTCCTATTGTAGATAGTGGAGTCATTTGGAAGAAAAAGACAGTCATTTCCCTCCTGGAAAGTCACACGGCGCATTGAGCGTTCCCTTATTTAATGGTTCAATAGCGATACCTACTCCCTCCTGTTTGAGAGCATTGTTTCCCTATGGTTATTGCACCATCCGTTACCCCTGCGGATGCCTGGCTGACGTAAGTGCATACTTTTCATGCCAGCCGAGCAAATTAAACTGAATTGAAGGTGGAGAGAGAGAGAATGGGAGATTAAGTGAGAGATGGCCTGGAGAGAGAAAGAAAGAGAAGAAGAAAAAAAGAAAGCGAAGAAGAGAAAGATGGAGGGAGAGATTGAAGGAATGACTTGCAATCAGGAGTGAAAGCAGCCCTCTCAGTCTCTCTTTGCAACACACAAACAAACCCTTACACATACACACAAACAGGTACATCTAACTACACTTGTAAAGCCTATTTATTCTTTATCCACCAAGCCTTACTTTGATTGTGTAAGCATTAAATTAGACTTTAACCTAATTTACGTTATTTACAACAGTAAGCTCTGACAGTGAAGATGATTTGTTCACTGTCTTAGACATCTCTATCTACAAACTTTTTATAGTGGGCAGGCTGTAATAGCAGGGGAGTCCCTTCAGGGAGCGTCCTGCTCTACCTGTTGGGATTCTGGGATAACAACCCACTCACCAGACATTATCCTTTATTTTTACAGTCTATGAACTCACGGTGTTGCATGTTTCTTTAACCCTGGATTGACAAGCCAAAAAACTACTTTTAAACCATCACTTTAAAATAACTTTAACAGGTAAGGGCCAGCGAAATGACACCACAATGAAGATGGAATGCTATTGCAGACATATACAAACATCAGAGCATGTACCAATGCCACCTTACAGGTGGGGCAATCGGGAGCTCAGCGCTGATTTTCTCATCCCAGATAGCACAGCACAATAGCAGCATTGTTCAGCATGGACAGGCACTCTCCATCTCAGGGGGGATAAAAGAGAGAGGGAATAATTGCTTACCCTCACACTGTGTGTAAAGTGTGTCTCCCATCAGCAGCCGGGCATGATAAGGACAATAGCATGAGACTGTGTCGACCCCCCCCCCCCCCCACACACACAAACACACACACACTCACACACACATCTCCTCAAACACAAAAACAACACACCGCTGTCCTTGTTCACTGCTTGAACAACGATAGTTTGAGAGGCCTCATGGAAAATAGCACCCCCTGTAGATCTGTGCACATGCTGTGGAAAGGTGCACACTCAGGGAGCGGAGGTACACTCATTAGGACACCACACACAGAGATACATGCAGACAGGTTTCAATCTTGCCTATGATTTTCCCATGTTCCTTTTTTGTGCTATAAAACCCGTCATGCATTCACATGCAAACACACAATTCACAGTGTGTCTCCCTGCTGTGTGTCTTTGTTCCGCTCCCTCGCTTGTATCAAAGCGTCTATCTTGCAAATATGCTGATGTTGTCACTGTTGTAGAGCGCACACACACACATGCAGCCATCATGTCCAAAGGGCTCCGTGGGGTAAATATGTTTGGAGCCATCATGCCTGATCATCTAATCATGACTAGGCCTTCAGGGAACACAGCATGCCTGCTTTTTCCCTCGCCATACATGCTGATAACACAATTCTTCCACAATGCCCTTCACCACAGATTCATATCTCAGAGGGGGTTGAGACGGCTACAAAGGCCAACTGGGAAAAAAATGCCGCTTTGTCAATTTTTCCTTTTTTGAAGGAGATAATAGGTGTCATTATTTCTGCCATTATTTCTTCTGCTACCTGTGAGATTTCAGCAGGACTGATTTTTTGTTTTTTTGGCTACATGACCAATTCTCATCACCTACTGTTTTCTTACAAACTCATCCTGTATGAACACTGTCAAAACTTTTAATGTCCTGCTGTCTCACATGGCCTGATCAGAAGAGGGACCCTAGAGATGAGACCAGGGTTTGTGTCCTGTGGGAGGCCAAAAGCTTTTTTGTTTAGTGTGAACATGTCAATGTAGCTGGTAGAAAAATTAGTTAGATGGTTTTAATGGTTTTGAATTTCAATTGCAGTAGCAGAACTTGTGTTTGGCATCTTGGCTCCAACCTCATCACTTCCACAGATTTATTGTTCAGACATGAATTTGAGGAGTGATGAGAAAGTAGCTTAACCCCCTAAGCTGGAGTCTGCAGCTGGATGCTGAGGAGGCAGTGGGGCTGAAAGAATGAGCACAGTATACTGGTGCAGGGCAGCACTGGCAATGACAGAGCAGAGGGAGAGAACAGAGATCTTGCAGACTAAATAGACCGCCAATCTGGGACGGTATGTTCGTAAGGTGACTGTGGAGAATGGCGCATGTCAAATGTAAAAATCAGTGCAATTAATTCGGTCTGTCTGCTAAATCACACATGTAACATGCATGTTTTGTTTCTGATATAACTGGTGTCGATATTTTGGTGGAATCTTTTTCAGAATTTAAAGCTCCTACAAGTAACTTTTGGTCTCCATTGACTTTGGCGCCCCCTGTGTACAAAACAGTATGTCCAAACTTTTTACAGATCTTGTCCTGTACATGAGTAAGTTGTCGTTTACGATAATAATAAAAAAAACGGTAACGTATCACTCCCTGTGAATCTTTTCAGCATGCTGTAACTCTATTTGTCTACCCCACAGCAGTGTTCAAAAGCATGGAAAGGTGTTGTATAGAAATAATCAATCTTGTCACTGATGACTTATTACGTGCACGGAGATCGTAGTGGTCACATGCATACAGTCTATGCAGCAGTCACAGTATAGAAACATCACTCCCCCTCCTATTGGCTCGAGGTGAATTCTCCAGAGAATATCCTGCGCCGTTCTCACATCAGCTCACTCGGACTTGCTGCAGAAAAAATACTAGGGGTCTGGCATGAGAAACTCCGAGTGAAGTCAAAGCGAAAATTCGGTTGTTTGCATTCACATATACAGCCCCTCCTGGAAATATCCAGGAGGGGCTGTATATGTTTTTCAGGAGATTTCTGCAAGTGTAAATGCCCTGATGGTGTTTTAGTAGGTCATATAGAGGCATCATTAGCTTTAATATTGGTGCCTAAACCCAACCAAACTGTTACACTTTAACATAATTCAGGCTATAACCTGAGACACCACAGGCCAGAGAGCATCTGAACCCACAAGACCCCGCTTTCACAACAGCTTTTTCCCAGCTGCTGTCAGACTAACAGCAAAGGACATTAGGGGGGAAAGATAATACTACAACCCACACCTCAGCTGCTCAATGGACAGCTAACTACCTCACAGAGCAAAAACAATGGCCAATATTAACCCCAGAAAAACAGTGAAATTATATAATGTGAAAAAGTCTGTATCTCAGGTGCAATGATTACATGTTCAGGATTTACAAGGCAAGATGACATAGTTTTTAATTTCATTGTAAAGTGTCTCGCTTTACCCTGAACTTCCACCAGATGCGTGTGCAATGCGTGTCCGCTCCATGCACCCTCATCCGCCAACACCCACAGGCTGCGCACAGAGAGCAGAGCCAGACAGCTGGAGTGCCGAGACAAAGGAATTCACTCGATAATTTTACAGATTTACATAGTGACAGCGCGAGATAATAAGATGTATGTGGTATAAAACTCTATATACACCTTATAAACACATAACCAAACACACATACGGTCATTTTTCTGAACCGTCAAAACGGAGTGTTTTATTCTGAAAATAAACCGGATGTTTTAATGTTTTGTCTGTGTCTGACTTCCCGTCCAACATGTTCTTTTCTGTACTAAATTGATGCGCCGTGCTCCGGCATCCAGAAAAATAGCAGCCTTGCGTATCTGCTGTGGAGGGCTCCGGTCTGCCGGAGCTGAGACGCAGTGCAGCGGAGCCAGTGGAAGCACACACATTAAATAAAGTGAAAACCTATCAGCTCAGCTGCCGTAACGGAGCGTAGACAGACCGAACACGCATCTGGTGCGTCACCTTTACTGTCCTGTACTGCAAATGGCAATAGACATCTAATCTAATCTAAAATGACTCATTTGTCTGGTTCATAAGTGCAGGTATGAGCCTGATTTAAGAAACATTTCTTTGAGTTGAATAAGAGGCTGGGTACTTACAAACTATATTGGTATATGGGAGCAGTCATCACGGTTAAATGAAATCAATAATCTATTGGGTTAGGTAGATGAATGATTATCTTAAAGGTACAAAAAACACAACTAACTTTTTGGCATCAAACTAACATCCCATTATTTCATCCTTTGCCTCCTCTTAGACAAGACTCTTATTAGTAAGGGCTTCAACATAAACATATGTCCTTATTGGACATTTAGGTTTAACAAATGCTGCTGCCATTTTTCTTTAAGGGATAGTCTTCAGATTCTTCAGAGGGTAACTACTTCAATTATTACTGAAATATTACCCTCTTCATTTGTCTACATGCTGTCATACCATGCAAACCTCTGCTCTACACCTTAATCCGTCATGTGTTGACAACTTATAAAACATCCACCTAACACGTGGTGGAAATAGAATAGTTTCTCTGACAAGTGTCCGGGTCTTTGTCGAAGACCCATACGGCTGGCCTTGTTAGTTAATGATCTAGAAGATGGCTTTTAGGTTTCCCGCTAAAACAACAAACACTTTCCCTTTGCAGTTAATAGACATTGATCTGTGAACAGTTCTTCCCTGTTAGCCTGTGAGCCGATCAAGTAAAAGATGTAACCTTGTGATGAGTAAAGAGATTGTCCTTTGCCCTCAGCTTCCATATCTTACGCAAGACGCTCTCAGCTTGTTGACTGTATAGAAGCTTCATTCCATATGACGAATTGTTCCTGACAGTGTTGCTTGTAGCTATGCAAGCCTCTTTTCACGCATAGCGATGAGATTGTGTTTTTAATTTATGTCTTATTTGACAACCAGGGCAGAATGAATCTAACAGGAAATCTGGAGATTGTGATGAAGTCACTTTAAACCATTGTTAGTGTAAAGGTTAAGAGGAACAAAAGATAGGTGTCAAATTAAAAGGTGTTTCCATTTGCGTACAAGAGCAAGACAAATATAGGCGTTGTTATGTAACGTAATGCATATGCATGGTAGACGTCCATTAGGGGCTTTGTGTTTAGCTGTGTTTGGACAGAGAAGCTGAGAGTTGTCTGAAAGAGCGGGGCGAAAAGAGAAGACAGAGGTTGCATCTGTATATAATAAGAGACATCTCAGAGCCTTTCCAGACATGATTACAAAGCCCTGAGAGGCCCTGCGCCAAGTTATTTATCACATTTCTTCTCGTCCTGTGTCTCTCTCCGCTGCCTGAGATTGTCAGTTGCGTCCCTCCTTGTTGCTCTGAGGTTCAGATTGATACACAAAGGTGATAGAGTCTTTGTAGTCAGAGCTCCGAGACTTTGCAATGACCTGCCTGTGGAGATCAAGGCTGCAAACGTCCTTATTGTTATTCCTTTTGGTTGTTTGTGTTTCTTTCTGCTTGTTAAACCTTCTTTGGGTTCTCCAATGAACATATCATTCATATATTTTAAATCTCTCTGTTAATTAAATCTGCACAGACTTTATATGTAAAGCATTTTTATGTTTTTTTCCTTCTCAAAAATTATATTTACTTAAAAGTCTCACTGCCATAGATTACAGCCTGAAGCTATAGATTACTCAGATAATTATGCACCAACCAACGCATCTTCGTTTTTATTCAGATGATTGTGAACCCTATGTTCTAGATGATCTCAAACACTTCAATAAGCTAGTGGTTCTCAACTGGTCTAGGACCCTGCACCTACTCCTCATTGGGAATGGCGACCTGCATTTTGGATGTTTTTTAACAAATCAGATTTATTCAATAAAAAACAGTGTTTGAGTTTGAACCTCGGATGATATTAAACAGACAGAACAAAGAGATGGGACAAAACAAACACGGTTAAGAGGTGCTTCATAGAATTGATTTAACACATATTCACGGCACTTAAACCCGACCCACTGAAAATGGGTCTGCGACCCGGTTTTGGGTCCCCACCTACCATTTGAGAATCACTGCTTTAAACTACGCTATACTACACTATGCTTTGCTCTGCTATGCCTTGGGATACTATACCATATACTATACTATACTACTATATGCTATGCTAGGCTAGGCTAGGCTGGGCTGGGCTTTGCTAAGCTGTGCTATACTGTATGGTACTGTGCTATGCTACGATATGCTATGCTTTGCTATGCTATGCTATGTTATACTGTGCCAATCAGTGCTATACTATACTTGGCTAGGCTAGGCTAGGCTATGCTATCCTATCCTATGCTGTATCGTATGGTGCTGTACTGCCTCTTTGGAATCTCTTAGTCTTGTTTATTGTAAACCTTCATGTAGTGTTGAGACTATCCAGCTAGTATATACACACACACACACACACACACACACACACACACACACACACACACACACACACACACACACACACAGCAAAACCATTTAGCTATATGATCTATTTATATCATCTATCTGCATAAAACTGCCTAGCTGTAGGAGCTTCACTCTTTTTAGTTTGAAGAGACAATGGTGTCTTTAAACAGGACAGTGTTAAATGCTACAAGGATTGATTCTAAGCTAAGCCGAACCCGTAGAGACTTGAATTGTTGTAACAACCAACGTCATATCTCAGACACCCACATTTACTTGGGTTCAAACAACACTCCATTTGCTCTATTATGCTAAGTTTTATTTGTTAAGTTGATGCAAATGTGATAATGTTCACACAACAATGACAACAAACAAGGGAGATGCCTGCTTTGACGCGTTGACTTTTTTTTCATGTCTGATTACACGGCACACTCGGTTTGTCTCATTTCAGGGATGAGCAGGACTGAGACGTAGCGCTGTGATTCGGGGGTTCAGTACCATCCATTCAATTCAATTAGTTTTAATTAGCGCAATGGAGAGAAAGAAAGAAAAAAACAACAACCTCACGGGGTCCTCCAACAATGAAATGAATTACTCATGAGTGAAAGCTTATCAAATCAGCCAGCTTTATATGTAGAGAATATTAAATCAAGGCGCTGGAAGACATACCACTGGAATGAGTTATACTGATATTTAAAAGGCATGAAATCTCTATTGGTTTCAAATCAGATCATAGTAACAGGCTGGCTGTTATTTGATGATATTTGGTGTGTTATACACTCAGTTGACATCTGTCTGAAGCGAGATGTTTTCATTTATTTTTAGATTGTCGCCTTTGAATGGGAGAGTCTCATTGCACCCAACAACACTGACTCACATTTGATTGAAGTCTAACGATGACCGTAGAGACCCGGCAAATTTTGTAAAAGGAAGATGCTCTGACAAATGTCATATACATAAGAGCATTCTGTGATTGTCACTCAGCCTTCTATATATCTGACGGCTGCATGAGAAATGCATCCTTGTAGACAAAACTGGGTCATACTGGCTTCAAACTATTTATTAAAGCTGTGGTATCTACCTTTTATTGTCTGGGAAATCCCTGAAAATGAAGTGGAGTGTATTTGGGACCCCTTTTTATCCATTGTTAACAGTTTTACAAAGTGATTTTTCTCCTTTGATTGTTTTTAAAGGCTCCTCTCCCACACTTATCTAACATGCAGATGCAGTCTGAACTTTCTGCAGTGACAATTGGCCACCTACCTCTACTCATGCTCTTTTCAATCTCACATTCTGCCCTGAGAAAATTAAATCCAAGAGGTGCCAATATTCTTTTGAAGTCCCTTTCTCGCACCATGCTGCTCAATAAGCCTGTGATTGATGACACCCCCTCCAGATTCATTGACTGGGCCTGTGATTTCTCTGCTGACACGCTGCTACAGACCTTTAAGGCAGAACATGCTGATGGCTGGATGGATGGGATACACTGTAGAAGTACTCCAAAGACACATTATTGACGTATGTGTCAATAGTGTATTTTTGTTCAATTGCTCCCCCATGGTTTCTGATCGATGGCGCACTAAGGCGTAATCTAGCCTTTTATTTAGCTGATTTTGAATACTTAGCATGGATATTTCAATAGAAATACATAAGCGGTGAATTGAAAAAAAAAATGCAACAGCCATCTAAGATCAAAGACCAGAAACCTGGGCCAGAATGAGGTCTTCTGCTGTGACAATTTGCTGACATGATGTGAGGCATGATGAGCAGAACTCTGTCGCTCTCCCACTGAGGCGAAACAGAGTAGCAGACCACAGTGAGGCCATAGGAAGCGACTAATGAGGAACTGTGTCAGCTCAGTGTCTTGACACCATGTGAGGAGGAGACAAAGAGTAAGTGAGAGAGCAGGAGAGAAGTGCAGCTTCAGCTTTAAATGGTCTCCCTGACTCAAATGATCCCCCCCCCCAACCCCTACCGTCTTTCCTTCTCAGACCAGATCAAATGGTCCTGCCGGTGCAGGTGACACCTTTGTTTTTTCCAGAAGCAATGGCGATGGGCCAGTCTTTAGGGTAACAGGTGATGGTGCAGCAGAAAGAGAATGATTGGCTATTTCAAAGTGAGCTTACTTGTTGTCTCAAAAAGAAAAAGCAACAACTGTGAATCAGAGCCCTGCTGGTTTTCTTCAAGCAACATAAAGGTCAGATTTAAGTGATGTGTTGGGCACAAGTCGTTTATATCCTTTCATACATGCACCACTGGAAATGTCTCCCCCCAAGTTTTGTGGGGTAGGCTGCATGTGTGAACGTAAACGGCCACATTTTTCTCCCCGACTTTATCTGGAAATGTTTCTGCTAGGGGTGATGACGTTTCTATTCTGTCCCCTGCTCGACCAGGATCTATCTAATGCTTCATACTCTTTTCTGCTTGCCAGCATGCTCACTTTTCTTTATAGTGCTAATATGCCCAGTTACACATAATTATGATTAAAAAGTCAAAAAGTGCCATCACAGCGTCGGACTCTGTTGCTCCGTCTGCCATCTTGTATATGTTGTTAACATTACAATGAGCGTTATGCAGCGTCCTCTCTAGGTCATTTCTTGCCTCCCTTGTCCCTCCCCGGGGGGGTATCTTTTATTTTTCTCAAAAAAACTAAACATTTTTGGATGGTTAAGTAATGCAACAACAGTTAAAGGATCCTGTAACTCTTTTATGAAGTATGATCATGAACCAATCAAATATAACAATGTTGAGACTTTTTTATGATGCCCTGGTCATCCCCTAATCCACCTCCTTAGATGTGTAATAATTGACTGAACATAACATGTGGATGTCTGTAGTTTTTGTTAAATGTACAATACGTCAAATTTTACGACAATTAATTTAAATATCAAAATAATAAAAAATTGACTAAGCCTATGTTTGTTTGTTTTTTATTGAGAACTTACATTACCTCAAATATTTCCAACAGTCATGAAAGCCAGAGAAATCCTTCATTTTATAGTTGTATCGGGACATGTCTTGTTGCGGCAGGCGCCATTACAGAGACACCATGACAGACACGATGTTTATCGTTGCCGTGGAAACACAGGACGCAAGGAAGCTGGAGCTGCTACTGAAAGCTGCCGTACTGTCGCTGTATGTGCTGCTGTGATAAAAACGTCATGTAAATTATACTCGGATACATCGTCGGTACACATATTCTCATCGGTTTCGCCCGTTCGTCTTTACTACGTCAACGCGGAGCTTGGTTTCGGGAGGGGAGGGGGTAGCAGAGAGAACTCCCATGATTCCCCGCCAGCCTCGACGTCATCTGTTGTTATTGTAGTATTGATTGAGAGCCCCCTGGCAGCAGATTCTAAATATTGTATCTTTAAATCACAATTAGAGGTATTTTTTGACATATTGCACTTTGTAAGCATCAATATCACCAAATACTTAAATTCATTACAGATAAACAAGCGTGCTTTTTTTTTTCTTCCTACTAAAACAAAAGGAATAAATCAATACACAACAGTATAGAACCTTATGAAGGTTTGAACCCATACATTTTTTTACTCAGTTTTCCCATGATAACAAATAATTCCCAGTTGTTTTCTCGAGATTTTGACTCATCTCATATCCCCAGAGACAAAATGGAGTAAATAAAATATATTGGATGCTTGTCCACTTAGGGCTTCCATACCATTGTAATAGTGTCTGACATTTTTATTCAAGGTTTTTATGCCAGACATCATATAAATTAATTGTTAGTTCAGAAATAGTAAGGTTTAGTATAATTACATTAGGTAATTCAAGTGATAAGTGTGTGCATAAGTTATTACTTAACATGACTGAATTAACACGGTGCTGAGTAAAGAGAAGCTGGAAGAGCAGCTCTTTGTGTAGCTGAACCAAAATGATCGGGCTCAATAAAAAGGAATTCCAGTCTCTGTTTGATTCTCTCTCAGGGTGCAAACTGAACTAACTGCAAAAATAAAATCCTGCAGTGCTCTTTAGTCAGGTAAAAACTGAGAGGTGTGAATCCATTTGGCTCTGTAAAAGAGAAGAAGCTATAAAGCTGTGGAAATTCAGATTGTTTAAACAAACTTATTAAGTTCCACTTGAACAAACAGCGCTGCCTCTCAAAAATACTTTTCTTTTAAGATGTGACTGCCTGAAGTGTGAATTGGGAAACTATCAGCAGCACATCAAAAGATTGGAAAAGAGTGGACGTATATGATATTGGAAATTCAGGTGGACTTTGATTATCAAAATTAGTTAAGCAAAATAATTATTATTACCTTTTACAAATTAAAGGACCACAGTTATCAAATCAAAAAGTCGACTGTAAAAGTCAGAGTTAGTTAACTCATGATGTTAGATGATACAACATGCACATTCTGACTTCCACCTTACCTTTTTGGTTGGAAATAAACGTAACACATTTTGTAATTTCCTCCACCAGGGGGCTCTCAATCAAAACTATATCAAAAGATGACATCGAGGCTGGCGGGGAATCATGGGAGTGACTCTCTCCGCTACTCCATTACCACCCCCCTTGATGGAAATATCTCCAAGTTTATCGTAGTCAAGATGACCGGGCGAAACTGAACTGATGAAGAGAATATGTTTACTGACGATGTATCCGAGTTTAATTTACGTGACGTTTTTATCACAGCAGCACATACAGCAACAGAACAGCAGCTCTCGGTAGCAGCTTCTGCTTCTTTATGCAGCAGTCTTTAGCGTAACTTCTGGTGTTTCCATGGCAACGATAAACATGTGTCTGTCATAGCGGCTACCACGTAAGTCACATGGCGTCACAACAATAAAATTAAGGATTTCTCTTGCTTTGATAACTGTACGAAATATTTGAGGTGATGTAAGTATTCAACAACAACAAAAATATGTAACAAAGCTTTCGTAAATCTTTAACTAATCTAGATATTTTAGTGTTAAATTCGACATATTACACCTTTAACTTAACTTAGCTTTGTCTTGAGTAACACGCATACAACAATTCATATATTGCGACTTTTTCTATTATCATTCCCTGCATTAGTATAAAAGAAATGAAACTACTTCCAAAGCTGAGTCCATAAACACACAAAAAAAAACAATAATCCCATTATTTATGTATTGTTTCTCACTTATTTCATACATCATCATGAAGGGAACAAAAGCAAATGAGGATGTGTCATCTGTGGAGCAAACTACAGTGTATGTTGTTTTCCTCCCTTTAAGTTGAGGATCAAACACAGCTTACAGTGCACTGTTTTGTTTGCATAATTGCCTGCAGAAATGTCTGAAGATGTGGGCAGTCATTAGCAAACAATAGCAAGAGTGCACTTCATAGTAAATCTTCAGCAATTAAATTTGTGAGTAAGTAGTAGCTGCTGTGTTTTGACTCAGACAATGGAGTTGATTTTATATTTACAACAACACAAAAGGCTGGACTGCATTACTTTATAAATGTATTGGAGCCAGGTGTAAAAACCTTTTTATGATCTGCAGAATTCTGGGGTAGTTTGGGTAGATTTAGCTTTAAAGCTCCTGTGAGGAACTTTTGGTCTGCGTTGATTTTAGCACCCCCCTGTGGACAAAGTGGTACCTATTATCTCTTGGCTGATTTGACCTGTACATGTGTACAAAATGTTTTCAGCGGGGACTCTCAACCTTTTCCTTATTTTAACAGTCAAAGGTATCGCTCACTTTGAATCTTTGCTGTGGAAAATGTCAACAGTTTTAGCAGCGTGCTGTTTCTCACTTTCTGACAGCTACCCCGCACCAGAAGATACAGTATTGAAAATAACTACATAGAAATGATCATTTTTTCCCCTGATGATCTTGCTTGTTTAAGTAAAGATCATTAATAGACATCAGTATATTTCAGTGTTTAATAACCAGCTAAAAACTCCTCACAGATTTGTTTTCTTTGATTTCAATCCCACCTTACTCGTTGAAATCTCTCACTGTTCCATCCTCTCTAGGTTAATAATTACAAACTCTTTCATATTTTTGACCCTTTTTTTATAGTCTTCTCTGCCTGTCAGATGTGACAACAATTAAGTGGAGTAATTTGAGGAGCACGCCCTCCCCCGTTTCCCTCGCCCAGGGTGAAGTAGCCTTCTCCAGCCGGAGCGGGGCGTGTCTCTGTGGGCGGCCTCCTCGGTGCGGTGCCGCTGCCAATGCTGCTGATGCCGCTGTGTCTCCTCTATTCCAGTGGAGGCAGGTGGAGATGCGTCAAAACACCCAGAATAATCTAGAAACATCCGCTTGAAAACCCGTAACGGAAGTACCCAAATAAAAGCCCCAGTGATTGGTTTTAATGTAGGGTTTTTTATTTGTTAAAGAAGAATTGAAAGCTGCGTTTTTTTGCATTGTGTTTAGCTTGACAGCAGGGATGCAGGTGGCGAGACTCGGCCAGGACTGTTCACATCTGTCTTGAAGGAGACAGGGGGGGAAGGAAACCTGCGTTCTGGTCTGCTCCGCGCTCTGGATAAAAAAACGAAGCACAGGCGCGTAAACTGCATCCAGGCTTTAACCCGGGATATTTACAAAACCTTCCCAAGTCTGGAGAATAATAACGGAGAGGATTGCCGCAAAAACACAAGTAAGGACTTTTCTCTTCTTTGCTGTGACTAGAGCTTCTGTGGCTTTTCTTCTGGCTGTGTGGATTTTCTGAAAATGCGCTCCAAAACCATGACAGGTGATGTCAGGGGAAAGACAAATTTATAAAATTACACTCATACAGCAAATAATGGACAATTGTTGGCTTTGTTCCGTTGAGAGGGAGCCAGCGGCAAACGATGCGTAACGGGTCAATATTTGGAGGAGATTTGGGAGGCGAGTGGATGTGTTTGTTTTCTGCGGCTCGCGGAGCAGACACGTTGAATCCAGTGCGGGGGAGATGACGGACATATATGTTTGGAAGCCACGCGTGACACAGCAGTGGAGCAGTGTGGGAATTTAGAAGGGGATGAAATTGTCGTGGGGCTCGGTGAAAGTCCGTTTGGGTGCTTCTTTGCGCCGTGGATCTGTTTACGCAATGACCAGACGACTTCTGAGAGGTTATTCTCACAGGTTCAGATACTCACAAAACAGGAGATATCGTTTTATTTGAACAGATCCAGTATTAAATAAACTATAGAAATGTAAATAAAACGTGATGTACATTCTATCTTTCATAGATGTGGCCTCATTTTCACACACACAGCCTTCTTAATGCGCACGTTTTACTTCGCCTTTACTCCAAAGCTCTAAAATGGAAATTAGCTGGAATATAAGCCACACAGGAATCGATCTATGATTCTCTGGATTTGTCCTAATTATATTTCAGAATTTAAGATGAATTATAATGTCTAAAATAGCAGAAATCAAATCTTTACTGCACGGGAAAATAGGCCACCCGAGGGTATACTGTCTTTACAGAACAGCTGCATTATAATTGGCTACTGAAGCGCAGACTGGCTGTGATCATGCGACCCTCCGTGGTGTTAATGCTGCCACAGAAGAATTAAAAGCAAGTAAATGCAATCAGTATGATTTGTTAGTAACGCTCCTGTGTTTAGTACGAGGACATTTGGGGGGCTCTGTATTCCCGTGACTATACTGCGACTGTATGCGACTCCTGCGCCACCACCGTCTCGCCAAACGCCCACTGGGGTGCGTAACGGTGTCTCTACACAAAATCCCCAACCCAGAGGATAAATACCAAGTTCTTCTAATCGGTAGATCCATGGTTATGAGATATGAGACAGGTTGGGGTGTTAGGTGTGCTTATAGTGATTAAACCGTGTTGTGGGTTTGGAGTTCAGGCAGGGAGGCAGACATGGATGATGAGGACGAGAGAGGTGGAAAGCAGACACAACATACAGGGAGAGTCGCTGAAATTCGTCTGCCTTATAATAGTGAAGCTGTGTGAACTTTTTCACGACCATTACACCCCATCCTTCATCGTTTGATCATACTATTGTCATATTGATTTCTTCTGTAAAAGTATTCTTTCTATCTTACTTTAAGAAAGAGCTCAAATGACGAAGTACAAATGACAGAAAAACATTGTATTTAATTTCAACACCTTGCTGGATAACAGTGACAGAGATGACTTTTATTGCTGGCAGAAGATTGATGAGTTCAGAGAAGTGTCCCAGCTCTGATTGACTGACCTGAATTCATTGCTTGAAGACCTTCAGGAGGAAAATACAATACAGTGTGTGGATGATTGGCTGAGCCACACACAAGAAGTGCAAGAGCTTATTGAGCCAGCTGTCTTATTAATGCAAATGAAGCCCTGTGTTAGAAATTAAGCAAGGTGATGTGACTCATTTCCTGGTTACCTTCTCAGGCCAGGACAAAAGGCCACATTGAAGGACTTCTCTGACACATGACCACGGGGTCAAAAGTCTGTAGGGCATCATCTTAATTCAACCAAAGGAGTACGGCACAGATTTTGCTTTTCTTGTGCACAATTTGGCTTACTGTATTAATTCCCAATTGGAAAAAAGAGAAAAGAAAAACTTTCTGACAATAATGACTCCACCATTAACTCAGTCTAACGACTCTAGTTTTGACAATGGCTTTAGAAATACCTAAATGACTTCTCCCCCTTTATAATAAAACACACTGCAGGAAGAGAATGGGCGCATACATGATTCCACTTTTGTTCTCAGAGCTTTCAGTGCACTTCATGAAGGGTGCTTAACATTGCCTTTGTGGGTTGAGATGACTTATAATAATTGCAAATTCCCCCGCAATTTGAATAATTTCTCCAGACCTTTTCACTGTTTGTTATTCGGTGAGTGCAAAAAGTGGATTTAAGGTCTTGTGCTTCTCTTTTGTTTCCGCTCATCCCTCTGACATAAGGCCTCCAATAACTTTCTTGAATACAAATGTCATGCTTTTCAACTCTAATAGAATCAGTGTGAGTGAACTCAGCGTGCCAGGTGAATGCTGCAGAAAACAACACCTTTCAAATATGTCTTATATTAAAGTGTGCACCAAGTAGAGTTCTCTGAATACCAGTGGCAGCAACAAAAAAGGCCTCAGATACTTGCCTAAAGTGCAGAATTTAGTATCAGCAAGTAAGCTAGCCATTTCCAAGATGTATCAGTCCAACCTCCAATGCAGCTAGCTTCTTCTCCTCCAAAAGAGTAGCCTACAGAGATAATGTATAATGGCTGCGACCAGAAAGTTGTATTTGAACGCAACAAAAAGGGCTGAGTTCCTTTGTGGGGGTGGTTCTGTTGGTGGAGTCGGTCGTCTCTCAACCGTAAGGTCGAGGGTTTGATCCCAAGCTCCTGCAGCCACATGTCCGATGTGTCCTTGGACAAGACACTTAACCCCAAGTTTACTCCCGCTTCTTCGGCGGCATGTGAATGTTTATGAATGGGATTAGTTACTTCTGACGGTTACTTTAAATAGTAACCTGTACCATCAGTGTGTGAATGGATGCGTGTGACCTGCGGTGTAAAAGCACTTTGAGTAGTCAGAAAACTAAAAGTGCTGTACAAGCTCAAGCCCATTTATCATCTAATTTTAACATTTGAAAATTGTTAACAACATTGGGGTCTAACGTGAAACGCTGATCAGAGCTGGAAAAAATGTAAACCAGTGTTTTCATTTTGATTCATATTGATTCAAGTTTGGATTATTAAATAGGTTAAATAATCAGATCAAGCAGTTTTTATCTTTAAAAATCAGAGTTTCTGTGATGTCAGAAGGAGTTCACAGCTGAGTTGCTGTGAACGTTAGCTTAGCTGGTTTCTGGGTTCTCGGCTTGTTTTTTTGGCAAGGATTGGTTAAGTGCACTGAGCCACGCTTAATGGGGCATCCTCCAGTGTTGAAAACTCAAGCCAATGCAGAAGTGAACAAAAATTGCAGTTCATTGTGTGTTCACATAAGGCGGCCTGCAAAAGCCCCTGAAGCACCATTTACACCATTTTACAATGGTCTTCATGACAGCAGAAATAAATGTGCTTACAGCCTGGTTCAAAAAGTGTTTTTGGTCTGAAGAGCTCATGTTAGTACAATCAGTGTTTATTGGAGGTAGCAAATGTTATCGCTTATTCATTTTGATACTTAGGCTAAAGAGTTCTGCATGATTAGGGGCGTGGCTGATCTGACTGACAGGCGGGCGATTTAAAGCTGCTAGGAGGCTAAAGGTCGGCCATGGCTCCATGTCTTTGCAGGTTGTTAGTTTGAATTTAAGTTAGTTTGAGGCAGCATTGGCAATACGGAGACTGCCATAGTTTGGCTTTAAATCTCCGCTTTAGAAATCAATGAGTGACATCACTGAGACTACGTCCATGTTTTATACAGTCTATGGCCTGGTAGAACAATGATAGCAATCACATGATATCTAGGCTAGTAATATATGCCTTTAAATAAAAAAAACATATTTCTATAGGACTATTATTGCCGAATACTTCGGTCTATGTATCTGAAGTCTAGGAGTTAGTAAAGGAAATGTCTGCATGTATTTGTGTGGGTGAAATCTGTAGACCTAGTTTGTTAAAGTTTGTTTCAAAGAATAAACTTGATGAAGGAGCTGGGTCTCCTGTGACTTATAAGATATTCAGTCTCATGCTGGGTATATTTAGGCCGAGTGCTGCCCTCCGAGCAGCTGTCACATCGGAGGCATCAGTCAGAAAATCTATCTATTCGTAGGTCAGTGTTTTGAGCAGCTGTCATTTTCCCCCCCTGACAGCGAGATGTGCCACTGTCTTCTATCTCACCTCTATCAAAACATGAGCACTCACTCGGCCTCCCCGCCCCTCCCCGCCCTGCTTCTCCCCTCCAGTTTACCACAGAGGAGAGTAAGAGAGCAAAATTGGAAGTGCAGAGAATCAGAATGGGTAATCTTCCTGTAATCCCTCGCACGGCTGCAAAGAGAGCAATCTGCCTCATTAACTCACTCTTGTGCCGCTTGCCGTCTGGCCCTCATCCATCTTCCCGTCCATCCTGTCCACCATCGAGAGAAAAAGGCAGGTTAAGGGGAGCTTAGGGGAGCTATAAAGAAGGCACTTGCATGAAAAAAAAGGGGAGGAAACGCAGTAGGAAAATGAAAGATTTCCCTGTACTCCTCCTCACGCCCTCCATTTTAGCTGTGGGGGCCATGATGAGGGAAGACGTGCCCGGCCTGATCTGTCTCCCCGCCCCTCTATTGCTTTTCTTCTTTGATTGAGCTCTAGCAGAGTGGAGGTGGAGGAGACTATGATGGAGAGAGGGACTGAAGCAGCTCTCATTGAGTCTGAGTGATTGCAGGGATGGATTAGTGAAGGAAAGAGAATGATCAGTACATAGAAAGAGGAGGAGAGAGGATACAGTAGGGCCTATTGATCTGATCAAGTTACGCCCTTCCCTGCTGTGTGGCCACATCAGGAGGATATCTGTGTCTAGATTGGGACTAGTATGAGTCATTCTAACAGTACATTTAATACTGAAAATGTCAGGGTTTTTACATGTCTTGTAGGGGCAGATGTAGGGGACGGCAAGGGGTAGCCTAGGCCCTAGGCGACTCTTGTTCTGAGGATATAGTCCTCGAAGCGCATGGGTTGGAAACTGACCTGTGGTAAGAGTATTGGATTCAAAGTTGTTGTTTTTAATTTGAAAACTTACCCTTTTTAAATTAATGTTAAAACATTTTCAATCAAAATGTATTTTGTCCAATTAGATATTTTTGATTGCAGAGTCGGTTCCTTTGCCTTCAGGTCTAATTTTTTGATAGCAATGATGTTTTAAAGTAACCTCATACTCGTGCTTTTTGCTCCAAGGGGAAAAGGGTCCAGTTCAGCTCAAAGCTGTAATGCTGTTCTTAACATCTTGTCTTTAGTCTTTGTAATTGAGAACCAGTTGAGAGACTTGCTGTGTTAAAAATCCTGGATCTCTGCCACAGACTCTGTGTTGCACAAAGACTGGGTCATGAATTCATTTGGCAGTTTGTATGTCTGAATCTCGGATGAGGATTTTTTTTCTTCTCTGAAGAAGTTCTTCTCTGAAATGATTGTAATCCCAGCCCTCTTTTTTCACTTCTGAGTACACGTAGGCACTGTCAATGAATTAATAAAGATCTTCTTTGTAACTTCCTGTAAGAGTCTGATGTGAAACATTTGCGTATTTCTCACCTTCTAAAGAGGCTCAAGGGAGATCCTTGGCACGACAGTCAAGGTGAGACTTTTCAAAAAAGAGAAGGTATTGGTTTTAATAATAGTGGAATAAAAAAAAGCTGCTTTGTCATGTCTGCACCTCATCTTTCTTTTGCCTTAGCACAAAGGCAGCCATGTGCATATTAGGACCCGTTTCAGGAGCTTATGTAGGGCTCTTGAAAAAAAGAAAAGAATCATTTGTTTGCATTAATTACATTTTATTTTTTGACTTGAATGCATCATGGACATCTAAACATAAAAAAAAAAAAACTATTCTCTTTCTTGTAAACTGACAAAACTGAAAATTTCTAAATGGGAAGAAGCCTCACCTTTCTCATTCTGTATCTTCCATTTTTTTTCTGGTTTACACTCTGTAATTGAGAGACATGCTTCTTACACACACAGGCCCGAGATACACACATGCACAAACAATAAATGCACATGCTACACAAGGAAGTGCGACAGAGCTGTAGGGGGTTCGGTGCATCTCAGCAGTACTCAGAAAGTTACCCGGCACCTCTCCACCAAACAGACAAACTTCCGTATTTTGGTCTGCACTGGAACTTGAACCGGCAACCCGCAGGTTCCCAGCCCAAGTCCCTACAGACTGTTATAAGGGTAGAAAATACAGTGCCTAACTTAATGAAATAAGTACTCTTTTTTTGCTAATATTGTAAGAATTACTCGTTTTCATTTCTGTTAAAATGTGTTTACCCTGAGACAGCCTGCAGTGACCCTGTGGTATGTTGATGGGAGAGTTGAAAGTCCTGTTATGTGAGTAAAGTTAAGGCATTTTTTGCTGTTGTTTTAAAAGTTATTATTGTCATAGTATAGCAGTCAAAAGCCTACTGCAGAGGGAATAATGCATTGTAATTGATAGTGAGTTAACTATGCAATAGTTCCTGAAACAGAAGATAAGGCCGCCTCTTCCTCATCATTACACTCAGTGGAATCCAAAGTGGAGCTTGGAGAACTTGGAGAGTTTTCAGGACAGGCTTATGTTTCAGGTGTGGGATGTCTCTCTTTAGCATCTGCCAATGAGCTGTTTAACCTTAATTATTCCAGGGCAAAGGCAGCTGCTGTTCCTCAGGTTTAAAAATATCACCCCAGACTCCCTGCCTCAACATTTGGAGGGCACGTCCTGGACACAATTAGCTGATGTAGCTTCACTTTTGCTGATGATGTATCATGTTCACCCGCAACATGAAGACAGTCCATTCTTTCTGAGTCAGTAGTAAACATCAGTGGCTTCTTGTGCACTGCACGTCCTGAAACCCAACTAAACATATTAACATATTCCTCTCATGCTCAAAGTGGGACGTTCAAGTGCTGTTATAACGTTTTCTGTTGTATGAGATTCATTCAGACAGTTTTTATCCTTCACGATTGATCAGGTTTTGTTTAAAAATTTGTGTCCATTGTTTTACAGTTGCTGGTCATTATTTAAGATAAAACTATTTAATGGATCACCAATAAGCTAGGAGCCGATAATTGCTAACGTTAGCATCTAGCCTTCTATTCCATAGTATAACCTGTAGCTAGTCAGACTTTAAAAATACTATCTTTGGTTGTTTTAAACTTACAATAGGAAAGGGAACTAATACATAGTTGATTTACTTTCTCTATAACATTATGTTATTTAGAAACTGCTTGAATGCCAGCCTTAGCTGTTTTCCAGTTTAGCATATTTACTTTGTTTTACATTAGGATGTCGCTACATTTACGTCCAGATTTTAAGGCCTGACCGATATGGGAATTTTGGGGCCGATACCGGTATTTATATTGGGGAGGAAAATAATCCAATATCGATATATTGGCCGGTATCTTTCTTAGATCTATCTTCGATCTGTAGATAGATAAAGATAAAGATATAAATATTTATTGTGTTGATCCCTCAAATGCAGATATCAAGCACTTGGATAAAATATATAATGAAAACAAGATGGCCACTCAACTTGAATACAAATGTGCATTTATGTGCGTCACCGCTTCACACTCTGGAGAGTGATGATGCTTGTTGTAATCCATATAGCGCCCTCTGCTGGTGAAAGAGAACTGCTAGTGTAATACAATGATACTCAAATGAAATTATTTTTGACTGGTGACTAAATCTAGTAATATCTGCGATTAAATTAGTCAAAACCGATAGTCACAGGATAAGCTAATATCGGCCGATGTTATCGGCTGGCCAATTTATCTGTCGGGCTCTCGATTTTACTATGACTCTTCTGTTCTTCTTCTTATTTAGAAAGTTGGAGGTGGAGGAGACAGGGCTGCAGACTCACCCAATTGATGCAAATCTCACTCTCTAGCGCCACACATTGGTTTTCCCACGTAAATGCTTTTTTTTTTTTCTCCAATGAGTCTATGTCTGGGGCACTGAGAGCACTCAAGGCTAAGATGGCACTTTTAATAGATTGCCTGTGAACGCACCAGTCATCAACCTTTACCCTAACGCGTGCAATAACAAATCATTGCGATGTGCATGCCTGTTGAGCAACCAATCACAATGATTTTTTGGTCAACCAAACAGGAAAAGGTTTGCGGTTTCCCAAGAAGGAAAAGACAGACTGTGGTTGATTAAATTAAGTATTACTTTTCCCGTAACCCCCAGACTGAAAAACAATCTCACACCAAGCTGAAATCAGAAGTTGCCAGCCCTGGAATTCAAGCTGTTGACCATCGTTATATGTTCACTTGTTCCACATTGACAGAAGAATTGACAACGCATGTCTAGGTAACCTTTTTGACTTACAACATGGTGTACAGTAGTACAATGTTATAAAATCACATGAATCACCATCTTGAGTATGTTTTACATGGAAAAAAGCCACTATGTGAACATGGCTAATTACCTCATTGAGCTTTTCCATTCCCTGTTTTAGCGACCATTCATTCCAGGGTATGCTAACAAGCTAGCATGTGGTTAGCTAGCTGTGAAAGGATTCTATTTCAAAGTGGAGCAGGTTGCATAACAGGGATATGGGACACAAAAAAACCCCACTAAGAGTTTAATGCTCATAATTGAAGAGTGGGTGTTAGTAACTAATCCGTATGCTCTGGGATATCACTCATCCACACTATTTCTAGTTTTGCATAATCATGCAATTTGTTTGCATAACACTTGCATATACTACACAATAGCATTTGTTTACAAAGCCAAGTGCTGGACATAACCATCAGTTACTTACTCTTTATTCGGACTGGGTCTTATGCAATCAAATGTAAGCTGATCCTTAAAAGGCATTTTCTTAGCTCTTAGGGAATGTTTAATTATTTCTCCTATTGTCAACAAAGCATAGGATAACATTTTTAAAGATGCAAGGAATACAGTCAGGTCAAGGGAAGTTCAGTGTCAACACTTTAAATATGCAGGAAATATGCTTTTGTTCCCCCACACTGAATTGAGCATGACTCATGCACAACCTGTAGTTAAGGCCACGAACATACAGCTAGACAAGCTTCCCCAGACACCTTTTTAATAACCCCAGTGTCTCTGTTTATGTGTTTTTTTTCTCCAACGCCTCCTTCCGACTCCTTAGCCGACTCCCTCAGCAGAGCACCTCGAAAAACCCCAAGTAATGCTCTCAGTCAAGTACCCTTAAGAAGAGAATTGTTGTTCTCCATCAGAGTTTAGCCCTCGCTGAGAAATCCATAAGGCTTTTGTCCATCCTGTCGTGAATGAAAAACACTTTTAGAGGAACCACCCCCACAGCCCGATCAATATGAGATGTCCAAACTTTAGAAATACATGCAAGAAAACCTCCTCGATATCACAACTCCAGTTCTGTGTGCATTTTGAAAAGAAGGTTTTTTCTTCATTAGAGATGGATAGAAAGATTTTTGGTTCTAAAATGTCTAATAGCTACTATTTATATGGATGCACCACTTCAGGATAAAGAACCCCTGTATCCTCAAGACAAACTGTGTCTTTGAGAGACAAAAGTGGATACTGGCAACGTCACAGGAAGGAGCAGGAAGAATTGATTGGAGAACAGTGGGAAGAACCTTTTTATAAAATGGTAAATGGACTTGAGCTTGTTTAGCGCTTTTCTAATCTTTTGACTACTCAAAGTGCTTTTACACTGCAGGTTGCACCTACCCATTCACACACTGATGGCAGAGGCTGCTATGGAAAGTGACCATCAATCCCTACATACACATTCATACGCCGCCACCGCAGCGGGAGCAATCTGTTGTTAAGTGTCTTGCCCAAGGACACGTCGGACATGTGGATACAGGAGCTGGGGATCGAACCCCCGACCTTCTGATTGAGGGACAACAGACTTAACCAACTGAGCCTCAACTACCCAACAAAAAATCTCTATCAAAAGGGCCCATCTGTTTAAAGCTCCTGTGAAGAGTTTTGAGATGGTTATGAAAGTGTGAAATTAATACTCATCCCTCTTTTTGCTTTTGCTTATAGTTATTTTGAATGCGTAACAGCTGCCAGGGGGTATAGGTACGCAGCCGAAAGTGCCTTTATTTACATTTTTTATGGCTTATATTCTCATTGAGTGATACATTCTCCTGATGTAATAAAGCAGGATGATAATTTAGATTTGTTTTTTTAACACCGTACGGGAAGAAACAGACACAAACTGAGCACAGGAGCTGCGAGAGTAAACAGTTTTTAATACATTTCATGGCTTTACCCAGCCATCAGACAGCTCTTTCCTTTTGCCATTTGTTTTTTCTCTGACAGTTTTGTGTTCCAAGGCCTCTGCCATCAGTGTGTGAATTAGGTGTGAAATGGTGAAAGTGACATGTGGTGTAAAAAGCACTCTGACTAGAAAAGTGCTGTGTAAGTGCAAGTCCATTGACCATTTACCTTTTTGACCTAAGAAAGACAAAAGCTGCTTAAGTAATCCTCTGATATAGTGATATCCAGGGTAAAGCAGGTTTGCAGTCATTTTGTTTATGTTGGCTTCATGTTGTAGAGCTGATTTTATCTCCCACCTGTGGATGTGGTTTACAGAGTAGGATGGTTTGCACTCTCTCTTTATACCAGAGAGTGCTTGTTCCTTACGCTCTATTCACCAGCTGAAATGAGGTCTGGATTGTCCCCACCTGTTGGAAGGATGGGCTGAGCAGCAGGGGGCACTCAGGGAGCTGATGGGGGTCATGAAATCGAGATACCATCTACCTCTACAACCGTGGCCACACTCAGCCCCGACACAACAGCACTTTCCCCCAACCAGGGTGATGGAGAGGGACGGCTATTCTGTGTGCCACAATGGCCAATTCACTGCAGAAATGGAAAAAGCTTTGGCGGGCCACAATGGCTCCTTTTTAGAGAGGTGCTGCTGCTGCTGGGGCCTGCTTTGGGTTTGTGCAGCCAGCGTACCTTCATCAGGCTTCTCTTGTCATCGATACGACGCCGCTCTGTTTGGAGACGGCCACAGGGTAGAGTGTGGGAATGGTAGCCATTTATCCCGTAGGACTCTCCCGTTGAGCACTCTCAGCAGCCAAGGACGTAGGTTGAGCAGGCAGGGTCAAACAATTACCCACTGCTATTCTCTCAGTCGTAATGAGGCAGGAATAGAGAGGCGCAATTGAGCAATGACTGCTGACACCATTTTGTGATTCAAAGGAGAAACGCAGGAATGGAATGGGCACTCAAATTCAATCACATTTAGCTCTATTGTGTTTTTAGAGGTGCTATGTGTCTTTCTATCTTTATTTTTTGGGGTAAAAATATGTAATGTCTATTTATTTTTATCTCTCCACATGCCCTTCTTTAATCTTTCGCTTTTAATAGCTTTTCCAGTCTTGATACAGACTTCTTTTTCCGTGTTTGTCAGGGGCAAATGAGGCCTGTGTCACATTTGTGCCGATCTGCCACTTTGGCTGCTGCTTTCGCAGTCTGAACGGGGAAAAGTAGAGACGTGAAGGCTGAGCGTGTCAAAATGATGGTAAGAGGAAAAGAGGGGGTTGGAAGAGGAGGAGGAGAGAGAGAGAGAAGGAGAGAAAGTCTAAGACCATCCGTCCCTCCCTCCATCTCAGTCCAGCCGTTTCAATCCAACCATCCATCCAGAGCTTAAGTGAGACTTGCTGACTAACCGCTCTGATGCAGTGCAGGCTTTTCTTTAGTCTTTTGGAGCCGTCCCTTTCTGTTCTTGGACGTGGAAGCTGTTCAGTGTGCTGCTGCTTTAAATTTGTATTTCTCTTCTACTCTTTGATCAACCATTAATGCAAGAATCAGATTCCCTTTGAGTTAGATTTCAGACTTTCAGTTTAAGTAAATTTACAGAAAATATGATAGTGACTTTTGTTTAGTTTTGAATCTTAAGCTGCTCAGAAATCAGATAAGCCCTGATCTGATCGTTTGGGATCTGAGCCACTCTTTCCATCAATGGGGCTAATTGTTGAGCTTTAGCACCTAAAATGTTTCCAAGTCGCTCCCTCTCTCACTCTTTCTATCTCCATGTCTCTCTCCCATTTCCAAATGGACTCGTCCATTTTTTCCCCTCTCTTTCAAGCCGGTGTGACACACCATTTGGCCCGGGTGTTTGTGAGGCTGACATGTATGGGGACTTGAGCCTCCCACTCCCCAAAGAGCCACTTGAATGTCTCTGCAATATGACATGGCCCCTGGTGTACAGCAAGCTGTGGAGTGTGGGAGACGGAAAGTGTGTGTGTGTGTGAGTGTATGTGTGTGTGTGTGTGTGTGTGTGTGTGTGTGTGTGTGTGTGTGTGTGTGTGTGTGTGTGTGTGTGTGAGTGTGAGTGTGAGTGTGAGTGTGTCACAGATGGTATTAGCAGGCAAGATGCATTGGCCTGTTTTGACAGAGTAGATCCCTTGGAATTTATGAGGGATTTCCAACTCAGCCAAGGCCTGCTGGTTGGCCACCCTGTTCTGGTTTTCTGAAATTGAGGACATATTTTCGGATTGAATTGATTGAATTTGACATTTTTTTCTGCAAAGTTTTCATAAAATGCAGACATAACCGCCTGAATTTGCAAAATCGGACAAGATGAAACTTAATCAGCAACTTTAACTTTAACAGCTCTAACTTAAAAGATAATATTTTGGGTCGTTTTTGCCTTTATTGGATAGGACAGATTAAAAGAGGCTAGAAATGTTAGATGTAGAGAGTTGGGGGTTACAGCAAAGGGACGAGGTTCTATTCAAACCCAGAGCCGCTGCGACCAGGACTACAGCCTCTGTACATTAGGCACGCAACAAAACCACAAGACTGTCACTTGCCCCAACCTGACATTTGGAGCATGCTTCATTCAACGGTGCTTTCCTTTTGGCTTTCAGAATGGGAAACAAACAAGAACATTAATCTAGATCAGAAAGCAAAAGTACTTAAATTTTACCTTTAGAGATTCAAATATTACACCTGAAATTGAGTTGGGTTACAACGTCCGAGACAGATCGATATCACCACAGTAAATAGCTCCTAGGCTAACCGAGAACCTGAGAAACACACTAAGAGTAAAAATGAGACAAAATGGTGAAAAGAAAATAATAAAAAGGGAATAACATAGGAGGATCATAGGCACCCAGCAGACCTCATGCTCTCCAAAAACACAGAATTCTGTGCTTAAAGTCAGCCCCACCAAAGCCCCATCTAACTTCTTCACAGCATTATCGATCGAAATCCCTCTCTCTTGCCAAGCCATTCTCTCCAAGGATGCAGCTATCTGCAAGCAGGGCACTTTGCTCCAGTTACCCACTCTTCACTCGGTAACCCTGCTTCGCCATCGGCCATGAATCTATAAGACTTAGTCACACCTGTGTGGCCCGGAGCAAGTCAATGAGGAGAGAGTGAGTGTGTTTGTTCTCTCCTCTAACATTAACATCTCCATCTTCTGCCTTGTGTTCTCTGAGAGTGAAGAAAAAGTAGTGAAGTCTCTGCATTCTCACAATGCAGTCGTCTCTTTTTTATAATATCCTCTGGCTTTTAAAGATTGGCACACACAAAAAACTTAGAATACATTGTTTTTAACATGTCTGAATTCATTCAATAGGAATCTGAGTTTGGAGATGTTATTCTTTCAATATTTTGAAAAGATGTTTCCTAACCAGAGAAGTCATTTCATTTTTATTATACAGGTCTGCAAAGCTGTGTTATATCCATAGACTTTATATAAACGTGGAAGAAGTCTCAGTGACATCACCCATTGGTTACTGAAGGGGTCTTTTGAAGCCTGTGGATGACAGTTGCCATGTTGGAAAATACTAACTCAACCTAACTTTTAGTCAACTTTAAGGCCCTAACACACCAAAAAGACGGCAAAGAACTAGTGGCGATGAAGGCCGCCGTTGATGCAGCCTTTTTTCTTGGCCAAAAAGTTGCACTAGAACACAACGCAAAGACTAAAGCCGACAGCCAACCACCACGTACGTTCTGCGCATGCGTGAGAGGCAATAACTCTCCATGCCAGCAAGCGGCGGTAGTCTCGCATCGTCATTCCTAAAAGGTGAAACCGGGATAGGACGAGGAAGAATGCGGAAAAATAAACCGTTGTAATGATAGAAGACAATTTTCACACCGCTGTCGCTCAACACTCCTAATACAGGTACTTCTAAACGAGAATAATATCTGATAAAAGGTTGATAAATGGCGCTGGCGTTGTCAGCCCTTGGTCTTTTATTAGTTAAACAAGAACAGAAGAGGCGCTTCCGTTTTCTTCTCGTGCACTGGCTCTCCTGTTTTGCTTAGCTGAACAGCCAATCAGAGAGAGTCCTACCCCAAACCGCGCCGGCGACTAGGGTAAAAACTAGGGCAACGATCACTCACCGACGGCCGATGATCTCTTTGGTGTGTCAGGGCCTTAACACAAGGCACAGACCTACACTGTGCCCGCCTATCAGTCAGCTCAGCCACATTATTATGAATCAGTTTTTTCCTTCATTAACTTAAAACAGACAAGTTGTTAAAAAAAATTCAACCCCAGTACAGTGTGTGCCGATATAGACATGAGATAGTCAGACCTAATTTGCTCTTTATACCAGGCTTGAAACATGTTTATACCTGCTGTATAAAAACAGGCCTTTTTGAATGGGTGTGTGACTTCCGAGGCTTCTGCAGCCAGCCTCATGGAGACCCTTGAAGAGCGGCAGGTGTTTGCAATTCTGCATTGGCTTGATTTTTCAACACTAGAGTTTGCCTCTTGCCTCAGAGAGAACAGCCTCGGAACAATTTTGATGCAACAAAGATTTGTAACAGGGAAAATAAAAACATTTTAATATATGTTGTGCATTCCAAATTTCTGTTCTTGCACGATGTGATTTGTGTTGAGCAGGTCCGATTTCCAGAGAGAAGTCACAGCACGGCATTCTCGCAGAAAGCCCATAGCATTTTAAACTAGAATGTACTGACTCACAAGCTCTTCAAATGTAGAAAACCCGGGATACGGGTTTGGCTCAGTTGGTTGGGCGGACATTCCCATGTCAGGAGGATTCAGTCCTTTTTTGAACTGGTTGCTTTTTTGACTTCTAGTTAGAAACCATTTGGTGCGATGTCACCCTCCACTCTCTCTTCCCCCATGTCCTGTATTTTTTCAGCTCTCCTATCAATGAAAGAAAAGGCCAAATACATCCAGAAACTCATTAAGCAACAATTAAAAGCAGGTATTTGGATTTTCAAACTTGAAAGAAAGAAAAGTCTTAAAGAAACTTCCTCTTTTTTGTGTTTTTTATTTATTCTAAGGAAGGATTGGTAAGCAGTAGGAAATAAGAGAAAGACTGAGGCCAATTGTAGCCTTGTGAGTTGTGCAGCCAGTTGTATAAAGCACTTACATCGATAGGTGAGTGAAGAGAACTGCAAATCAGGCGACTTGAGGAGAATTTTTTTTTTGCATCTATAAAGAAAAACCCTAACTCTTTCCCCAAAGATACTGCAAAGTGTCTCAAAACGTCATTTACATGTCTATCTTAGTCTTTGTACAGATTTCCTCCATTCACCACCTACAGCTAAATGCTGAGTGGCATCTCAGAGAATTTCTCTGACCTTCCTTGATGTCATTAAGTGCTCGTGGCACTTTCCGCAGTGCATCACCACCTCCAGCCCCCTCGATTCAGAGCAAAGGAGCTGAACCAGAAACAATGGGTGCAAGATTCACTGTGGGATACACTGCGAGGACTCCACGACCATCAAGGAAGGACAGGCTTTGTACACACGCTCCATTGGCAGACTTCAGCACCACATACTTCACAGACAGCTCCCAGCACTGCCACAGTGTTTGTGAGGGGCTGTCAATTCAGCACCACGGACAGTTCTCTACTGGCATGCGCTGCTTCATCTCTCCCACACCGATATGCCTGCTGCCTCACAAAGCCAGACTCCTGGGTTCGTCAGCTAACTTTGGTTCTAACTCTAACATTCCTATTGTACAAAGATGTCTTACTTTTTATTCAAACATTGTCTGGGTAGAAAAACCTTTCAACATTTTTTAGATAATTTGCTCTCCAGCTCTCTAACAGTGTCTCACTAATAGCACCTAGATGTTAGCTGAGTGTAGATATCAATAATGAATTAAATATAGATTATTAATTGTGCTACAGAACTCCCAGCATCGATTCGTCCAGTGTAAACTGTTGCACTCGTATTTCATCATTTCATCTTTGGAGAATATGAAACCAGCTTTTTAAATAGAAATCTTTTTACAGAGTCATCGCACAGTACAGTATTAATGAAACGTAAGCGTGATAATGTAGCTCTGCTTAGCCTCATAATGTACTTAACATTTCTGCTTTTTTACTTCATAAAGATTTCTCAGGCCTTGGAAATAAAATAAAGCCATTTATTTTCTCTTGTCTGAGAAAAGACAAATCATAAATCAGTCTCTTTATGTTGGAAAAAAGTTGCTGTAAACATGTGACTGAAATATGGATTCAGACAGTTGGGAAGTTTTTCAGCGCTTGTAGGTTCAGGTTTTTTGGGCGTGGCCAAACCAGGGGGCTAGCTGACACATTGAGGTTCCTTAGCATAATCCCACCACCGTGGTGCTAGAATCAAATATAGAAGCAATGAGAGCTTTAGCATCTTCAGCTCTCCCACTCGGACATGAGTTACTACAAGTTTCAACGTTGCAGTTCGCCGTTTTGCTACTCAAGCTTCATTCCACAGTTACATACTCCCTTATTTGAAGAATTTGAAATGCAATCAACAGTAAAGAGAGGCGTTCTTTTCTCCACGAGTCGGCGTGGTTTTAGCATCTTTAAGGAACAACAAGTGCATTTAGTTTTCCACTTCCGCTGAATCACACGGAGAACTCTTTGGGTTTCTCCTCTGGAATGCGTGGAAACTATTGATCATTAATTAATCTTTTTCTGTTAATTCCTAAAAAGTTTTCAAACGTATCAATGCAAAGAATGAGTAAGTCAGCAGTTTTATCCATAGCAGCAAAAAAACTCCTGTGCGAAGTAAAGGAAAGACATAATAAAAAATATAAGTAGAAGTCTGACTGTTGCATTTTTAGTGCATTATAATGTAGCCAGTGCTGAAAGGAGAGCCAGGCTGTTGATTCATTACCTTGGACAGCTCCTCCGCTCAGCCCTCTCTCTGCCGCCACTCTCCAGGCTCTCACATAAACCGGCCAATTGTTTCAGAGAAAGAGAGAGAGAGAGGGTTTCAGCACCTCGGATAGCTCTAGACCTCGGCCTTATGCTCACTCTACCCCTGCTCATTTTCTTTTTGCTGCGACACAGAGGAGCTGTTCTTTCAGCACCTACACCCAGGACAGTTCTCATTTTCTATGTGTGAGTGTGCAACTTCTTGTTGGAGGTGGTGCTCCCTGGACAGCTCCCTGCACGAGGACTGCTGCTCTAGCTTCTTTTTATGATGGATTAGTGGTGTGTATGCCTTTTTTCTTCTCCCTCTATGCCTCCACCTTTCTGCCTTTCTGTCACTCTTATTCTTATCCTGGTTTGGCCCCTTGTCGTTGTTTACCTTTCGGACAGTGATTACACTTTTACTCACTGCCGTTGCAAAAATTAATGGCAGCTCTCTGGAAGTAAAGAACCATGAAACGAGCCAGTCAGGCCCATTTCTAAATGCAATACAAAGGTTGTTTGTGTGTTTGTTGGGCTGGTGGTGGCTTAAGCTACCGTTTTATTAATTATCGACTTGTGTAAGGCCGGTAGGAAGGTCTTGTGGCCCTTGTGGGATAACACTACTATGATTATGTCTGATTAACAGCCACCAGCCCTGCTAGTGATGACTGTGCAGGACTTTCTCCTCCAACTTCCCCCCCAACCCGCCTTCCCTTTATTTTTCTATACCCTACTCTTGTGTCTAACAATGCTTGTTTTGTCTTTTTTTTATCTTTAAATCAAGCCCCGATTTGAGGCTGCTATAATAGAGGCTTAGGGCGAGAACTGCTGCCTGGAGCCCCTTTGATGTTTGGGCTGCTTTTTTTTTCTTCCGTCAGGTCATGGTACGTTTGTGTGTTGTGTGTGTAGTGATGAGGTCATGCAGTGTTAAGCTCAAGCTTCTTACTGCACTTAAGGTAGCTGCAGAATATCTATGTAAGCTCCTTTGAAGTGCATAAATTTGGTCTGACAGCATGTGCAATTTCAGACGTTTTTCAGTGATGGAATTCTGGAGTGATTTATGGGGTATCACAGGATAGCGGTTGTGCTCGGTGTGCAATTATAGTACAACACTATGGAGTTTCTTTGTGTGTAAGTGTGCAAGAATGCATCTAAGTAGGTGAGATCACACCAAATTAGAAAAGTATTCATGATGGATTAAGTACAGTTTTCTAATAATCCCATTTAACCAAGAATTATAACATTCTTCTAAATGCATGCATGCTTTTTTAGGGAAAGATTTGCATGCATATGAATGCATATCCTTTATGCATATCCATTTTGTGCATATGTGTGCCCTGTTGATGTCCCCCGGCACCACCTGTGACCTAGGGAAGGGTAAAGTCAGTGTGCTGATGTGGCAGCTGATGCCTTTCACACCCACACAGATGGTCCCTAATAGGCCAAGACACTACACAGGGACAGCTGCTGGGTGTCACTGAAACAGAGAGAGAGGTGAGAAGGAGGCAACAGCAAGGGTGCATTCGAGATGGTATTTATGTTTTTTTTTTTTTGTGCTGTTTGTGCGGAAAAATAAAGACACTGGTCTGCTTACCTCTCCTTTGCTGTCTTATCTCCTATCTTCATACACACCAGTGCTCTGTGAAAACATAAACATCCTGAAGGGAAGTTAGGCCAAATAAACTGAACATCACACTCTTAGCTTTTTTTGTTGCTCAGGTGATGCACGAAAAAAAAAACGGTTACACTTTTTCTGCCAGGCAGTAGCCTACAAATAGAAATTCTAAAATTAATTTTTAAATGGGATCGTGTTAAGCGTCATTGCTATATATTTTCATTTCTCTAAAGGACTTAATGAGTCAAGTAGTGCACGTTTTTTTTTTGGGAACCATTACCAAGAAACATGTTGTTTTCATGTAACATCAACATATGGAAACATGACATTTATTTATTTCCGCCCTGATTTTCTATTGCAAATTCTGGCGTTGCTGTGCCATGATTTGCTTTAAAAAAAACATGTCGTGGGCCGAGGACCTTCAACTATGAGACAGTTGTATGTATGCAGTGCAAACCAAATGTTGACAGGCTGGGAATTTGAAAAAGCTAATGAGGGGGGAGTAGTGGGGTCACATTATTCCTGTATTCTGTGACGCCTCTGTATATATCCGAATGCCAAAAATTGTAAAAATGCTCAGTTGGTAGAGCAGGAGCCCCATATTCAGAGGCAACAGTCCTCCATGCATCAGCCACAGGTTTCAACTCCCAGCCCTGGCTCTTTGATGCATGTATAACCCTCCCTCTCCTCCTGTCTCCTTTCAGCTGTATTATTAATGAATAGAACAAAAATGGTGGTGGGGGGGGGGGGGAGAAACAATGAAGGGACATGTAGATAAACAGTTAAAATGTTGTACAACCTGCGCTCATAATTAAAGAAATCATAGAACAACATGCAACTAGGACATCTTTACAGGAGACATAAAGCCTTTTCAACTACCCTTGGATGAAAAAGCTCCTGAGGATGAACTTTGAGGCAAATAGTTTGTGCCAATCACAGCACAGTAGGGCAGGTTTTGGTTGGTGGTGGGGAAAAAACACATCCAAGCGTGTCAATTCTCTAGTGAATAAACAAACAGCTCTTATATGTTTGCTGCAGTATCCCTTTGTGTGTGTGCTTGTGGTTCTTCTTACGGTGGAGCAATTGTTATTTATCGTACAGACAAAGGGGAAAGTCGCTCAGGAGAATGGGATTCCTCTTATCTGTGTTAGTTTCAGCTTGCATGTTAAGTCAAAGGAGAAGGACGAATAAAAGGTGAGGAAATTAGCTAAAGGTGAAAGACAAGTGATGACAATAAAAAGAAATGAGAAGAGAATGGGCTCGGTTAATGGGAGCAATTTTCGGAGGAGGAGGTGGATGGTAGATCATTTGGTAATATGAAAGAGGAGGAAAACATGGGAAGAGAAAAATCATCCCCTCTTTCCACTTAACACTGGAAAAGTCTGCCAGAAAAAAAAAAAGAGACAGACAGAGACAGAGAAGAAATGAGGTTCAGGCGAGGGTGCCGAAAGCAACCTGTGGTTTGACATTGGCTCACCTTGGCTGTCACTCAGTTGCACAGAGGGGGCTATCTGTCTCCCCCTGGCCCACTCCCTGCTGCTTTAATGAATTTACTAAGGTCTTGGGAATGGCTAATGCACTTGTTTATGGAGGCAGGAAAACAGGTGGCTGAAAAAATTCACCTCTAGCAGTCATGTCCTGGGGGGAACCAAATAGCTCTGCGGGATTGGTCACATGTGCAGCTTGCTTCGCATTCTGCAGGTTTGAATCCAAATCGTGACCTTTGGTTTGTGTCCCTTGAGCTTTTTTATTTTACATGAGATTTCCTGACCGATATTGTATAGGTTTGATTTTAGCCTGGTTTTCTGGTTTGTCTGTAAAAAAATTCCTGCCCTGAACTACATGTTATTGAAGAGAAAGGTGCCATGGAAATACTTAAACCCAGGTGATTTCCCCCCATGTGGGTTGAGGCTTTCCTTTTCCGCTCTGTCTGCCTGCCTCCTCGTTCGGCCTGTTGCTTTCAAACCATTGCATTCCTTCATTCATATGCTCCACTGACTGCGCGGCGTCAAATAGTCAGCCCCTGGAACACCGGGGGGAAGTATCCGCAGAGAGACGGGATGTGGAGCTGCAGGGTGTGGGGGGGCTGATGGTCCGTTGTGAATAGCTGTGTGGAGGAGTGAGGAGAATGCAGCTATCATCCATTCCTATTATAATAGAAAGGAGAGGGAGGAGGGAGAAGGAAAGATGGGAAAGGTACAAAAAGTCAAAAGATGCCAAGAGGGCAGGGAATTCGCCTTCGGATGCAACGTGAGCAGGAACATATCACTTATATCCATGTGCATGCAAAGGATGAGAGGTTAGAGAAAGTAAGCACAGACGGAGCAAGAGAGAAAAAAAGATTCTGAATCTGGAGACACAGACCTTTACCTTTTGTGCAGTGTTAAATGCAAAATATGTTCCTGCTTACTGCAGAGCATGGCTTTCTCAGACCTTCAGGCCTTTTACTCTCCTCTGACTCTTGAGAAGAGCAAAAGTGAGGGGGGGAGCAGAGGACTCAGTATGTCAGAGTTAGCTGTAGGCTGCTAGCCTGCCTGACATTGCTAAGAGATCTAGCTCCCATGCCGGTTAGCATATTTCAGCTCAGTACCAAAAATGGCACATAACCAATTTATTTTTCTTTCCACTTTATTTTCCTCTTAAGCACAGTGGAGCACTCATAGTGTGGATTGATTCAAGTGGAGTGATGAAACTGACAAGATTGACTCTGACAGGAAGGTCTGATCACATGGCACTGCCTCAGGATGTTTAAGAATATAACAGAGTTGCAGATTTATGTTTGACAGATTTCTCTCTGTCAGGTTACTGTATAGAAGATGATAGTATTTGACTGGCAAAGAAATTAAGTGACTATAAACATTTTCTTCAAATTCCATTTCAGTTCAGCGATTTATTTAGGCCTATTTAAAGTATGTATTTTTATTAAATAAAAATGATATGTGAAATTTCTCCTGAACATGGTACCAGAGGGAAATATATTTCAGTTAGAAACAGAAAAGATTCACCTTTAGGGGAGGTAGGAACGTGCACCTAAGATGATAGAGAAATGTGCACATCTGATTTATTTGTTGTAATTACGAATGTGGTCTTTGGAAAAAACATGAAGGATGGCCATTGCAGAGTTTCTATAAACTCAAGTGGGAAAGGTATATTGGGTACACCCCACGTCTCTTGTTGGAAAGGTCACCCCCCTATATTCTCAGAGTGGTACAGTCCTACGTTCACCTGACGTCTCCAAACGGTGTTGCTACTCTTTTCCAATTAAGATACATTACGGAGAAGAATGCCGCGAAGAGTTTACAAAAGCTATAACGAAGACATTTTCTACAGGTGAACAGCACAATTGCGTTATTTTCAGTGGTATAAAGTTACTAGTTTACGTGCTACAATTGAGTGCTAGCTTAATTGTTTTGGACATGACGCACGAAAAACGTGGCGTTCCTGAAAACAGAGTAGGAAAATATGGAGTGGAGTCAAGTCACCCTGGTAAGTGCATATTTTATTCAGTTATAAATGACTTTATTCCCTGAGATTAGAGACAGAAATATGTACATTGGAGCTACGCTTGTGGAGCTATAGTGAAATTATCATTTCCTTGAAGGCAACAGCTGTTTTTAGCGTAAATGTGCAGATTTTTCAACAACTTGTTGACGCAGTAAGCGTCATACTGAACAATTATTCCTGTGGTGTTGACACTAAAGAGAAAACTATTTTTATCAGCGACATTTATTTGCTGTTATCTAATACTTTTCCATGACTATGACTAATAGAATAACTTTAACAAACTATTTAATTATTTGTTAGGGGCAGAAAAACACACGCAGGTGTTTTCACTTTGGCTAATTAAAACATGTAACATAAATGGAGTTGAGGCTATGCTAGGTTCAGCACACACACTAAGAGGTATTGTAAAAAAGAAAAAGCTACAGATGAGTTTAGCAAATATTCAGTCTGTGCATGCTTGCACAGTTCTAAGAAAAACTCCAAGTAGGCGTCATAAATACAATTATGTGTATAAAGGTTTTTAAATTGTTGTAGTTTGGACTTGTGCCAGATGGTAGCTGCTGTTCAGTGCTTTGTAGCTGCATGTCTTAAAAGAGGCAACCCCTCAGTGGGTGCCCCCTTTGTCTGAGTCATTACATCAAAAGGAAGTCTCGATGGGCCTGACTTCCATGCCAGAATGTATTTTGTCAAAGAAGGTGTCAGGGTTTCTGATGTCCCATTTTCTGGTGGATGGCTCAATGGCTCATTATTAGGGAAACTCTTTGTATAACAAATTACTTCTTCAATGCATTAAAGTAACTCAGCAGAAACAATGAGACTTTAATGTCACTCATTGCTGCAGTATAGTGTCTCTCCCGCTTGTTCCCATCTTTGAGAAAACTGCACATTCATCCTGCGTAAAGTGTGCATATTTCCAATGGCTGCAGGTGTGTGTCTGCATGTGGTTCCTCTTATATGTTATTAACCAGGCAGCAGTGGTGGACAGTACCTAAGTCCATATTTGTGTATCTGTACTTTACTTGAGAATTACTTTTTGGGGAAACGTATCACGTTTGAGTCCACCACATTTCTGTGAATGTTCTCGTTGCTTCCTACTTTTGCTCTGACGTCAGCGGAAACATTTTCTTTTCTTTTCTAAAATCTGATCCGATTGACAATAAACGGTGTTTGTCTAGTTCTGCATGTGGTTTGTCTAAGTAGTGCTGCCATAGCTGTGTGTTGCGCGTCTCCTTGGGTGAACGTAGAGCAAAAAAGCAAACGTCACCCAGATCAGGCAGTTCATTCAGTGGTGGTAATGATGGCTACGGCAGGGAACGATGACCATTCTCCACCCGAGCACCCATTGCAATATTTGAAATGTGAATGTTTTCACTCTGTGTAAAGCCTGGCTGACATTTTCCCTGGTCATCAGGTATTTTTAGTTGTTCCTATTATTGTTCCTATTGTTTTGGAGCAGCAAATCTGGAAATCTGTAGCATGTGAGTTAAAACATTTAAACAATGTTTTCGTAATAAACACAAAAGCAGAATTTACACATGTATTCTTGACTGCACTCATGCATTGTGAAAATACAACAATGTTTTGAGTTTTGTTTAGATTTATATTAAAGTAGTTTGAATACTTAATTATTTTTCTAAAGCAAGCACTCTGTACTTTGACTCAAGTAATGAAGTCGTGTATTGTCCACCATCGTCGGGCAGTGATTGCACATCATGAGGCACGTCTTTGCTTCTCACAGTCAAAGACACAAAACTGTAAGGCCTTAATCAGCTGATCAAAATAAATTGTAGTTGGCTCAAAATAAAAGAAAATACCAGCTTTTGAAATGTAGAAGGTCTCGCTCACATGATTTCCCCCTAAAATTTGGCGGGAGGGATGAATAGATGGGTAGATATACTAGCTCCATCTTGCAGGAAGTTTGGAAGATCCACTTTTCAAACCAACTAGGAGAGAAGAAGGACGTTAATTACCAGGGTACCAAGACACAAAGGGGTTTTGTGAGCATTTTCAGTGCCTCGAACTAACTCGGCTGTGGTGGCTCATCAGTGATGTCATGACTGGACAAGTCACATCATGACCATAAAATATGCCCAGGGGTCCCAAATGAAAAGGTCAATCATCAGTGAATGCACGCTTCATTGGCTTCTTCAGACTTCTGGGTCATCTTGCTCAGGTGTGTGTTTGTTTGTGCCGCTGTGTGCGTTACTTTACACCACATTAATGCTGTTTTGGGTTTCTGTTTGTCATATAGTATATGTGCTCATATTTTGTCTCTGTGTGTGACTAAAGGTGTTTTTGTTTGTGCGTGAGTATGAGCGGATGTAAGGGAGTATTCATGGATCCTCGCCTGCAGGCAGGAAACATCTTTTCTTGTTTACGGGGAAGGGATGTCTCAGAGTGTGCGCTGCCTTTTCGCAGAGCTGCTGCCCATCGGTATGTGAAGGCTTTATAATTGAATTAGCCCAGGCCTTATGGCCTAATGTTGGAGGCACGCTGAGTTCCAACGCAGCACTGCTTGCTCATTATGTGAAAGGAGGTCAGGGAAGAATTGCATGCCCAAGTGTTCGTTCTTGTTTAAGATGGGGTATACATGGAATGACATTTGTGCTCATGTGAGAGGAAACTCAGGTGTTTTGTTCTATTTTCAGATTCATCCACTTTGTATTTCTCTCACCAGGTTGCCTCACCCTGCCCCTTGTACCACATGTGGCCTGTGTGTGTGTGTCTGTGTGAGATGGGTCTGGCTGTCTGCTAGATTTACGTCAGTGCTCTGGATGTGGCAATGATTGCTTCATCATCAGGCCTGCTGTAAATCTCTGAATGTTTAACGGCTGTCGGACATGTCCATCAATCAGAGCTTTTAGTGCACTTAGGGAGCCTGAAACTGATGTGGTTTATCCAGCTGAAAAGTGTGTGTTATAAAAAGTAAAGATTTTGTGAGAAAGGTATCTTGCATGCAGAAAGAAGAACATTCTCCATCAGTTTTTGTGCCCAGCATCAGTTCATGCTCGACAAATGTAAACAAAATCTGTTATTTATCCCTCACTCTTGTCTCTTTTTTTTTTCTCATGGAACTGGAGGCACTGGGATCAGGGCTGTCCCACTGGCACACTGTCAAGTACCCAAAAAAAGGCTTTGATGTGGTTTCCAAACAAAGCCATCTCTCTTGCCCATAGTTCATTAGGGAAAATGTTGTAAAAAGGTGGGTGTCCTGTTACTCACAGAATGTAAGCAAACCAAGGACTGTGCAAGGAAGAAATCTCAGCACTTAATCTGCAAGTGACAGCATCTGTCCACTGGTTGTTGTGGTCCTTAATTCCACAATTCCTCAATTTTTGCACAATATTTAGGCTTCCTGACTGTGTAGTTCCCTCTCACATCATGAACAGAAGCTCCAATGCTGCATTAATGTCATTCTGCTGCGTTTCTGATTTGGAGGAGTGAAAACCGTGGGAATCTGACAATATGTCAAGCAACTAAAAACACATACACAGTAACGTTGTGGAAATACAGCAGAAACATTTTGCTATTATCAATAAAAAGTGGCCATTAGACCACAGCAAAGTCAATCAGTGTAACAGACTTAGCTGTTTGAAGACTGCAGCATCTTCCTGGATTAAGTAAATACTAGCTTGGAATTGGCTTGATGTTTACATTGGCTAATATGTGACGAGAGCTGATGAATTTAAATATGTTATAACTTAAGATGTGGCTTAATGCCCCCTCAAAGATTGTACTATTAATGATCTTTAAGTTGCTGATAAGGAAGCAGTGAAATAACGAGGTTTGTCAGATTCACTACAGAGCTTGTGACCTTCCTAATCTGAGAGGATGATAAAGAGGTTTGCATTGTTTCTTATATACCAATGCTTTTGTTTCCAGGCATTATGGGATTTCACAAATGGTGTGTCCCATCCCTCCTTTTAACATGTTGAGACATTATGTAGATACTTGCTCATGCATTGCACTCTTGGTGTCAATTAAATCCGGGAGGGCTCAGTGCTCAGCCCTGAGGGTAAATATTGGGATTGGGCCTTTTCTCTTTCTCCGTTCCATGCTCTGCCTCACTCACATACAGTATATGCGTGCTCACACACGCACACACCGTGCACAGCAGATGCCCTCAGGTGCTGGCTACAGCTAAAAATGCCAGAGCACAATCATTTATTTCAATCGGGCTTCTGTCAGTTCAGCATAGTTTAGCATATCCACCTGAGGATTGAAGAAAAAATGTATGCTTGTTTGCCAAAGCTGAGATATCAGCTAAACAGCACTTTACCTCCCCTGATCAACTGCGTGTGCTGCATTACTTCAGTCTGAGATAATGTACAGCAGCCCATCCATCTAATTCCCTTACACATTCTTTTTCTGTTTTAATGGCATCCAATCTGTACTGCTGGATGTAAAGGGAACAATGGGCATTTGCATGTCTCTGCTTTTGCATTTACTTGTCGGCTGCTCTTACCCGCTGTCTTTTGCGTTTCAACCTATCAGCAGATCACACAAAATATGCTAAAGACACATTTTTGCCTTACAATGCAGCCACACTAATACATTCTCTCCTAATGGCCTACGATCGGCTTGGTAGACTGAGGTCTGAAACGATGGCGGTGTGGAGGATGTCGGCGTGTATAATGAGGATTAAATCATAGATGGGTCGGGAGCATGTCTGAGTACAGTGTCGAGACACTGCTGTGGTTTAGGTTTTAGTGCACACATTTTCACACACCAAAGAGGCCAAGCATTAAAGTCCCCGTGGCACTGCAGACAAATGCATGTGTAAGTTGTCAGTGTGCATAATTTAGCTTGAACAGGCTGCATTGTTGGTCATACGCTGAGCTGTGTGAATTGGATGTGAGCGACTTTTATCAAGTGAGGGCTCACTCACATGGAAAGGATGTGCATGAGTAGGCTAATGTTACCAGTGGATCGCAATGAAGGTGTAGTATGTGAGCTCTATAACAGCCGGGCAGGCACATCACAGAGGGAACAGACTCAATGAAAAGTCTAAATGTGTTCAACTGTGTCTTTGATGACCTGCATCAGACATCAAATGCAACATAGTCCAATCCCACCACATTTTGGTTCTGTTGCTCTGAGCCCTGTTTTTCTATTCAAGTAACAAAATATACTGTTTTTACAAACATGGAGCTATGCCGCTTGGCTGCAGTGAAAGAGGAACAGGAGGAGGTGAAAGGGAAAGAGAGTAGATGGAAAAGCAGGGGGGGAAAAAAGTGAGACGGGAGGTTGGAGCTCATTGCAAGAGAGGCCATGTAAAGCAGAGCCGGAATTCACTGTGGTAACTCTGACTTCCACAAAAGCACTCTGTGTTAGCGAGTCCTGCAGGAGACACGGGCAGAGAAAATTGCTATCATTTGATATTCAAATAATATTCAAATATTCAAATAAAAAGCTTGTGCTTTACAGTCCCTCTGGCTTCCTCTCAACAAGCGGGCTCCCTACCCTCCTCTCTCCTCTGCTTCCTCTGATGTCTCTCACTGTCTGTTGTGTATCTCTCTCCCGCTGAGCGTGTTTTTACACTGTCTTATTTTAAGGCAAATGCAGCTTGAGGGCCATTTTTGAATCTCACAAACAACTGCTTGTTTAATTTTAGTGCAAACAACAGTGGGGATTCGATATTATACACTTTGTCACTCTTTCTCTTTCTCTTTCTCTCTCTCTTTCCCCCGTGTCTGTGTGGCCAGTTTCTATTTCCTTCTTATTCTTTCTCTTTCCAGTTCAGCTCATTTCAATTTACCCCTTGTTATTGCCATGAATGTTGGATGAATCCTGCCAGAGCGTCTGAATACAACTGAATAAAACTGAAAAAAGAATTAGTCTTAACAATAAACATCTGTTCCACTTGGTGTGACTGTGTGTGTGGGGGTGTTATCATAGTAGCTGGGATGCTGTGAAGTCATTCTACAATGACTAAATATGTAACACAAGTTTTCCTAACCACAGAAATGAAATACATATCATCGCTGTTCAAATAATGGATCCAAATAATCAACTCAGGCAGCTAGCACAGACTGTCTTTCCTGTCTCTGGGTTGCATCACCCTCAGTTTGGCTCTGTTTGGTTTGGCAAATGACTGATCTGTTTATGTGATCTGCAGCGGGTCATCGTGGCCGCCTGCCGCTTGGGCGAAGTGTCCCTCCCTGTGTGCTGTTCCACGGGACATTCATCAAATGCCTAATGGCCAAAAACAGGGGCCAGGCCACACTCTCCTAGAGGCTTATGGTTTTGGCCAACATGTTGGCGTCTACAGATGGAAAGAAGACGGAAGGCCAATTAGAATCTAATAAGTCCCTATTTGTGTCCTTGGCGTGCACGCTTTAGCACTTAGTTTGCATATTTCTGTTTGGACGAAGAGTTCTTCCATATTTGTGCTTTTTTAATGATTTCAATTTATGATTTTTCGAAAGGCATGGTGATTAAACTAAGCACATCCTCTCAGGTAAAACCCATCTATCCCGTCTCTCAGCTCAGTTTCTGGGCAGTTCTTCTCTTGATGCCTTGCGATAATGCTGCTGTGAAGTCTCATAGCAGTGTTTTATACGCAACAACCAAAGCAAAGGCAGTTAGAGAATAGCTGGTATCACCACATCTGCACAATGCTTGACACTGAGCCTGAATTTTGAGTGGCAGTTCAATTTTAATCACCCCTCATCAGCAGCGATCATCTAGGTAAACAGTGCATAGGGACAGGATAATTAATCATCAGTCCCTCGTCCTCAATTAGCCGACTATTGGAGAAGCGGAAGGGAATATTCCAATCACTGAGCTGCTATAAAGGCGGCATGTTGATGACACATCCTAGTTAAAGACTTCCACTATCCCAGGAACTAATAGGCAACATCTTGTTAGCTGTCCCTCAGTGGATAGTAGATGGGCTACGTGCTGAAATGTGAGAGATGTGAGAGGATGAAGAGATACTAGGACAATAATTGAATCGCATAACATTTATATTTGTGTCTGTTGGCTTACATTTTTTAGGGGTGCGTGTGTTATTTTATGCCTATAAATTTAACAGTATGAAAAAGTTGTTTTTGAATTGTTCTTGAAAAGTGGTTTACCCCTTTATCAATGGGGTCGTTAGTCGGACTTTGAGGCGTCGTCATGCATGCATTGCTTGACTTTAGCACAAAACTAGTCTGCTACTTTAGCGTGCAGTTTTTGATGAACAATTTTCTGTACGTTTTTCATCCTGACACAAAATATATCCTGAAGTGTAATTTGTTGGATGCATTTTTTAGAATTTTCTATTTACAATGGGCAATGCTCTGAACTGGGGCTTATAATTGGCCATGATTACTTTTGTTTTCTACAATTCACTTAGCAGACGCTTTTATCCAAAGCGACGTAAAAAGGAAACAATGTCAGTAAGTGCAAACGATCAGCTTTGAGTCCGATTGGACACACAGGTGCTGACAGGCAAAGCACAGAGGCAAAGCACAACATTGACGGCAGTTCTTAAAAGCTCTAACCAGAATAGAAACCATCTTAAAAGTCGTTGTTATCAAACAAAACCATCGTCATCATCTTCATCAATAATATCGAGACCATCATTATCATCATATTTAAGGTCGTAGGTATTCTTGAAAGAGCTGGCTCTGTTTTTCCCTGCATGTTTGTGCACATAAAGCCGATCCTGAAGTGAGCGCTTCCAGTTCTATGAATGGATAGTTATGGGGTTGGACTAATTGTAAGAGATGACACAAACATTGTAATGAATGTAACGGATGAATGGTTTATTTTTCTTCCCATCTGTCTGTCTTGTATTTTGGACATATAGCTGATAGTATTGCTTTATGTACTGGAGAGCCAACACTGAGGGGAGAAATAAACAGAGGTTGGGTCATTTGTGGCTGCTCCTCTTCCAGAGTGGCAGAACTTCACGCTCTCCTGGTTTGATAAAATAAAGAGCGTTGAAATACCATATGGTTATCAGGAGTTAATCGCTTGCGCTCAGAAACTATTAGCCACATAGTCAGTCTAATGATAAGATAAGGCTTTTTCCCTGTAGTAGTGCTATGATAGCCAAACATTAACAACCATGCCTGATAACAAAACAATGACGGCCTTTTTTGGGAGAGCAGCATTTATCATGGACGACTTCTAAAAACCAGTTTGTGTGTGGGTGTACAATCAAGTTGTTTTTCCATCAGTGGTAGAAAAGGATGAATCAATGAAGTCTGACTTCTGTGAGTAAGTTACCGCTCTGCATCAGCATTTTTTCAGTCTGAAAACTGTGGCACCACTCCCCCCACAATCAATCAGCCAATGAATTGATCCATCAGCGGAGCTACACTCAAGCCATTAGCTTAGGTAGCCTTTCAATCACTTTGACGAGTTGAATGGCTTTGTCACTGCAGAGAGTGAGGTAATGCCAGCCTAGTCAGTATCCATGATGATGTCATACGATTTATCACCGAGTTCTTTGGCATACTCGCACTATTCTGGCTGCTCTGATCTTTAATTACTCTGCTCCAGTATGACTGACATGGACCAATGGCTCTTATTCACAGAGGCAGTTACAGTCGTCAGATGTAAGTCGATGAGCTTTCAGGCCTGCACTCCCCTGAAGACTTGCTTCTTGGAAGAAACGGGCTAAAACCTCACCCAGCACGTCATAGCCTATTGATAAAAATAAATGAGCTATGGGATTTTTTTCCTTGTATTCTGCCCCCTAGTCAGCTGGCATTATCCTTGAATTCATTTTCTGTTACCAGAGCCAAAGATAGAGCAAGGAATGATATTGATCCTCTGTCAGGCAGGGAGGAGACACTCTGAGGGAGCAAGGGAAGACAGCGGTTATGGAGAGGCAATGAGAAAGTTAGAAAGTAATTTTAAATGTAAAGATAAAGGGAAGGTTACGGCACGGGAAGAAACAGGCTTCCTAGGCAGGCTGGCGTATAGCAGCTGTCAGATTAGTGCAGGGGTAGTGATGGTAAGCCGAGATGAGATGGCTGAACTTTTCACTGTCTATCCCCTAGTTCCCTTTGTTGGCACCGCTGACACTTTTTTCAAAAGGCACTAGCTGTCACTCTGCTTGAACTTGGGCATCACGGCTCTCCCACTGTCTGTTCTCAGTGCCAGTCCCCTGTGATGCTGGCTAGCAGTTAGCTGGCAGCACAACAACAAAAAGATGACGACGAGGACAACACCAGATCAGTTACCTTAGATGGCTTCCTGCTTCGTGTCCGAGCTTCCTACAGGAGTCCTCAGGTGACTCTGACTGTTAGTTAGCAGTGCAGCAATGTGGGAGGGAGCGCTCCTCTCTCACAGCATGACAGGATCATCATATCCATATTCCTGTATTGCTGATATGCTGTACTGCTTAGCTGTTCTGAGCCAGCTTTGGATATGTACAATAATGATCCCTCAGCAGTTTTTGGTGTAGGAGATGAATGAACTACAAACAAACATGGCAGCTCCATGTTATTATAAATCAGTGGTTATGTTTAATATCAAACTTTGGACACGAGATGTGATTTAACTTAACACATACTTGAAATCTTCTTTAATTACTGTTCAGTTTGTTCAATCTACTTATATCTAATGTGGCTATGCATTGAATAAATATGCCACATTGAGGCACTAATAATAGTAATCTATCACAGTTTAATTTTTATTTTGATGTCACAATAATTGTACCATGAAAATGAGATACGGTCACATTCAATTTTGGAAAGTTCAGGATCCATATTTCCACTTTTTAATATTCTTTAGACACAGTTATAACAAAATAGAAAGATTCAGTTATTGTTGCCTTTATTAGTTAGGACAGACGAAGAGAGACAGGAAATGTCAGAATGAGAAAGTGGGGACATTCATGCCCAAAGGGTTTAGGTGGAGTCAAACCCACAACCGCTTCGACGAGGACTGTAGCCTCTGTACCTGGAGCAACACCATTAGTCAACCGGTGCCCCACAAAATGCAATTTTAGGTAGAAAAATTCCCAGACTTGTTCATTTTTACTTGTCGAGCTGACATTTGTACGATGTATTGCGATGCGAATTTAGACAATTCTGCAACAATGCAGGGACAGAAATCGATGCTGAGCAGGTTGTAAATTAGCTTCTGCCACCTGCCAAATACATGTGTTTAGTGCGGGTAAATGTGTTCATCCTACTAGCCACAGTGACGGTAAAGAAAAGTAATGTGGCTAACAGAGTGACCTGTGACAGACACAAATGTAAATTGAATCTCGGTCCTCTTCTTGTTCCGCTCTGAGTTTATGAACAGAGCTGGTCCTGCAACATCACCGCCAGCTCAGCCCTCTCCTCGTGTCAGTGTTCATGTTTATATGACGGTTTTATGAAAAAGTAGCCATGTGCAGTAATGTAGAAAACTGAGGATGCATTGGATATTGAATCCAATAGTTGATAAGATAATCGGATTGTATCGTGAGACCATCTTCTATGGTTTGGGAGTCCATTTTATCAGCAGCAGACCGGTCACATAGACCTTCTTTGAAGTACAGTTCGATGGTCTGGAGTCGTGGAAATGTAATTCTACCAAAGCTGCAGACAAGCACAGGCTTTAATGTGATGATGTCATTGTACAGTTCAGCGTAATGAGACTTGTAGACTTGTATTTGAAAGCTCTGTATCTCTTCAATTAGAGTGATATTGAAATATGAAAGTGTAGCTTGTATCTAGAGCCAAAAATGTATTTTAAAAGAATGGATGTTATCCAGGCGCAGCACTGCTGTTACATTAAAATAGCTTTCCAAAGTATCTGAGCCGCAGCTTTACATGATGGGAAATTCATTTTCAATCAACAGAGCTTCTGTTGACTGATAACTGGCTTGATTAGCCATTAAAGAAGCTGTCTTTTAATCTGTCTAACTCATTTTTTCAAGCTTTTGAACTGGTGCTGTTTCATCTCTTACAAACAACTTCTCAAACTAACAACTCTCAAAGGTGTGAGTGCTTCTCAGATTGCGTAGTGGAAGTGTGCTATTCAGAAAGAGTTAAGGATACATTAGCACATCAAAGATGCAGTTCTCAGCGGATACTCTCCTTCCTTTTTGTAGTGTGCCTTTACCTTAGATAACTCACTGTAGAGGGATTATTTCCTGTAGGATGTAAGCGTAGAGCAGAGGGAAGGATTAGCGATGCATTCTCAAAGTCTGATTCCTCTAATTCTTGATTTGTGGCACAGGGACGAATAATGCATTGTTCAGCCATAAGGTATTTGCACATTAAATGGGGGTTAAGAAGCAAAAGCAGACTGGAGGGAGTCAAATCTCATTCATAATCTCCCCATTTAATGTTTATGATCCTCAAAATAAAAAAGCATTTGGCCAGCTGGGTCCTGAATTAAAACAAAATGCATGCAAACAAAGATACTTACAATTCAAATGTATCAGTTTTAGTCGCTTGTTTTCCATTGGTTGGAGGCGTGCTTTAATGTTGATGAAATGGATTGTGATTCCAGACCAGTCCTGTTGTGGAGTAAAAAAAAAGGCGTTTAAATGTTTGATCTGATGGAATTTAAAAAAATCCTGAATATAAGTCTCACCGGTATATAATAAGCACCCTGTTTTAGATGGTCTCAGAGAAAGAAAACGTTTAAACTGTCTTCCTGTGTTCAGCAAAGTCTACAACATGCAGTTTCTGTTCAGCTGTGTCGCTCTTTAAGTTACGTCTATTATCACTTTGTGGAGTTTGCACTCCTACTAGCTACAGTGCGGTAGTTGAGCTCAGCCTGCAGTGAAAGTTGTCACAGACCCCTACAGTAGCTTGCGAGCTCTCTGCCCGACTCCCCTGGTCACTCTTCAGCTTTAATATCGGACTCTTTCAATCAAAAGAGCACTCGACAAGGTTTATCTCCGGAACAATATACCACCGTTTTCTGTAAATGCATGAATATGACCTCGTGAGGAAGACAAGAAGTGAAAAAGTTGTGCAGCCAGACTGCTCTGTGTCGCTGTCTTCCCCGGCACAGCGTGCAATCAGCTTTCAAAACACAATGAATGTGGATGTTTTTTTTTTTATCGCGTCAGGTCACGGGCATCGATGGTGGCTTCTGCACCCGCGGTAATGACGGCGAGTGTTTCTGCATTTTATACTGGTTTATTGGTCGCACCGATGTATAAGACACTGCCAACTTTTAAGATGAAAAATAGGTATTAAAAGTGCTTATACACCGGATATTACGGTACTTTTTGAACATGTTTAAAAAGTGCTTGGTTACTTTTTCCCGATGTAACCGAAAGGACAATAAAGGAAGACGAAGCAGAAGATGAATGCATGTCTGTAATCGTCCAATGTCCTGCACGTCTTTATGTTTTAGTTTAGTCATGCAGGCCCTGTTCACTTTCTGCGTTAATGCATGATATCCACATTTCATTATGCCAAAACATCTAGCCTCAAAACAGACATCTCGTCACATTTTGATAATCAGCAAGAAGTAGGTTAGTAAGCTCTTTAGTACTAAAGACATTTTAATGTGATGTAGACAGAGGCTTTGTAGATATCAGAAAGATGAGGAAACCCCTGATGATCTCAAGATCAACGAAACATAAACGAATAACAAGTCTGCAGTGAAAAGAGACTCTTGAGGCCAGCAGGGGATTCTGAGTGTTTTAGCAGTCAGCACAGAACTGAAGCACAGATTAGACCTTTAAAGAACAAACATTGTAGCTGACAGGATTAAACCTTCAGAACACTGCAGCGTATTTGATATACGGGCTGTCTGTCTTTCTCACCTCCTAGCTAATAGTAATAACATTTATTCAAACAAAATCATCTTCTCTTTGTTCCCTCTTCCTTTTAACCTCGCAGCTTTGTGTCGGGGCTTTCTGTTTGGAAGGCTGACAGCCTGAGCTGTTGTTGTCAGAGGCTTCGCTCTCAAATACCACTCTAAGGTTTCATTCAATCAGTCATTCTCCCTGTGTCTCAGCATGCTGTGTATCGATGTTGGTTTGGAGCCCCTCTCCCACGGTGAGCCGCTGAGGCTGATGTAGCCTCCGGGCAGAATAAGCAGCCATCCAGCTGTGGATTGATGGGGGAGAAAGACACATGTGTACCTCCACTCAAACACACACACACAGGTGATCTGCGGGGCCGTTATTGATCCGATCATCTTATTGCTGACTCCTCTGTAGTGGACTCATGTCAACGCCACTCAGCTACACAGGGTGCATTCAATCAAACGGTCCAAAGCTGGTTTAAGAAAGTGTAACATCACTTGAACTGCTGAGAGTATCCTTTGTTGGAAAGGCAGTGTGGCGCCACATGTTGCCAACCTGACAAAATTGCGTCTGGAGGAGTGACTCATTCTTTCGCTGTTCAAAACTTGGGAAATTGTTACTGGCTAAATGTGACCCCAACCTCTGTTCCTTGGGTTTTATTATGCACAGATTTTTTTCAAACAACTAAATGAGAATAAAGTAGTCTGTGAGTGCGTGTACAGTGAGTGCACTTTCAACAGTTTTCATCTGAAAAGATATCCTTCGTTGAAAGACTATGTACCACAAAGCACCACCATTGTTGCTCCTCTTCTGAAGGTTGAGTCTTTTCTTCAACAACAGCAGCATATAGAACAATTCATCTGCTGCATTGGAAGAACACTCTGCTAGAGATGCTGATGGGGAAGTATCACGGTGTGAAGTCATAAAGGGCCAGTGGTTCATTACCAGGCTAATGGACAAAGAGAAAAATCCTGTAACCTAGTTATTGAAGGGCTTTGTCTTTATGAGACCTGCACCTTCCTCTCCACACACAGAGCAATGTGAACTCTCCTTTCCTCAGCTACTTACTCCTTCTTCTGTTGTGGTCACTTGGACTTTGATTTATGAAGGCAATAGCCCCTTTTTTTTAAAGAGAAGATGCTGAATGAATATGGTCTGTTTATTGTTGTTTTCTGGACAATGTTTATTCCAGAAACAAAAATGAGATGTGCAACATGACAGTCTTGACTTTAGTATGACACATCAATAAGGGCAGTGACATTACTAATGAAAGGTCTTCACTGAGGTTTTTCTGGTGGTTGGTCTTGTCCTCTGTTTAGAGGTGAAGAAGCCATCAGGCCCGTAAGCCCTCTCCAGTATTTGGAAACTAATGTTCCTGTCGTTTAGCAGCTTTTTGAGTTATCTGATTGTGGGTGGCACAGATATCTACTCAAATTGCCCAAATCTGTCCAGGCTCACATTAGGGCTGGGTATTTCCTACAACCCCACAGTACGATATGTATCATGATACAATACGCATCTCGGCCAAGATACGATACATGTTGTGATATACATTGATTTTGGATAATGACCATGTCCTACACAGAATAAACTACAACAGCTGTTGTTTATTTAAATAGTGAACAGGGTACCCGGTGCACGGCCTAAACACGTTCTCAGGTGCACATGTTTGCAGGATCATACTCCACTGGGCGAACCTGAGGAAGCTACAGGCGAAACGCGTTGTTCGCTCACAATAAAAAGTAAAGTTATTTTCCGTGTGCCACAGACTTTTTAGCTATTTTTTATTGTTGAGAATAACAGCAGAGGCACATTAAGGATCCTACAACTTAAAACAGTTCAGTTCAGGTCCTCAGAGATCCTAGAAATACTTTCAAATATTTGAATCCCAGAGATATGGCTGTGGTGTTACTGTGAACTGCACCATAGGTCAAATGTCTTTAAAAACTGTCATCACAGCTTTGCAGCCGTATCCATTCTATAACATCTGCATCGATGCATGTATTTGCAAGGAGCACATGACGATATATTGCCATATCTATTTTTTGAGCACCGCCCTAGCTCACATGCTAACAAACGTTGACTCAGCGTCTAAGCCTGTCACTTGCTCTACTGCAATATTTGCAGAACAAAAACCCAGTTCACTCATTGTACCTTTTGATACTGAATATTGAAGCGACGACAGTCACAATATTCCTGTCTTCAGAGGTTGTGTAAAAGATGCAAATGCTTTGATTGGTGTTCGGCAAAGTTGGTTTATTTGGCAAAGTAGCCAATTGTTGCATACCTTAGGATCTATTAGAGAGATTAAGAGAGAGAAAACACATACATGTGCTTCAGCTTGCACATGCAAAAGGCAGCAACAGTCACTGAGAGTGTAATAGATACTCGCCAGGTTTCCCCTCGGTGCACACGTGAGTGGGCAGTGAAAGGGCCTATAGGAAAGAAGGGGTTAGGGACAGAAAGGGAGAGTGAGAGCTGTAGACGGAAAGACAGATAAGAACTTGTAAGTACTCCTCTTCCTATCATCCAGCTAAAGCAGCCTTCTTATCACTTTTGCACTTGCTCTATTGGGGCAAGACAGTGTTGTGTTTCACTCTGCAGCAGTGTGTGCCAGTATGTGAGTGTGTTGATGTCTGGGTTTAAGTGTGCATGATTATTTGGCAAGGCCAGAGGCATTTACAGAGTATCACTTTGATGACGTTGTACCCACAGTAAGACGGTGATTAAAATAGCATTGTACTTCCTCTGAGGCAAAAGGTAGTATTTACTTTGATCACTGCGTCTGGATGTTTATTTTAGGAGGGAGGTTTCAGTAATCAGCATGGAAATAGCTGAATTTTGCTTCCCCACTACTGATGTAACAGTACCCAGATCAAAATGAGAAGATTGCAAAAGAAGAAGTTCCCCCCTTGCTGTCCTCTTCTGTCCTTTTCTCCCCTTCTTAATAATCCCTCTCTCTCCTTTCCTCCTCTCCTCTCTGTCTGATCCTCTGTAGGCTCTTGCCTTTCATCCAGAGACTGCTAGTAGGGATCATCTCATGACATTACCTATGCATGCAGAGTAATAGGACCCCCGGATTGATCCCTGCACGCTTTCCTCCACAAGGGGCTCTTTGGCCAGAGGCTCAGGTTGCAAAGCTGACATCATCTTTTGTACACCTTCCTTCTATGTTCATACTTTATCCACCCGAGTAATCCGTCTCCTCTAACAGTTTGTAGACCACAAGCCTGAGATGGAATTTTTCAGCTTCATTGATAACAAACATTTTTAGCAGGTAGCGTTGTAAAAATGTGCAAACCAATGAAACCCTCTTCTCTCATCCTCATTTAGAAGTTGTTTACCGTTTTTCTAATGGTGGATTTAGAGTTAATTTGCAAAATGTCCTTAACAAGGTTTGCAAACATTAATTGTTCCATAAGGACCGGGGATATGCAGTAACCCAGTTTTCTTTGTTAAACTCAGCAGCACCATTTAATGAGAGAGCGACTGCCCATATAATTAAACATTACTCAGACCTAATTTCTTATCAATAGTCACAACAGCCAGACCTGGAGGACAAGATACAGTTTAAGCATTGCTTACTTACAACTCTGTTTAAAAAAAGTTTCTGCATTCTATAGCCAGCTTACAGAAAACATTTTTCACTTGCAGAAATGCTCAATAAATCTGGATGAGAACAGATGTGAACACTGTGCTGCAGGGAACTTCGCTGTATCACAAACTGCTGCATGTGTACTATTTAAATGAGGAGATTTTAGGGCAGCCGAGTGTTGGAAATTAGCTCTCAGTGACTGAATATATTAGCGCTGCAAACATTCAGTCATATTTGGTCGATAAACACCTATTACCTAGCTTTGTGCTCACCGTATCTCTCTGAGATTTACACAGCAGAGATTCACTAAGTACCTCTAATGCTGTGACCTTTTATATAACACGGAAACAGAGGAAGTGGATTCTTCTGTAACTTCTTAACGCTCACGTTGTTATCCTCACGTGAATCATTCATTGTTTATAAGATGCAGGGGCAAGTTATTTATGACTTCTGAACCCAGTATCAAGGCCAACACAGGTTTAACATTAAACTTGGAACAAAATAAAAACTGCAAGTCCAAAAGTTGTTGAAAAAGTGGGGACATTTACCATGAGAGGGTTCCAGAGGTTGGGGGCTGCAACACTGCAGGCTCTGCCCCTGAAGCTCCACATGTTGGTGTTGGGAGTGGAAAAGTACACCAGTGGTTTTGTATGTTCTGCACAACTTGACGGGGAGCCAGTGAAGTGCAGATCTCATGCATTTGCAATGTGAAGCACTCATGTTGAAAACAAAACTTAACCTTACCTAGCTTAACCCACTTTTACATGTACTGTACAAGAAATGGCTTTAACACACACTCAGAGTTCTTGAATCAGTATTTAAGTTTGTGACTCTTGAAAGTCTAAAGTCCAACTTATCATAAAACCTGCCTTACTAAAGACTCAGGTGTTACTTGTGAACCTTTGTCATGCTCAGACATTGCTGTATAAAGGTGCTGATACTGTGTATCATTACTATTTATCTTTTTGAGGGTTCTTAATATGGCGTCCCTGACATCAGCCAGGTGTGTGATTTATAAGCGATGAGAAGAGGCTATGAGTCATGGCCAAAGATGGCAGGTTTTTGTGTTCCTCCCCAGCAGTACAGGAACAGAATGTGAGCTAAAAAAAAAATGCTCAGAGATCTCCTCGAATGCATACTCGCAGATCACAAAAGACAAACAAACAAAAGAACACTTTGTGGAATAAAAGCCTCCTGAATTATTCATGATTCCTCATGAGCGTGCTTCATCAAGTTTTACCTTTCTGCTGTTACATCAAGTGGAGTGGGACAAATAATTAAAGCCCATAAAACACGCCATATGGGGAGAGATATTAATAGAAAAAGTCAGTAAAACAGCAACACGAAAAACAAGCAGTGTGTAACTTTCAGGGGGAAAGTGAAGCAACTTGATCCCGCTTGTGTTTCTTAGGATGAGATTATGAAACAGCTCCAGCTCTCTGTGGAGTTGTCACCTCCTCTTGTCCTTGTTTTTTTTGTTTGTTTTTTTCTGTAGAAGAGAGATTTTGGGACGTAACTTGTTTTGCATTATTCCCAGTTACTTTTCATGACAATTAGATACTGAGACATTGCAGCCTACATTGACAAAGACAGTGTCAGGATTGCTTTTGGTTTATGGTTGCCATGGATACAAAAAAGATGAACTTTTAGCAATAAAAAAGCATACTACTGAGACAATAGGTTGTCTGTGTGTTGGCCTGTGAGTCAGTAACAGCATATGGACAGTTTGATGTGAGTATGGGACTGTCAAAAGGCAGACTTGCCAGTGAAGTCTTTGCAACTCACACTTCTATCAGATCGTCTGAGGCCCTTGGTGCATGCTGGAGCTGTTATTTAGATTATAAGGTTTGAATCACTAATAGCCATTTCTGGCAATTCGGGGTGTAGATAGATACTGGTGCAGAACTGATGTCAACATTAGAGATCTGAGTGCATTCTGTCCGCAGAGCCCTGGATCGGTAAAAATGAAACACAAACCTGTCCATGGTCTGTTTCAAACATGTATACCTGTTTACTTCAGCTTTGCTGCTTGTTCTCATAGCCACACAAGGAGTAGATATAACAGCGATCAAAGTTGCAGAAGCAATGTTCAGTTCTCTTCCTCATCTTAAATTGAGTCGTATGGGCTTAATAAGGACGGAAAGCTTTGAAAATGTTTGCCTGCCTGTACACTTTGGAGAAAAGCGTTAAAGTACAAAGGCAGCGCACAAATACAATCCTTTGAAGCGGCGAGGGCTGATGTTTGCCTGAGATACTAACAGTAGCAAACAACAGCAGCACAAACAGACCTGAATATTAAAAAATGTTTCCAGTCACAAATCGGCAAAGTCTATGATTACCACAGCATCAATAGCCTGATTTATTACAACCGTACCCTGTTGTTGAGAGGGATTGCTTTCGCGACACGTGTCTTTGTACAGGAGGCCTTAATTCCTTCGTCTCTTGTAGAAGTAACAAACACAAGGACATGTTTTTTGTGAAACCATACATTTGTTTTCCCCTGTTTTCACAGTGCTATAAAATCATTTCTTGGGGAACAATTGAGGTGTTTAAATTCCTCGTTTCTACGATGCATCGCGATGCAGACGTGGACGTTCCTGCAACGATGTAGTTCGAGAGAAAAAAAGAGGAGATTTTTGCCTACTGATGTTAGACCTGTGTGCGCACAACATGATATATCTTTATAGGAGCAAGGAGATTTACGATTTTTTCATTTGACCTTTTGGGACTCCAGGGGAAACGTACAACACACACTGGATGTTTCAAAATGGGACTGTGATGTCAGCACCTATTTCACCAGAATTCAGACCCGGGTGCAGTAAAAGATGCATAAGACTCAAATGATCCTCCTGTGTTCTTGCTCTTTGCATCTGAGTAGTATTAATCAATAACTTAAAGCTGCCAGTTAAAGACCCTGGAAGGAATCCAACTTTACTCTCAAAGCCTGTTTTTAAAGTGTGGATTGGATATCATTTCACCAGTGGCTTTGTGGTTGAAGTCTTTTCAGCACAAAGGGTGTAAAAGTTTATTTCAGGCTTTCTGAATAAAGTGTGTTTGTGTTATTCGTGTGAAAAACAGATTTCTCATCCGACTGAAGTCAAAATGTCTCCCAACTGTGAGCTGAGAGACGCTCTTTGTAGACCCTCTGCCACTTGGATGGATTGTTACACATGAGAGGGAGAAGATGCAGGAGAATGATATGGTTAATCAATCAATAATGCATTTCCATCTTCTGATATGAAAGATCTTCATTCCACTTGAAAAAATACATGAAACGTCTGCGACAGACACACCCGCGTCAATTTTTAATGGTTGCCCATTTCCCCACCACCATGCCAAATCAATCATCGTCCCAAAGTCATAAGTTGGAGAGCTCTTTTTTTATTGCTGTTCCCTATTTCATCCAATCGAAATTATTCTCAGAATCCAAGCGTGGAGGGCTTGTCTTGAATAGTTTTCAAGGTCCGCTTTGAAGGGGCGTGCAGGGACGAATTCTTCACAGTGACATGGAGTACCTAGTAAAAAAAGCTGACATTTTTCCTTTTTATTTTATTCCCTTTTTTTTCTCTCCTGTTGAAATATGCATCGCTTGCCAGAGATCCCTGAGTGCCTTCTCCTGTCCGCGACTTGAAAGCGCCCGGTACTTCTCTTTTTGTTGTGTGCCAGATCTAATTCTCTTTGCTCTCGGGTAGTGCATTAATACATGTGCGACAGAATTAGAGACACTCATGTGTCCACACAGTCTCAAAGCAGACTTAAGTCTATCTTTGTGCACAGTATAGACACTGAAGGATCATTTCTTCTGATGTGTTTTATAATTAACTCTTTTAATAACTGTCCTTTTACAGTCCTCGTGTCTGTGGCCTGCACAAAAGTAGTCACCATGATAGTGTCTGTCAGTTTCTGATGGGGGTTTTCACTGCAGTTTCTCTACCTTGAATATTTTGCCCCACACCTACCCTGACAGGTGTTGCCTGTCTGTCTGTAGAAGGGCACACAAAGCACATGAGTGCACACAAGTTTACAGACACAGTCTGTTCACATCTGACATGTTGAAGGCAAAAGAGTTACCAGAGACAAGGTTTTTTTTGCTTTTTTATTTAACCAGGAAAAGTCTTATTGAGATTAAGAATCTCTTTTACAAGAGCCTCCTGGCCAAGACAGGCAGCAGCACAATTTACTGTGTTTCAGACATAAAACACTTAACAACAAATAACATAAATAAAGGAATCACAAAATTCCAAAACATCCACATTTGTCATAAATCATCAACAACAAGGTGATCAAAAAGGGTCAAAATGAGTTAGTTGAAACATCTACAGTCAGATATGCCCGCCTCCAGATCATTAAGAAGTCCTTTAAAAACATCCAAGGAAACCAGCTCCCAAAGATTTAGAGTTTCTTGCAACCGATTCCAAGAAGAGGGAGCAGCATACTTGAACACCCTTTTTTTTTCCAATTCAGTATGGGCTTTAGGAATAGTTAAAAGGTATCAATCCTTGGAGCGAAGATTGTAACTTGCAGTACTTTTTTGAAGTGTGTAGCTCCGTAGGTAAGATGGAAAGAGACCGAGAACACAATGTCAAATATATCAAAAAAATACCTCGTGGTAAAATCAATAGAGCTGAATATCATCGGGCATCTTTGCTTATTTGTAATTGGTTCATGCCAGTAGCGTCTTTGCCCAGCAAGAAAAAGGCACAAAGGCATTTCCTTTTTCTTTATATTAGAAGACATTTGAGGATCATCTATATATGATCTCATCATCATCATCATCATGTCAGATTAAAGCATATAGATGTATCTGAAAATGTCAACTTTCCAGCCTATCGTGCACAAAGCCAGTGAAGTGTAAAGAGCCGGTTAGCTGCGATTCCTCTTCCATCTCTGTCTCAGCATATGCTTTAAGGCCAGTTTGCATTCCCATCGCTGTGGCCTCATTTCTATTACCCTATCTGCTCCGCTGGTGAAATGAGAAAATGGAAACGTGGGAATTGACCATAACAGACCACTGTTATAATTAAAACAGAAGCTCCGTCAGGGTTTCACAAAGCGGAGACTTTGTAACATCACATGGGTGTCAGTTTCAGGAAAGAAGTGTTGAGGGCGACCGACTGTGAGCGAGGTCCTTGTCTTACACGTTTCTGGGTCTCTAGCCGTTTCTACTTAAGCCTTCACACCTCAGGCCAACCTGATTAGGCCACCTCTGCCTTGTTTTCATCCACTTTCTCTTTATTAGCTAATAGGCTTAGCGCTCTCAGGGGGCCGCAGACACATCCGATCAGCAAACCAACCTGTGCTCCGTCTAACCTCGCCTAATTTTCTACCCCCTCCCCTTCTGGATTTCTTTAACTTCCTCTTTCTTTGATGTAGCCATTTCACTGGCTGAAATTGTCAGCGATGCATGACGGCCTGCTTGACATTTTTAGATGCAGATTGTTTTGGACCATCTCTGAACACACGTACGAATCCACACAAATGCACATGTGCATATTATATTCACTCAACTTACAGCAAATGAATTATTCATGATGTTATGTTCTGCATTTAGGGACCCATCCTCTTCTCTGTTTGTCTGTTTTGCCACAGGGCAGAAACACAAACACACACACACTCAGAAAAAAGGGCAAGTTTTACTACTGCTCTCCTCGTGCTAGGTGTGGAGTCGTAAAAACAGACAGCATCATCTCTGACTTATCACTGCTAGTATAAACATTATAACCCCTCTGGGATGCTGCATTACACTCTAATTGACCCTTCCTCATCTGCAAAATTGAGCCCATCATTTCAAGCTTGAGTGTGTGGTAAGTCGTAAATAGAATTAGTTTAGCTAGATGCTGTCACAGTGCATTCACCTAAGAGTTAATACAAGAGGTGACCCCGACTTTTACATAGCCAAGCCTGATTCGTCCGATTTTGCCCATTGTCCATGGATTGACTTCCTCGCTCATTCCATGTTTTCATTTTCAACACAAGAAATAAACCACGTAATTAGACTTGGCCTATTTGTCTCCTGGACGTGGGATAACAATTTATTCTGTGACAGGTCTTGATCCGTCCTTTTTCTCACTCTTTAAGTCTGCATTATGGTGACCTTACAAAGATATCACACATCCCCATTTACAACACAGACGGCACACACACTGACGGCCCCCTCGTTGGGCGTGAAGAAATTGTATTGAGACACAAACAGTAACTCTTTTCAGCAACATTAGAGGTTATTTTGCATTTAAATTTGAGAAAGTATAACTTTTGTTTTAGATTGGGAAAATAATTTCTTCATGAATAAACAAATACTCATCTAACTTTTGATTGAAAATGTTTGCAGAGGAACCTTAAATTGATGACAGTAAGACATTCTTACACAGACCTGAAGATAGTTTCCTTACACACAAAAATACATTGCACAAGTTAGTACACTTTGTTTGGGAGCACATGCTGTAAAAGAAACCATCGCCTTTATGTGATTTACAGTCCTGGGAGACATTACATTTTCTTTGCAGATTTTTCTTCAGATTTCATTAAAATTTGCTAAATGTATTTGGTCTGAAAACTTGGATGTGTTTAAGAACATAAATCGGAGCCGTCTCTCCAATTTCAACTTTATATTACCGCAAAAAAAAGTTTCAGGCAACTTTGTTTCTTCAGCTTTTACTCTAGGAACTCAATGAATAGAGGCAAAACATCTGTAACAAACCCTGAAACATCTGTGGCAACACCGTTTCAATGCTAATTAGAAAATTAATTTTAACTGAAAATGACTTCACACTGAAATATAACTGTGCTGCAGAAAACAGCCAATGATGTGTCAACATTTCAAAATAACACCAAACACAAGATATCAAGCTAACCAAAAGTGCAGTACTCAGTAATGCCTCTTAGTCCATTTTAAATACTGCCCATTCCCTGTTCTTTGTCCTGAGATGCACAGTTACTCTTTGGTGTTTGAAGAAAAAAATAGTGTGAAGCGGTATCACTGAAAAGGACTAACTGTACATAAAGGTCATAGTTGCAGAACCATGTAGTCCTGTGGCCATCATTAAGCTTTGGCTCAGTCAGACTTACTTCCAGATATAATTCATGGTGGTGAAAACGTGTTTCCCACAGTCAAACAAAACCAAGAGCCTTGAGGGAGCCATAGGGGACCCATTAGCATCGTTAGCAACCTCTGTTGTACAGTGAAATGGTTGAATGGACTTCAAACCTTCCCATCAGGTACGCAGTTTGAATCTAATGCATGCAGAATACAATTAGATCACAATTTAAACTGCTCTGAAAGTCTAAACTATAGTAGTGCTCAGATTCAAATAGTCTCAGTTTTGAGTTGCTGGAGTTTAGTTTGAAGCAGTAGTCATGTTATCTGTTGATGGGTGGATGATGCACTAAGATGCTGCTGGCTTGTGTAACCATTGTCGTGCCAAACACTTTTGTAGTGGCAATGAGAAAATCCCATTGATTCACAGACAAGATTAACCAAGAACTGTGGTGCTCACGCAGAGCACGACAGATCATGATGTGCATTAGCAAAGTTGAAAGAACACAGCTGAGGGGTTTGTGTGAGGAGGAGACGGAGATGGGTCGTATCCAAGTCTTCTGAATCCATTGAGTCCACATTTCCTTGTGGGTTTTTTGCATTTTGCACTAGATAAATGTTCAGACGTTGCAGCATATGCCCACACAATCAACCATAGCCCTTTTTGTTCCTTGTCTTTGGCATCATTTCCATTTGAGCAGCTCAAGCTGACCCCCTCTAGCCCCGTCCTGTTTCCTGCTATCAGGCCATGCAGCTGGGGCTGGAGTTACGACAAACCTCCTCCCATGACTATAATGGCTAACGTGCAAGTGAAGAAGAAACGGAACCAAGAGCTGTGAGCCGATAGTGTGATACTGTTACCCAGATATTATAATTATACTACAGAAAGAAATGCTGATGGCTCGCCAACTTCGCCCACATCTCATCCTAAGCCAAGCGTTTCTGCTCCTCTTCCCCGAGGAGTTACCTGCGCTCTGCTTTCACCACATGCTCAAACCTGCATGTGGGCCAAGTTTTTCATCAAGAGGATATTGCTTATAATATGTGTGAACATGTATTTGCACTCGTTGAAAAACATACAGACTCTACATACTTGGGGATTTAATGTGAATATTTGGATGAATATAATCTAATGTAAAACTCTGATCTGTGTAGAAGGAACTGAAAGTTTTATCAGATATAATTATATTAAAAACACAATGTACTACCTGTACTTAAGGCAATGATTTCATCAACAAGAGATGGCTGCTCTTGGCTGTGTAATATGTGAAACATGGAGGATATTTATGTTTTGGATGGAGAGGCTGTCCAGCTTTTCCTGTCAAACACGCTGTGATGACAAACACAGGACAGCCTTTAAAATAAAGCTGTGAGGCAGGCAGTATTAGACATTTTCTCATGACACATATCGGATTTGGCGTGGATTTCAAATGTTATTTTAAGCAAATCTTAGTAGAAATATACAGAATACAAATAAAACTGCAGAATACTTGATGCCTAATTCCTTTCTTGTTGGTTTTTAATAGTACATGGCATTTGATGGGCTCAGGCATAACATAACTTTTATGTTCAGAACCCAGAAAACATCCCACTTGCAGAGTTGTGCATCTGGTAGGAAGTAACCCTTGGCAAGCTGAATTTACAATTAAGAATTGAAGTCTTATGTTTCCTGACTGAAATGCAAAAGGACTTTTTTGAATGTAATGCTGGCAGTCCAAGCCGGTAACCAAATCTAACTAGAGTTCTCAACATATTCTTGACACATAATCCGTTGATCTTGTGCCAGTGAATACCCCATGGACAGAAAATAAAAAATTACTTTATGTATTTTTCCGTTTAAACAACTCCATCAGCTAGTGCAGAGCTTATGACCAGGACTCGGGAGCTGGGCTCTTTATCAAATGTCTGTAAAATCTAAAACAAGTCGGCAGCATGAACATAAGCCATGTCAACGGAGAACTGCTTCTCTGAAAAGGCCGGTAACCTCAGATAGTGACACCTTCTGAAAGTAGACCTTAGATGCAACTAGTGTTGTGAGGTGGCAGACAAAAAACAGGAGGAAACACGGATGGATAGAGTACAGAGTTCAGACGTAGAGTGAGGGACGGATGGAGAGAAAGAGACTGAGCGAGTTAAAACGATGGAACTCACTGGGAGAAAGTGTCAAGAGAGCTCTGGTCTTCCTTCCTTCGGAGAGACGCTGATCATAGAGTGCGTGGCTGTTGTGGGATCAAAGGCTTTGTCAGTCAAAGCCCCTTGACTCTGTCTCTGCAGAGCCGACTCCAGGTACTGAGGGAAGCATGGACGTGGAATAATTCATGACCAGAGAGGCTAACCCTCAAATGCTCCCTCTGCCCAGAATGAGACGGCGCATCTGGGGTCACAGGTCTCAGAGACTCCCCTTATCAGCCCCCAGGCATGCAGTCCAGAGCAGCTGCCGGGCTTGGCTCCTGTTCCTCTCCTGCATTATCTGTTTCAACACACGTACTGCACAGTCGTGTGGTTGGCACGAACACAGTCACGCTGTGAAGTGTTTGTGTGTGGCATAAATGGCATGTTTTGCATGTATACGGGTGGGCAGGTGGGTGGATGCCTGGCGTGTGATGTGTTGTTTTCCTCTCCTTTTTCCCCATGTCTGTGTGTTTGTGATATTTTTAGCTTTTTTTTCTTTCTCTGCTTTTGTAAACCAAGCAGTTAAATCACATTCTACTCACAGATCCACGTTTCAAACAGCATATGGTTTGGGCTTGCTGGAAGCCTATATGAATAATATTAAGTTATATTCTGACAGTTCTGTTACACAAGGCTGATTAGAAACACTCAGGCAATCAGCCAGGATTTATGTGAACTGAATATACATTTGCTGGGATCCTGGAAGTACTTGATTTTTTTGCATAGTGGTGAAGATCTGGCAGGGATGATTGAGTCTGTATCACATTTTTAGGAAAGTAGTTTTTTTGAGGAATTCAACGATATTCCCCATTGTCATATGTGAAGGACACCTTTTCCATGTCTGATAGCTAATTCAATGCACTCGTTAGCTTACAGTAGGTTCCTCGTCGTAGTGGATAGATCCCGTCTTTAAAGCTCTTGTGTCGAGTGTGTTGATGGTTATGAAACAGACTGAAATTAACACTGAAACCAAGAACATACGCATAAAGATTAAATATTTCTGTTTAATTATTTTTAAGGATTAAAACTGCTGACATAAGGGAAGGTGCCAGACAAAGGGGTTAGTCAAGTCTGAGGAAGAGCATGTTGGCATGAACCATCACTTGTTAATAAATCCTTCAAACGGGAGCTTCTTGGTGTGTCTTTGTGTTTTTTGGATCCAGCACCCACTGAGTGATGTGCGTGTCTTTTTTGATTTTTCATTTGGGCACCTGACAGCCCATGACAGAAATTGCCTAATTTAAAAAATCCAATGCAAAGATTCTCTGAGTGACAGGTTGGACTTTTAAAGTAAAGAGGATGAGATTTTAAATAAAAAAACACTCCTCAGACGGAGAGTACAAGATCAGCAAAGATATAAAAGGGGCCGCTTTGTCCCCAGGGGGCGCCAAAATCAATGCAGACCAAAAGTTACTCACAGGAGCTTTGATTCTATACGAATAGAGCAACTTGTGAATCAACTCTGTAAAAATGTTTGCATGATGCAATATGTTTTTTTGGGTTTGTCTGCAATCCCCATAAAGAACGACTCCATGTGTGTAAGACAATTTCTAGTTTTTGTGATGATGCTATGGATTGTGATATGTTCTAAAAAAACAGATTTCATCCATATTTAAAGGCAACATAAACAAGCTACTTAAAAGAGTTCTCAAAGATCTGTGAAGTCCATTACTTGGCAAGATGCCGAGCTCTAAGGAAACTGTTTTCAGCTTGTGTTTGATTGATGCTGACTCATTAGAGCTTGCTAGGTACCAAGGATGACACATCAGGGGAATATTAGATCCTTAAAAAGCAGCTCCTTTCTTCTCTTTTGATCTGTCTTGTTTTCGTCTTCGTGAAGGAAGAGCAGCTTGTACCACTTGGTGCGTGCAACCCCTTGAGCCAACAGTTAGGTGACAAAATTCTGTTTTGTTTGCCGTTGTGATTTAGTTTTGCAAATCCCTCACAGACAAATCCAAGTGACCCCTGCTGTTGCCAAATTGCTTTGGACAGCATCTCTGTGTTGGCATGACAAGGACTAGAGGACAGACATTTGTTTTTTTAACATTGCAACAACAACTGACAGAGCAGCGGGAGTAAGAGGGGTGGAGAGAGCGCTTTTGGTGAAGGCTGGAATAGTTGTGAGTAGTTGTAGACTGGACATCAGACAAACCCTTACCCCCAACGTCCTTTTCTATTTTTGCTCCCTTTCCTCTCAATGATACAGCTCTTGTTTCACCAGATCCAGATGCCTCTTTTCCTCCGCTTGCTGCTTGAACGTCATTGACAGATGGTGAAAAAGTTGACATATGGGTAATTTAGTTTTGGAGCTAGTGAAAATGAACATTTTTCAAAATCCATCATATTCCAATTAATCCCTTTTTATTTAAGTCATAAAAAGTTTAACCACAGTACTTACAATATGCTGCACAGTTTCAGTCTGTTTGTGACTCATTAGAGTTATGGTATAGGGATTTTGGGTGAACTTAAAAACAACTGAATTCGGAGCAGCTCAGCAACAGTAAGACCTCAACCTAAAACATTGTTCATGCCTCTATAAAAGTGAACTTGATAAACGGCACTGTGATTTGATTTTACACCCTCAGATGAACCAGTGAATAGGACAGGGAAAGGATAAAGAATCCATTATATCAATTATGCATCATCATAGGACACAGTTGCCCCTTAATTGCATGCAAGTTTTTTTGTGTGCCATGGTTAAGAAATTCTATTGACCCTGTGAACTGTAAGGCCTTACTCTTACCCAACCTTGTCAGCCTTTGGTGTGAGGGATTACAGGATTATGCAGTGATTTGTACCGCAGCACACAGAAGGGACTCCCGCCACCTTCCTCTTCGTACTTTCATCATAATCTCCTGACACAAAGAAAGCCAATGCCAGCCCATTCAAACATGTCTTTCTCTTCTTTAGTTGTCGTAAAAAAAGAAAAAAAAAAGGCATGATGGGGAACGAGAACTTGAAAAGTGGGTCAGGGTGATCATGCATCTCAGAGAAGGGGGGAGAGGAAGACAAGGCAAGGGGGAAGAAAGGGGGAAGAGTTCGGGCACTGAACTCTGAGGCAATAATTAAGCGGAATATGGAGCGTGCCCTCGGGGGTACATCCAAATCAGCACTTTGCATTTTGATGGAATTTGAGACCATGTAGAAGCCACTTTATTAATGAGTTTATTTATGTGTGGGTGGGTGGCATTCGCCCCGACTCCACGACACGCTTGGCCGGCCTCGGCCTCATACTTGCAAATTGCTGGCAGGGGGCAAACAAAGGTGACTTGAGGTAGCATCTACTCAGTGTACTACAAGCTGTGGAGACCAACCATGTAATGATCCACTTATTTACATAATGTCCCCTTAATGTGCCCAATCATATGGATTCATTATAGTTTGACTCGTACAAGGTTTTCAAGCCAGTATTGTCATTTTGGAAAGTGGGGCTACTGTTTGCTTGGACTGCAATAAACAACACATGTAAATCGAATCTTAATTGAACTTTTGCATAAAGGTTATCTTGAGTTTAGGGCTCATCATTATGTTCAAGTTGTAGCTAACTTATAAGGATCCTTTTCACAGTCATCAAAACAATGCAATAGGTCAGGATTTTGAATCAACATTACATAATCATAGTTATCCTTGACTCATCCATAAAGGCACAATACAGGGGAAAAAAAGATTACATCTCAGGTTCTCTGAATTGAAATTGTTCTTTCAACCTGTTTGCCTCCTCAATGTTTTAGGGCGTTTTCACATTAGGCACGTTTGTTTGGTACAGTGCCCGAGCACGAATGCTCCCCGCTGGTCTGCGTTCACATTAGTTACATCTTTCCATGCCAGAGTACATTTGGGTATGTACACACTCCAATACAGCAGGTGGCAGTATGCACATAGTTGGTTTGCAAATCCGCCAAGAAGCAGAAAGAAGTAACAACCTTGGCAACTGCTAACTGTTGATGTTTTTGTTAATTCTGAGACTCCAACAACGACCCTCTTCCTACTTCCACATGTATCGTGCAGCTCAGGGGACAAATCGTGCCCGAGACCCCCTCTTCAGGCAGACACGGGCACAGTACCCAAGTATGTTTCACACTGATCAAATGAACCAGACTGTGTATCTTAATATAACTAACTCTGAACTCAGAAAATACCCCTTTAGTTTTTGAAATCTTAGATTAAGGTTTGAATTAATGTTCTACAGCTCATGTCTGAGCAGGTTTACTGGACTGGAATGATCTAAGAGCTTCCTTTTAATATGGTTCCCTAATTGTCATATAATATTGATCTTTTGCTCAAGCTATTGGAAAACTGATTTAATGACGATTGAAGATAAAGTTTTACAAGAGCACTGCTTGTCCCTCTCTCCATTTATCTCTTTCAAGTTCATGGGTTTGAAAGCCTCTTAATAAAGCCTGAGCCGCCAACAAGCCTCCCCAGAGAGGTGTTCTTTATGAGGGAACTGGTCATAAAGATTGAAGGTTGAGATTTTAAGACTGTTTGTAACATAAGCTTTTGTATGCAGCTGGCGGATCAGTACAATCAGTATGGATTGTGCATTATGTCCTTCTGCACTTCCTGTCTTGTCTCCTCTTTCTCACGTATGTGATTATGTGTGAAATGGATTTCCACACTTGAGCATGAAATGACCGACACCATGTGAGGATACTCGCAAGGGATTTGACATTTGACTGTCCTGTGGCTCACCACTTGTTCCAGATGAATATTTATGGGCCTAATCTCCATCGACAACAAACAAAACCAAACCAAACAAATGGGAATTCATTTGGGAACCTGTGTCGAGATGACAAAAGGTCAGGAGAAGGTCTTACATCTGCAGACGGGGGATGTCCAGCAGGAGAGGGTCTTTAATTGGAAGCGGTTCCTGATTGGACGTAAATGAAATAACAATGAGCTCTGTCTTGTTCTTGCTGCCATTAGCATGTGATTCACTTGATCTATTCGGCTTATAGGCATTTTAAAATTGCTTTTCGTCAACTTTTAGTCAAGCTATCTGAAGAGATTGTGTTCACTTGTTCTGTTATATTGCGCTTTGCCTACATTATGTGGCATGAAAGAAATAATGTGTGACATTTTACACATAAATACTGCAGAAATCAAGTATCTCGTCTGTAAATATCTCTGAGTCATGACGGTCTACAAAGAGTGATAAACGTGAGTCCCGCTGGCTGTGTTGTTGTCAGGGCTGTGTTAACATGAATGGGACGTTTTTCATCTAAGGTTATGTCATCCCTCGTGGTATGCTTTTTAAAATATAACGGTACTAACCATATCTGAGCTCAGCCATGTTGTTCTCTAGGATGTATGACAGGTATGTAGTCTTCTTAACAAAGCAGATCCCATGAATAGTTATTTGCTGTTAATTAATCTCCAGTTTGGCTTGATTCACAGTTTTGGTCCACATCTTGCTTGAGCTCTCAGTTTTAAGCTTTTCTGATGGCTGAGCTCTTTTTGAGAACTTGGCGAGCTGCAACTGCTACCGCCCACGATGGTTGAAAGCTGCCAACTTACTTGTTTTGCTTAAACCCACACTCATCACAATGGGCTCGCACTAAATCATTCATCTTTTTGTTTGAGCTCAGCTCATTTTTGTAGACTGTAGTAGAGATGCACCAATCCCCTTTCTTTCAGTCTGATCCGATTCCTATACATATGTACTGAGACCGATACTGATTACGATACTTTTAGTATCATAACTTAGTGTTGTTGTTGTTGTTGGTGTTATGTGTGAGGGTACACAAAGCTGTAGTAAACCAGGCATTGCATTGTGCTGGCTTCACGTACAAACAGGAAGCAGCAACCACTGTAAGGTTTTCAAATTAAATCTTTGAAACTGAAGTGTAAGAATTTTACTTTTAATCATAAAGAAGGAGCTGTTCCATCTCGTCTGAACGTCGTCATGGAGACGATTTGTGGACACTTCTTACAGTTCAGTCTGAACGTCTTTAAAGTGAGACTGTACAAGCTGAGAATGTTTAAAGTGCCCAACCATCTTTCTTTGGTGACGTTGATCGGCGCCGTCAGTCCGATATCCGATACGTCAGTTACGTCAATATCGGCCCCGATACGGATATTAGATCAGATCGGCCCCATCTCTAGACTGTAGGTAGTGATGATTATTCTGTCGACAGTAGACTCAAACATCTTTGACACTGAATATGATGAAAGTCAAAAATCACTTTAATTAAACCAACAGAATATTTTCAAAAAACACAAAATAAGTGAGTCATTATTCTTGATATGTTTTCTCCCAATTGTAGTACATTAATTTGACATTTTTTTGTACCTACGTTTAATACAACACCTACACACAGATATTCATACACACAGAAAAAAAACTGAGGAAAAGATTGGGACTGATGTCTAAAAAAAAAGAAGTGTAAAGAGATGGGGTGATGTCTTCTGGTATCTCAGAACAACAGTACAGTACATCACAGGTAAAGCTTTTAAGTGTCCAAGGTAAGGGCAGTGAAGTAATCATTAAAGCATTTTGAGCTGACTCTGCTGTTTGGGTTTGCTTTGACAGTCATGCTTGTTAAGAAGGTCCAAATTAAAGGTGATAGTCCAACACTCTTGGAAACGGTGGTGATCATTGGAGCTGTGATGATAATGCCTACTGAGGGGTTGAGCTCATTAGCATGGACATTTTGGGTGCTAAACTAATAGTATTAAAGCTGCTTCATTTGGAAATGCAGAAGCAGCAGCAGGGCAGATTTGTCATTTTACAGAGGAGTCTCCAAGTCAACATGAAACTGAGGCCTACCTGTGATGAAAATAGAGCAGTGTGAAATTCAAGTGACAGATCAAGTGTTGTTGGATGTGTCTGTTTTTAAGTTGAATTAGCTTATAGATATAGCTAGGATCTGTGATAAATAGAGAAAGCTATTCATGGACTGGGTTTTAGTGCAGTAATATGAACACCATGCATGTTATCATCAAGATATGAGTATGCCAGATAAACACACCGCAATAGACATGCTTGAATTTGAATGTTTTTCATGTATTCACTCTTTTTTTCCTATCAGATGAGGCCTCAGCAGGCTGACTGTTATCCTTTGGTTAATTGGTGTCAAACGGTGGTGACTGCACTGTAAGTTGCACAATGTCAGAGAAAGGAGAAAAGAGGGAGGCAAACAGGACGAACACCTTCAGCTTTTACAAACAAAGGCACCATATGAAGCATAATGAAGAGCACCAAGGCATGCTTTAACAAGGTTGTTAACATTTTGGATACTTTTTGATACCCTGTGTTTTCAAACAATACAGTCTCTGTATCTTTAATAATCAGTAGTATTGACAGGTAACAAAACTTTAAAGCTTCTACAGAGCTGTAGTTTCATTTTGACCCAAAGCGGCTGCAAAGGAAGAGAGAGAACGAGCAGTGGTGTTTAATTCAGATTCACAGTCCTTACCCAAGTCCTTTTGGTACCTTACGAAGAAACAGAGTTCATGTTTATGTCTCTTACAAACAGACAGAGAGCGTAGAAGGTGACAGCAGAGGAAACCCTAAAGGCCATGACACAGCAAGGAGATCGTCGCCCTTGTTGTTGCGGTGTGTCCAGAAGCGTCACTACCCGTCAGCCCCCGTCTAGCTTTTTTCGGCCGATTCGACATGTTGAATCGGCGTCGGCGCGGTTGGTGAGAGGAATCAATCTGATTGGCTGTTCAGCAAAGTGATCAGTGCAAGGGAAGTGACGAAAGCAAGTAAACGACTTCAACTTTATATTAGACATTATTCTCGATTAGAAGTACGTATATTACAAGTGGTGAGCGACAAGTGGTGAGTTGTCTTATCATGACACCTTTTTATATATCCGCATTCTTCTCCGTCCTCGTCGTCTTCCGGTTTCCCCTTTTTGGAATGACAGTTACAGACTACCGCCACCTGCTGGCATGGAGAGTTATTTTGTCTCACGCATGCGCAGAACGTACGTGGTGGTTGGCCGTCTGCTGTAGTCTTTGTGGTGTGTTCAAGTGCAACTTTTTGGCCAAGACAAAAGGCGTCTTGAGGCCTTCAGTCGGCCTTCGTCCCCACTAGTTCTTTGCTGTTTGTTTGGTATGTCAGGGCCTTAAGTTGCACAAATGCATTAGCAACATTTTGATACCAAAACCTAGCTAATGTTTTTGTTCAGTTAAGACGGTGTGCAGGAGAATACAATCTTTTGTGATTTAAAACAAAAAGTACATGGTGTTAGGTGCCTAGGACTTTTATTTATGTTGCCAACCTGCTGATAAAAATCAATATTGTTCAATGTTTACTAGTTTCGAATCAAATATAAAATTCTTGTATCGTGACAACCTTATAATGTATTCACTGAATTTTGTCACAAGTGATTAACATCGTTATTGCACCTTCTTGATTGTACGCATATTATACAAGCCTACTTGGAAAGGGCCCCTGTGTCAGCGTACCCCCATCTGAGCTAAACCAGCTGCAGCTTTTATCTGCTGTTTTTTTCCCCCCCAAACATAATTTCCACACATGCTGGCCTTACACTCTGTATGCTACTAACTTGTGTGTCCTCCCACTTTACCTGTGAAGATAGCCTTTACATTCATTGGCCTGTGGCCCCGCTGCCTCCGGCGCCCTCCCTGGCTTTAATTAAAGCTATAATTGTAAAGACGGTCTGTTCTCTCATTATATCTAATGATTTCTTTCAACCTGCTCGCCGTCTCCTTTTCAATTAACTGAACTCACTGTTGTGGTGGCAGCGTGCCTGGGTTAGTGCGAGTAAGAGAACTTAAATTGAGTTAGAAGTGTGAGCTCGATGGTTTCAGCTCTGAACACATTCATATTCAGCGCAGGTTGCATGATGGCCTTTTCAATTCACATGTGGACTAGTGGAAATTAAATCAACTTTTTCTCAATACTTTCATCATCATTTTACATTACTGAGTGGACTTCGTTAGGGATGTAACGATTCACTCAACTCACGATACAATACGATTCACGATACTGGGTTCATGATACGATTCTCTCACGATTTATTTTACAAAATGAGACTGTAGACAAATGATGACTGAAAAAGATTCCTTTAGGGGCTGCTAACCCGCTTGTCAGTGTGGTTTGGCCTTTTAATGTTTTTCTTCTCTCAACAAGGGGAGGTGATTGGAGCTTCTCATTGTGGTGTTGATTAAATGCTGCATCATGTTGGTTTTGCTATTTGTGTAGTTCCCTGTCATCTTGCAATATTTGCACAGTTTTTGTCTCGTCTGTTATCTTCTCACCTCTTTCATTCTCTGTCTTGGGGAAGCCAAAATGCTTCCACACCTCCGATTTAAAAGACGGTGGTGCGTCCTCAATTTCAAAATCTTGCTCTGCAGCTGCTGACGCTCACCATATTATTGAGATTCATTTTTCAGAGTACTGATGTGAACCTTTACACCTTTGAATCGATTTATCACGATTTGACGATTATCTTTACATCCCTATTAAGCAACATTTAAAAGTCTAAAAGAATAAATATTAAAATGATGTAAAATATTAACATATCGGATGAAAACTAGATAAAACAGTAAAACACAGTGCCCAGCAGAAAGAACCCCTCCCTCTTGAGAGTTGTACCCTTATGGTCCCTCCATAAAGTGCCTTTACTTCATTGGTATTGAAGTGGATTTAGCAGGATGGGACTTGGAGTAGGGCAAATCCTCTCCTGTTAGTTTTAGCATTGTCTTATTGATTAGCTTCTTAGGAGGGGTATTGGAAGTGAGAGGACTGATCGAGGGGTTAAACTGAGATTTAAGGATAACAGTGAGGTGTGAGAGGAGGCCTCTGTGTGTGTGTGTGTGTGTGTGTGTGTGTGTGTGTGTGTGTGTGTGTGTGTGTGTGTGTGTGTGTGTGTGTGTGTGTGTGTGTGTGTGTGTGTGTGTGTGTGTGTGTGTGTGTGTGTGTGTGTGTGTGTGTGTGTGTGTGTGTGTGTGTGTGTGTGTGTGTGTGTGTGTGTGTGTGTGTGTGTGTGTGTGTGTGTGTGTGTGTGTGTGTGTGTGTGTGTGTGTGTGTGTGTGTGTGTGTGTGTGTGTGTGTGTGTGTGTGTGTGTGTGTGTGTGTTTGGGCAAAGGTGACCCCTGGATGGACAAGAGATGGAATGGAAACTTGAGATCAGTATCTACAAACTTATCTCAGCTAGATTGAAAGAGGACGCCACACATGGTGTGTGTGTGTGTGTGTGTGTATGTTTAGATGGAGACTAAAATGTCATAACTTTAAGTCTCAGTGTCCTTAGTGCTCAACTTCATAAAATATCTCTGGTTAAGGTGTCTAGAATACTCAAAAGAGAGTATCCTGACGACATTGTTTATGTTGTTGTTTGTTGGAAATTAGCCATTCTTTCAAATAACTAGATTTAATGTGTAGCATGCAAATTTCTAATCAGTTTATTCTGTAAAAAAATGTCAACAAACACATATTTTTTTATAGAACCTCAGCCAAGATGTCTGCTAAACCCAGTGGAGAGAGAAAAACCACAGCCTCCCCCACATTTCTTTTGTGCCGTCAGGTATTGTGCCTGTCTGCCACAATTAAGTGCTGAAAGCGAGGTGAAAATGCCTTAATTATGTTCTTCAGAAGCCCCCCATGTCATTAAAGCCAAACACAAACCCCCTTTTGTTGTTGGGCTATTACATTGCTCCCTCACTTCTGCTCCCTTCTCTTTGTCTGACTTCCATTTTCTGGAATGGCCTCCATCCCTGCAGTCTTCTTGGATATGACCAGAAAATAGAATATACACGAGGAACGGAGAGATTGCTGAAGAAAGGGGGAAAAGCAGCACAGAGTGAAACAAGTCAGGCAGAGAAATGGAGAAGAGGATTATTGAATATTGCACAATTGTTAGCCATGACTGTCAGAGTGCATGTGTGTGTAATCCAGCTGGGAAAGCAAAGGAGACACAGAGACATGCCATCTTCTACTGACGTCAGGCCATAGGATTAATGTTGCACTTATTCACTACCTGATTATTGCTCACTTCCCTTATGTTACATCAAAAATACTCTTGTGGGCTCTGGTAAGGTAGTCTGTGTGGCTGTACCTCATCACCTCAAAATGTATGATCTGAAGTAGAAACTGATTTAACATCCTCAGATCCTGGCACAGAATCACACACTCTGTCCCCATTGTATCTAAGATCAGCATTGCCCTTGGCTAATGTCTCTCCTACCTATACAACTGGCACACTCAGAGGTCAAAGGTTAATGAAACATTTGCAGGTACAAGCACTGACCCTGATGTCCGAAGGCGCTGCTCTGTGCTCTCCAAAAATGCATATTGATAATTTTAGCATTCATTATTCTTCAGGACAGGCAAGCTGCTATACATAGCTTTATGGCCTGGCTTTGTGGCCTCCAGTCAAGGCACTTTACCTCGTTAAAAGATCTTGTTTAATAATTAATCGAGTCCATCAGCTACAAAGGCAGTGATCAATCGATTAAGCAATTCCCTATCCCCCCTTCTCAAGGAAGCTACAGCTTCCATGAAACCGTGTTTCCCTTCTTCACTAATGATTTATCCGCAGTGCTTCTAACTAAACATGCTAAGGATTAGAAGTCAAACGGCAATTATGTTGAAATGTGATGTCTAACCTCGTCCTCATCCTTGATCACATCATTTCAAAGGAATCTGGGTCACACTGTATTTTAATGACAGCTGATTTGCACAGATCTTTCAAAGACAGATGGAGTTGAGTTAGGTAAGACTGGCAGCTTTCCTTGAAAGGTAACGTGCTGTGAGTAACTCTCGAGATGATGTTGATGACGTCTGAAGCAAAGGGCCCCTGAGGACTGTTGCTTCACTGTCAGCTCTGACCCTTGCCTCTGGGTCAGAATCAGTGGGCGTATATCTCTGCCTCTGGCGCTTCTCGGCAATGCAAACCGGACAGGAGCCATATTTTTTTACCCAGTTGGAGCTGGCATCGTTAATCTTCCACATTTCCTTGGCCTGCCTTGGCTCCTCTTTGGCCCCCAGGCTGCTGCTCTTCCTCCTTTCTATTCTCATTCAGTCTCTCACCTCTTGCCAGCCCACATTGTCTTCATTTTATCTTAGTGTAGACTTGCTTTTGTTTCAGATCAGCCATGCAGGGTATGGTGCAACAATAAGCTTTTACAGTATCTTGAAATTCAAGGTCTAGCAAGTATGCATTGTATTTTAGGTTCACATTTTGTCCAGTGTGAAAAGTAAATCTAAAGGATCTTCCTTCACATATTTTTTGGCTGCAGGTGCTGGCATTGCTATACTCACTATCAACACAACTGCTGCACAAGGTGGTGAGTGCAGAGTAAATCACTGTAGAGTTTAGTTTAGCTTGGCCAGGGCAAGATGGTTTTCAACTGTATAGCATTCAAATGCAAAACATGATCTTTTGTTTTTGTCTCAAAAGAGAAGTTGAATTTTTGCGTTGGATTTCAACAAGTTGTAGCCATCTGCTGTAAAGCAAATTGAAGAGCTTTAAAGCTCTAAGGATTACTAAGGAAGGAAGTTAGGAAGCATGAAGCTGAGCCGGTCTAATTATTTTGTCAGCTGAGTCGAGTTTTCTGTTCAATACCAAGCTTTGACTGTTTGTTCTGCTCTTATGATAAGTTCAGGTCAAAGGCAAACAGTTTTATCAGTGTAATGTTTGAACTTCCAGAATTGTCCGTCAACTTGTTCAAGTTTCTCGAGTCACATCACTTTTTCAGTCAGCTTCAAATACTTTATTAATCCCTGAGAGAAATTCTTTACACTCTTGTTAGTTAGAGACATGCTTCTCACACACATGCACTAACAGGACCTGTGGACGTGCATTAATGAAGAGATGTCAGAGTGGGGCTGCTACACACTGCTACGCAGAGAGCGCACCAGAGCGGTTGGGGTTTGGGTACCTTGCTCAAAGGCACCTTGGCAGTACTCAGGGAAGTGCCCTGGCACCTCTCCAGCTATCAAGAACAACTTCCATATTTTGGTCCGCACTGGGACCGATCTTTAATTCCTAACCCAAGTCCCTGCAGACTGAGCTACTGCCGCCCCAAACATTGTGAACAAGCATGAAACTGTTGTTTTCATCATCATTATACCGGGGTCATCTGTTCAAGAGGAGGAGAAACCTCTTACTCTAACTCGATCAACTTTGGACATTTGACAAGTTGACGTTTTGCCTCATTGTGTTGAGCTTGTTGATTTAATTTGATCTTTTTTTCCAAACGGGATCAAATGAAACTAACAGAACTGGTGATGATGTATCAACAAACTATGCTCTTGTTGTAATACCTCAGCTGCAAACTAACACCACCTAAACAGCAGAAGATAATATCTTTGTTAAAACATCCAATACAAACCCAGATTTCTTCAACACAGTGGTTTTGAGAAAAGTACTGCAAATGAATATTACATGCATAGCATTTGAGTTAATGGGTATAAAAGTCATGCTCTCTGTAAATACTTTTAATGACATTCTTAAGAAATACTGGAATTCAGATTGCATGCTGATGATTTCATGGTTTACCAAAGAAGATTCCTCCCCAGATGATATCATTTCTCTGCACTTCAGTATGAATTACTAAGAAAGGATATTATGAAGAGATTTAGAACTACTAATCTGTAAGTCTGAATGTGCTGTTTGAAAGAAGGCACCTCATCTTTGGTATACGTGTCTTGTTTTTTGGAAGACCTCTTCATGTGTGATGTGTTTCCAAGTCTCTCTTTGTTCACTCTCTTCAAGGTTAAGATCTCTCTCATAGATTCAGGGCTGGAAAACAACTATACCTCCACGCACAGTGATTGTGCTCGCTAAAAAAAATAGAAAGGAAGAAAAGAAACAACGAGTCTGAGTAGGAGGGAGCATACACACAAACTTTTGGAAGGCAGAACTTTTCCTCACCTCACCTGAATCAGCATAGCCTCCTTTGGCAGCTTTCATTGCACAGCCGAATTCTGGCTCAGAATATCTCCAGTCTTCCCCCTCAGTGTGTAACCTGTGAAACTTTAGGTCATTCAAGCTACAGGCCATGACTATTCTGAATCTGAAATATCAACGGTGCAAACTCTGAGTTATATTCATAATTCCAAAGTGAAGTATTTATTTCCAGTAGGCTACAGCTTAGTCAGACAATAGACGACAAGCGGTGTAGTGCGTATACATACTTATTCACAGGTTATACCCACTTCTAAATCTCCTCTGATTCACGCCAAGATTCAGTTGTATGCTGCAGTTTTTTAGGACGGTGAAGGGATGACCCTCCTTACTCTACTCTGTCTCTAATTGGCTAGTATGCACTAACTAAATATGCAAGAGTAGTGTGACATGTAACTGTTCATAACAGAGGCCGTTAATCCTCTGCTAGGCGGGCCACTTGAAGAAAAAAACATTTTGGGAGAAAATTAAGAGTATACCCACTTCTTTAGGCCCCACTACACGACTGTAGACGGTGCATGCTTGAGCCTGTTCTCACGTACAGTGAGGGTTATCTTCCTACAACTCCCACAAAGACAGAGCAGCAGCTAAAATGTTTGAGCGTCTATAAGAAGACTAAACCAACACTGTGCACAGTACGTTTGTTTTGTCCATGACTGCGCTTTCTCTGTTCTATGGCTCTTCAGGTTCAATGGTCCATGTTAACTGTGGTAGTCAAGGGTTTGATTCCCACTGGGCCACATACGATTATACTGCATGCCTTTAGGGCGCTTCCAAGCACTTTAAATAAAACTGTCCACCCATAAGGGTGAGTTATGTAAGCGTGTCTCAGAGGAGGATTACTCTCATCCAATTTGATGAGTAAGACTTCATAGTGGAGTCAGAGGCACCATTTTTCTTTAATATGTATGTGTAATATTCAGTGTTATTTTGGCACAAAGCCCACTGTAGAATACAAAGAGTGATGCTGTAAGCCATGCACTCTGTTCACACTTATGTATATTAGATGGATTATATGTTGTCAAAGTATGCAGTCCTCAATCTTAAACAGTTATGACCTCCCAATTAACTGTACTTAAGACTTTTTTAAAGCTTTCCCTTCCATTTAAACGTGTTGCTTAGATGTCTCTCAGTTCAGGTTTTTCCAACTGCTGCCAACCTATTACCAAATGTCATGCAAAGCAAAGCTGCAGTGGGGTCTTCATTTCCAGCTCCTGTAAGACCGTGACATTTGCCATTTCCCAGCTAAAGAAACACACATTGATCCGTGTCGAGCTGGTTGTCCACTCCTCTTAGCATTACTGCCACTGGCTCATAGTAATGCCTCGGTGTCCTACAGGTGTCATTGGACCCCATTACTGGGGGCAGGCTCGATTGGTTATGCAAGACACCTCGGCTCATTAGAGGCCTTGGAAGCGGTGAGATTCACATTTTCACGGCTTTCCTCCTGCGCTCATTGGACACAGATCTCTCTGATGGGCTATTGTTTGACTGGCAGAATGGCAGTGACTTAAAATTTACTACGGACACATTTCTGAATATCAATGCACTGCCCCTGAACTGAACTTTTTTTTTGTCTTACATGCGTGGACAGTGCTGGGTTGTATGGGCTAAGCTTTAGCCTGTTTCAGATGTTATAACTGAAAATTACAAGCTAACCAAAGAGCTCTGATGAGTTTCTCATCATATCCAAACAGCTCAATTGTCAAACAAAGAAGCTGAGAACAGGAGGACATTATGGGGCGCTCCTCAAGGCTTCTTACATTGTCCCTAGGCTCTTTTTTCCCCTGTTTGTTTCCTAGTACTCTGTTACCGAGGAGAGGTGTTCTTCTTTGACTTGTGACTTTAAAAATGCTCCAAAATATTGCATATGGACGATAAGCTCCCCTTTAGGAGATGGCTGTAGCTTTGGCCTGCACATCTCAGGAAGAATATCAAGAATATTTCAGTACATTATATATAATAGTTTGTTGTCGATACAGGTCTCTAATTTCAATGTTGAAGTAAGAGCTCTTCTTGTAAAAACTCTGCTGTTTCTTCCTCTGCACTTTCACATAAAAAAAGATCTTTTATGGAGCACTTTCACTCGTAGCCTTGAGACAGTGTGGTTTTAAAATAGCAAATATATTATTGAATACAGATATGTGTAAGTCTGGAGGCTTAAAATTGCCTCTCTGAGAGTTAATGGATTTGACACGACCAAAACCTGATATGTTTCCATGGGTTGTGTTACTGTGTGTCGTGTCGTGCACATTTGAACATCCCTGACCTTGATTTAAAAAAACAGTTTATCCACACTTGATACACTCTAGAATTGAAATGTGTTGAATGGAGAAACTCCCTCTTCTCCCTCTTTATTCATCTCTGTTACTTCATTTATAAAATCCCAGAGGAGAATGATCTGTAATGTAGGATTTGAGAGCTTTCTTACTCCCAACACAATCTGCCCTGCGCTCAGTAAAGCTTTAGTGGCTCAGTGTAAGAGGTTAAGACCCATCAGACCTCGGTCAAAGAGCATCTGCTAATCCCTATTGTTGTTTTGCTTCTGGGATTCTGATGTGCAAGGAAGTTCAACAAATAGAAATGGAAATATCTGGTAAGAGTAAATATCAGTTTTGAGATTATGATTCATTGGAACAAAGCCTTACTGCTAACAGGGAAAATAAGAGACAACCTCATTTAGATTAAAGTTTCTTGCTAATGTTGGGTTTGCAGTTGTCAGTGGATAAGGTTGTGACGTCCTACCAAGAATTTGACCCTTAAAGGAAGAATGTGTGACTTTCTGATCCAGTAGATGTCGCTCTTGAGCACCAGCATGAAACCAAAACAATCACAGGAGAAACACACCTCCACCATCCTGATGCCTCCGCTCTCCCCCGGCGGCACACCTCCAATCTTGGCTCAAGCTGCTATTGCCTGTGGTCTGCATTGTTGTGTTAGAGGGCTAATGTTAACACAGTTAAGTTAGCCTGTAGCTTCATGTTAATTTACACGGAATGACCGTGAACTAAAAACGTGCATGTGTCATTCAAATAGGCAAGGAGAGGAGCTGGCCGTCCCGCCCATGTAAGCAAAGGACTCGAGCCTCTCACTCATTGTAGACAGTCATGACTCAGAGAGACATTTACACAGGACTTGATTTCTGCTGTATTTATGTGTCAAATGTTGCACATTCTTCCTTTAAAGGTGCACTATGTAGTTTTGGTAGAGAAATGTGAAAGTTGGAGAAGTGTACATATTCTGTGATATATGTTCATAACTCTTCACAAACTGTCCTCAGAGGAACATTTGGTCCCTGTAACACTGTTTGAAGATAAAATGCTTCACGAGAAGTTATGGTGGAGGGCCCGCTGCAGTGAAACCGTAACTCTCCTGGTAGCTTTTCAGCTCCAAACAGTGTGCAGGGACCCATTTTTTCCTTTGATTACAGTTTGTGTATTCAGTTCAGAAAATATAACATAATTGTTTCACTTCTCTAACTTTCAAATGTCACTACCAAATCTACATAGTGCACCTTTAAAAGACGTTTGATTTCAATATGATACCAAACTATGAAGTTAAAAGGAATGTAACTCGTAACTTGAAGCAGCATACTTGAAACAATCAGTCAGATATCATTATGCTTATGTCATTTGGTTGATTGGTCTTAGTTGCAGCTGTTCCTACACATTCAATAAAGATCGGGATTTTTTGTTCTAATGGAACGGACAGAGATTGTCCTGTTTTCCAAGAGTTGGTTGATATTTTTTATTAAATGATGAGCTTAATAAAACAGATTAATTGGCTAAATGTTTTTCAAGTTCAAGCAAATAATATCATTTAAGAGTGCAAGTCCTTTTTTGCAGCTTTAGCGTGCATCTGTTATCTTTTTAAAACTCCCTGTAAAGCTTTAAAATGTAAGTGATATTCACTATTAATGGTTGTATTTTCAAAGAGATGATACTTGCTGGACGGTTATTATTTCATGAAGCAATGATTATTTTTTAATAGTGGTTATATATGCTTTTAAATATTTATTTTCTCTAAAGAAAGGCCGACAATTGGATCAAGCGTTCTTAAATGATGAAGAACAAATGGGATCAGTGAGGCCAGAGGTGGTTTTTATTTAGTGGCTGAAGTGCTGCAGAAGTCACCTGATGTCACATCGTCAGCAGTAATCACGAGTGGGAAGGTGACACACAAGGAGGGAGGGAGGGAGGGTGTGTGCGTGTACAAACGATATGTATGCCCTTATTCCCATCATTATCACCTCGCAACCTTACCAGGTCACTGCAACTCCCCAAACAAACTCACACTGACACATCTGCACCTACGTCATGTACTCACCTTTCTCGGGTGAGTGTTTCAGCCGCACACAGGTTATTTACCACCGTGGCCTTGGCTCCCCCACACACGCACAATTAAAAAAGCTGTTTGGATGCACTCGTGTATCTCCTCAGCCATCTATCCTTCCCTTCCTCCCACCACTCTTTCCTTCTGTTTTTCCATCCGTTTTGCTCACTGAAGGGGAGCTTTTTCATCACGCCACAGATGACATCCCCTTTTTTTTAGTCAAGGTCGATGTGGAGAGGCTCCCAGATGATTGTTGTCACCTGTCACCCCTTTTTTCTCCTCAGCATCGGTTTTATTTGTGATGTACTGATTGTGCCGGCAACCATAACACGCTTTTTGCAGGATTGGTGTATGTTTGCTCAGCTGTTAAGCTGATCATAGAACAGACCGTAAAGGCATTGTAGAAGTGCAAATGGTGATTTACAAAAGCTATATTCCTTAATGATGTTTTTCATTGGTTCACTCTCTTCAACTGATCCATTTTAGATCGAGCCACACCTTCCAACATACTTCATATAGTTCATTATGAGGAGTACTGGATGTATGCCAGGCTATAACACTCGCTGGATGCTTCTTTTCTCAATTAATCTGTGTGACTGAGTGTGTGTGTGTGTGTTAGAGATCAGGTGAGCTATCAACGTCATTATTATCCAACCAAGCTCATCTTGATCTTTACAAGTCTCATGTTAATCTCCCCAAACATTCTTCATGCTCCGCATTGCACAGATGATTCTCCTCCTCTCCTCCTCTTCCTACGTTTGTTGCTCCCTCCTTTAGACCACAGTTACATCCTTCTTTTTTCGCTTTATTCCCTCTTGTCCCTCCTTCTCTCTGTCCCATGAGTTCCTAGAGGTGACAAGCAACGAATGAGGACACTCATTGTTATGCCAGCAAGAGCGAAAGCCATACATTTTTAATCTGCTCTGACACTCACTCTTTCTCGCTCTCTCTCTTTTTTTAATTTTCGTACTTTTTGTATGTGGCATCCTGTCCTGTTGATTCACAACCAGCAGAGATGCATCTCACCTGGGACCACACGCCTCGGTGTCCTGCTTGCCCCTGGTGCTTGTTCCCTACTGTGTGAGTGTGTGTATCTATGTGTGTAGATGCATGTGTGTGAATGGCAGACACCTCTGCAGAGCAGTTGTGCTTCAGGGTGTCGTGGCTTGTGTCAGACGGGGAGGGAATAGGACGGTCTGCATCCACTGACCTTCAAGCATTAGCAAAAGGCTTCTCTCAATTTCTCTCCCACAAACAAACACTTCCCCGGTGTCTACTGCGGGTAAACATCGATTCATGAAACTAATAGCATTATTACTGAAGTTCTATGGTTGCCACTTGACAAGAGTCTCTTGTGTGAGTAGATCAATGGATTCGCAAATAAGACAATTGGCAGATATTTAGCATTGTTGATTGTCAAAATGGGAATCCATTAACAAAACTAAATGCATCCTCTTTTCCCAGCAATAAATTCCTCTCTCATGAAGTTTTGAACATTTTCTTTTTCTTTTTGGAACCGCTTGTAAGAGGTCTTAATTCATTTTCATTTCATTTTACACTCCAGTGACAATGCTGATAATACATCATACTGAATTCCAACATTTTGCCTTCATTTTTGAAAGCTGTCAATCAACCCTTGTGCAGACCAAGACCACCGTACCAAGACCATTGGAGAAAGTGTCTCGGTCTGCTTTTTTTCCCGACCGGTGCGGTTTGTTTGTCGTAAGAACATGAACCAACGTCGATCTATTCCCAACCACAGCAAGCATTGTTCCTTTCTGTCTAACCACGACCCCCACCCCCTGCCTCCACACGCACACACACATAAAGATTATGTAGATCCCATGATACAGAGATCTTATCCACACCTTTCACCTATTTGTTAAGCATCAAACTTTAACTGTCATGAATGTGAGACAATCCATGACTGCTCTAACATGTTCTCTGTGTCATGGTGGAGGTATATAAATAACCAACAAAGATTTCTATTGGTCGGCCAATGCAGAGTATTCCTTAAACTGTACTTTATTTCTTCAGGAAATACAGACCACACACTATTATAATGATTGTCTACAAAACAACTTTTTGCCAACTAACAATGTCTTTAGGTCTGAATCAGCCCCTTGCATACGGAGACATTTATTATTACTGTTATAGCAGAGTTATGTTTTATTTAATCCCAGGTATTTCCATTCCATTGGTTACGCCTTGTGTGCCCTCATGCCCTCAGGGTAATGTAAAGATCACACACCTTTTACATGATTTAATGTATGTTGTTATTCGGTTGGAGACAAGCAGGTTATATCTTTATCAACAGCCCAAGCTTGGCCGCACACATGCTGAATGGGCAACCGATCATCTACTTACACTGTTGATCACTTAATGTGTAACCAGATTTATGAATGCAATAACATGCCTCTGCTTGCACCATGTTTATTTCCAGTTTATTTTCATGGTTCTCACATGTGTAGAATGCTGTAATGGCAGTCATTACTCTCCTGCCCGGTGCTCCATTCTAATAGGGCATTAGCATGCTCTCAGTGGCGCCGTCGGTATTGAACTCTCTCCTTTTAGAGCAGACACACAGCTGCTGGGTCTGTCCCTTCATTCCCCCTCTGTTTTCCTGCCCCATGCCACCTCACCTCTTTTCCTTACCGATCTCCTTGTCGCTCCCTCTTTCCCTGCCCCCCCCCCCACCTTCCTTCCCTCTGTGCCGCTCCCTCTCTCCCCGTGCTTGAAGACAGTGAATTAGCTTCAGCCTTCAACAGGGATCTGCCTGTAATGAAGCCTTTGTGTTTGTACTCTGAGCCGGCGCCGTTTCAAAATTGAATTGGATGTTCTCTCCCCGCTCAGTTCCTCTTACCTTCCAGCTCCCAACACGGCCCTCACTTTCTCCATTATCTCCCGCATTCCTTTCCACAATGCTCCACATTGTGTGCCTCAACACGTGGGCATGTTTTCTGAACGCATGCAAGGCACACATCCAAGTTCCTTCACCTGGCTGCATAGTATGCAACAGGAGCACACATCCGCAGACAATAGCAATGCATCACTTTGTGTGGTATAATGGTCAAAGATGTACACTTGGTCAGACATGCATGTTCTTATTTTCATCCAATTGAAAGCCCCCCCTGCCATGTCCATAGCCCAGTTTGCTGTAATGCTGTATTCTGGCACCAAGAGCTCCCAATACACTTGTACTTGCACCCTCTCCAGTGTGCTACTCTCTTTTCTTCCCTTTACCACCACTGTCTTCAGTGCTTATCCTCAAAGCTGGGTTATTGTTGCTTTTGTTGCCCAAAGTGTGACTCTGTTTCAAGTCTTCCGGGCCTCACAATATCCTTCAAAAATGGCCTCGCTGCTCTCTGCGAAGCCATCGACATAGATGTGCAATCCCCAAGCGTTCCTGTATTTCAGGGGGGATTTTTATGTCCCTTGCCATGCTTGGTCTTTCACCAAGCTCTTAAGTCTCCCTTGCTTCCTCTGAGTTAGCTACCCCTCCTCCCCCACATTCCCTACTGTATTCTCGTGGTTATGGTTGAGAGTGACAGGGAGAGCTTGTTTCTGTTCACTTGTGCCCCAGTTGGCTCTTTCTCAATTGTTGTTTGGACTTAACAGCAGTTATTCGGCATTTAGTATGGTAAACACAGTTGGAGGCCAGACAGGAACATGACAGAATACAGGGAGCGGTGGGTTTATTTTGGGACATGGAAGTAGACATACATGAAATAGCAAATGGAGTGTGATGAATGATATATGATGGCATGATTTCATATTCAGAGAGGGATGGGGAGTAGACTGAGGGATTACTACAGTAAAGGGTGCACTGAGGACCACAAACAACTCAGGTTGCAGATAAATCATACGTGTCAAAGTCAAATAACTCTTGACATGCAGAACTGTAGCCGCTGCAGCAGCCAGAGTCCATTTTCAGTCTATTTTTCTGTTTTTAATCCTCCCGTTTGCAGTTTTTCTGACATCCAGCAACTTGACAAAATCCATTGGCATCGCCCCTGGGCAACATGTCACTTATCCACCAAATACCTTCCTAAACTCTCTTTGACAGTGACACTTCATATACAGACCACAGTAGAAAGATGCTAACATGACATTTCGACTCAGTTTGACTAAGCAGAAAAATAACCTAGAACAATAACAGTCGGGCAGCAAAAGTATGAGCACAGACAGCGGTCCCCTGAAGAGGGCGAGTGAGAGTGATGAAAAGAGGACGCAGGTCTTTGTTATTAAGCCTCTGTCATTTTCTGCCTCATATAGTTAAAATGCTTGTGTGACATGAATTTATAGTCATAGTTGAGCCGCTAAGTATCCACAAAGATCAGAGGGAAAATGATTACTGATTAATGATTAAGAGGCATTACTGAAATGACTTTTAAGCTGTTTGTGTCACAATCAGGAGGTGACTCTGATTTTCAAATATGTTCCCTGGATAGTGAGTAATAAATGCTTTGCTCTAAATCTTATAGTTGAACTGAATTCAAACCCAAATAAGTAAAGCAGTTCATTTGCCAAAAATGCAGAGTTGCAAAATAAGGGTGTGAATTGAAACAAACAAACAAAAAAGTCACTTTTGCAGGGGAAGCAATAAAGTGACAATTCAACATGCAACTTTCACATTTGTAATATCAATCAATCAATCATTATTTGTATAGCGCCAATTCGTAACAAGTGTTATCTCAAGACGCTTTACAAAAGAGCATATGGGATAATATGCAGGAAGGATCTCTCCTTTGTATTCCTCGTGTTCCTGTTGTCCACACTAACTTGCCGCTGAGGTGGAGGTCGGAGCATGGATGAGGATGGCGGTGGTCTAGGGACGACACAGTCCGATGGTGGTGGCTGAGTGTTGGGCGGTGGTTGAGGGACGACACAGTCCGATGGTGGTGGCTGAGCTTCGGGCGGTGGTTGAGGGACGACACAGTCCGATGGTGGTGGCTGAGTGTTGGGCGGTGGTTGAGGGACGACGATGGTGGTGGCTGAGCTTCGGGCAGTGGTTGAGGGACGACACAGTCCGATGGTGGTGGCTGAGCTTCGGCGGTGGTTGAGGGACGACACAGTCTGATGGTGGTGGCTGAGCTTCGGGCGGTGGTTGAGGGACGACACAGTCCGATGGTGGTGGCTGGGAGTCAAGCGTGGTTGTGGGGACGACTGAGTCCAATGGTGGTGGCTGGGAGTCAAGCGGTGGTTGTGGGACGACACAGTCTGATGGTGGTGGCTGGGAGTCAAGCGGTGGTTGAGGGACGACACAGTCTGATGATCATTGACTTGATCTTTACTTTATTTGAGTACTCAACACTCACGCCATTACTACAGACTTGTCCATTCACTGGCAAGTGAGCATAGCAGCATTATAATTCCTGCTGCATTATGTCTGGTTTACCTGTGGTGGATGGGCTGCGTGTGTGTTGGCTGTAGTTCCCTCAGCCATATGGCACAGGTGATTACCCCAGTGGTGCCTGGCTTTAACTGTCACAGGTGGCTCTATGCTGTAAACATACCACTGAGACAAAGTCATTTTTACTGTTTGTAATAAAGTGTAGAAATTGGTGTGAATGTGCACACAGAGATTTATCAGCCTTTATTTGTGTGACCCTGTTAAGTTGGAACAATGTTTCACTGGCTCCCTTTATTATAGCCTGCTGATGTTTTTAATGAAAGCGATGCAGTTTGTAAACCTTGCTGAAGGGCAGGTTTTTTTTCTCTCCAAAGCTGCTCTGCTTTGTTGGAGGAAATTGTTTTTGCATATGTTTTTTCCTGTATCAATATTTATGTGCTATTTTTCTTGGCTGTAGTTATTAATACATTTTCAGTTACAGCGACCCAATTTCCCACTGGAGTCATTAAAGTTTCATCCAAGTCTCATCTCATAGCGGTACTCGTGCAAACACACACAAATTCCTGTCAGGTTCATGGTGGATCCTTAAAATGTTGGCTAATTGATTATAAAGTGTTGATTATCTGCTTGGCTATATATTCTCAATAGAGTTGGTGTTTGAATATTGCAGGGCCTCAAATGACATACTACTGTAGAATGAACTGAATAACCCCCAAAATACAACAAAGAAGAGGATTAGTTACTCATTTGGAGTAGTTACAGAAATATCATTTCGTCTCTCTATCCTCAAAATTATCATCAGGAATTGTCTCACTCACTCACTGACTAACTCGCTAACTCACCCGCTTACTGACTCGCTCGCTCACTCATTCACTCACTCACTCGCTCACTCACTCACTCACTCACTCACTCACTCACTGACTAACTCGCTCACTCACCCGCTCACTGACTCACTCGCTCACTCACCCGCTCGCTGAATCACTCGCTCACTCACCCGCTCAATGAATCACTCGCTCACTCACTCACTCACTCACTCACTCACTCACTCACTCACCCGCTTACTGACTCGCTCGCTCACTCACTCACTCACTCACTCACTCACTCACTCACTCACTCACTCACTGACTAACTCGCTCACTGACTCACTCGCTCACTCACCCGCTCGCTGAATCACTCGCTCACTCACCCGCTCAATGAATCACTCGCTCACTCACTCACTCACTCACTCACTCACTCACTCACTCACCCGCTTACTGACTCGCTCGCTCACTCACTCACTCACTCACTCACTCACTCACTCACTGACTAACTCGCTCACTGACTCACTCGCTCACTCACTCACTCACTCACTCACTCACTCACTCACTGACTAACTCGCTCACTGACTCACTCGCTCACTCACTCACTCTCTCACTCACTGACTCACTCACTCATTCACTCACTCACTCACTGACTCACTCACTCACTCACTCACTCACTCACTCACTCTCTCTTGATCGTTCTATGAACCCTCTTCATCCCACCTCTACCGAACAAACCCTGACTTTCCATAATCTCTGTTATGCTCCTCTTGCCATCGAAGCATGCATATCGAAGCGTTTTACTCGTGTATGCTTCCTCAACTGAGTCCTCCCAGGGCGCTGTCACTTCGATAAAATAAATAATCCGCTGACTCGCAGACCACAACACCATCTCAGGCTTCAATTTCATGTGGAACAACGAGTTTTCCTCTTAATCTACCTGGATCTCCCAATCACTAGCACCCTTTGAGTGGCCCGACTCTCGCTTGCTTAAAAACTCACCTCCTCTATAATTCTCTCCCTTACGGATATATTGTACAACACCTTTTGAAAACCTCCTGCAGTGACCTGTTGCCTTTTACTTTCAATTCCTGCTGCTATGCTTCTAAAAATCTGCTATACCGCCACGTATAATCAACCTTGCAACAAACTAATCTCACAGCCCGACAGAATTTTTGCACAATGAACACAATGGTTACGATGGATACGGAGTGATATGTAGTGAATTAAAGTCCATATATCTGAAAGTTTTCTAATAAGTTCTTTCCTGAGATTCGTGTCAGTTTTTCTTGGATGCCTTGTAACGGAAATTTTTGTGAGATTCCTTGCAGGAACATGAGCCAATTATTTTGCCAGTCTTTTTGCATGCTATTATTCTGAAGCGTTACCTTTATTTGTGTGTGACAAAAAAAGAGTATGCCTGTATCATATTGTGTGTGTGTGTGTGTTTTAAGGTGTCCGCTGCGTGGCCATAGCAGTCAAAGGCCTCCTGTCTGCATCAGTGCGTGCTCATTGCGTTTACAGTGAAGACTGGGTATCGTGAGGCAAAGAAGGAAAAGCCTATAATTCATATATTAAACACACATGCAAGCATGCTACACTTACAACTGTCCCCTGCCAATGCATCACACAAAGCAAACCCGCCAAGCGCTGAGCATATTGACTCAAGGAATCATAATCAGCATTTTTCACATTCCTTGACAAACACACCTGAGACAACAGCCACACGGTCTCCAATGTCGACCAATTGTACAAGGTCATAGTCAGTGCATTTTGTATTGATCAGCTGAACTAACGTTTTTAAGCCTTTCTATTTGGTTTGGGTAATAAATCCTGAGGCACTGAGTGCTTTCAATTGGCCTCAGAGGCAGCCGGTGTAATATTATTTTATCCAGGGGTCATAATTTATCCTGTCTGGAATATCCCCACTGAGGCTGTTTGGGAGGAGGATGCGTTTTGTCTTTCAACTTTTGGATAGACGCTCAAAGAACTCATCCTGCATATTTTTGCACACCTTTTTAGAAAGAGACTAAGCCTTAGTAGTGCTTACATAATCTGATTCTTTATTTTCAACTGCAGCATCCCCCCCATCCAGCCTGTGTCTCCTCTCTTCTCTGCCTAACCTACTTCTGCCCAGGGGCTTGCAAATACGTGCATATCCTGTCCGCTTTTTTCACAGCTCCCCTTGTGTGCGTCTGTGTCTGTTTGTGTATGCGCACACAAAGCTGTGTGTCACCTCATATCTTTTCAAACCAAATTCTTGCCACTTTTTTTGTTCTGAGTCACAAAGCGACACCGCATGCCTGTGCATGTTCCCTCTCACTCAGATTTAGAGCTGAACTAAAGGAAGCCTGAATCAATGTTTTCAGAGTGGCGTCAGCTCCATTTTTCATCAGTTTTTCTTAGTTCCATCCTCCTCTCCTCCTTAAAGGAGAAAGGGAACAGGAAAGAGAAGGACTCTACACTACAGAGTACATAAAAGGAGCTGGGTGAGAGGTCTTTTGTAAGACACTGCTTTCAACCATATTGCCCAGATCAATATGCCACCATAGGAAGTGCACTGAGTGTATTGAGAGGCCAATAATGAGCTCTGCGACTCTACAAGGCCCGTGAAATTAAACACATTGCTCACCTGCTGCAAATATCACTTGGCCTTGACTCTTAGTAATCATATCGGTGTTGTAACGCCAATGAAAATCGCTAAGTTGGAACGTTGTGTGGAATATCCAGAGCCCAGTTTATTGCTTCTGTCTGTCCCCAGGTCCCCGACGTACTTTCAGTTCTTTGATTCCTCTGAAATGTTCGCAGCAGTATGACCCTCTATCAGCCTTAGATGGGATATTGAAATGTCAACTCCATTTACAAATCTGCGGTTTTCTTTGATATCCTCTGAAAGTTTCAGAAGTGGATGCGCCTTCCACCCGCTGGGTTCACAAGGCATGTGGTTTAAAGCCAATAACATTGAAGAGGTTTGTGTTAATTGCACGGGTTGCATTCAATAAGATTTGTAAGGAATGGTCTTTTCATGAAAGCAGTTAAAATCCCAAAGAAGATTAAACCCTCCAAAGTCATTCTTCTCAGCTTGACTCCTTTTTGTCTGAATCAAACATGTTGGTATTGTAACACTGCTGCGTACAAATGTACATGAAGAGCATTTCATTTCCTTCTATATCGTTAGTCGTGTCAAAAACCCTCCCAAGGCCCATTAAGTGTCTGTGTTTTAATTGTGGTTACATTCCATTAGTTTTCAGCCTTGTATCTCCACTTCTATTCACCAGCCACTCTCACTAAAAAAAAAAAAAAAAAGTTGTTCGTCCTCCATCCTCTGACAAGTTGCACAGGTGGCTTATGGATAAATGGAAGCTCTGGGAGGTTGGGAGGTTGGCTCTGCAAAATACAGGGCAGCCTTCCTAATAAGGTGCAAATATCAGGCCCGTAGCATGAGCGAAGCAAATTGCTTTTTGACAGTATATTTAAGATGGTAATCCACTGTCATTTGCCACAGCCAATTCGCTCCCAATTGCTACGTGCGCCTCACTTTCCCCTCCCTCTCCCGCTCTATCTCGCCCTCTTTTCTTTCTATCGGCTGTCCCTCTTATTTCTCCTGTCTGATTCTTCCATAATTCATTGTTGGCGATTAGGCGGAGTTAACCCCATATGGACACAGAATCAGCATTCATTCAGTCGAGCAATTTCTGTGGGTTTAAGGAGAATGTTATTTGATTTGAGTGGTGGCTTGTGATTTTCAGTTTCATGGAACAAAATGAGCAAGCAGCGACATGTGTGAAGGTGCTCAAAAAAAAACAGCCTTGATTGGTCTGCAAAGCATAAAGCATGTTTGTGTTCGAGGCAATTAAACCATGTTGTTGAATTTTCATACATTTTTGTAATTCAAGAGGCAATTTGTCAGTGTACAGAACTTTAAAAAAATACATACATTTAAATAAGAGCTCCTTTTAGTCTTAACTATACACTGAAAGTAGGCTTCACCTCTTTCAGTCTTCCATCTTTCTTTCCAGGAGAATATGTCCCATATAAACTTCCCCTTACTGTGTAAACAGAGGCATTATGACCCTCGGAGAAACATGGATCTGACCTTTTTTAAATGTTTCCAAAGTCATGTCATAACAATATTCCACATGTGGTGCTTTAGCCATTTCATAATGACTGATACTTTAACTGGCATATACAGCAGGAAAGGCCCCTGTGTTTGAAAAACAAAATCTGATCCAGATCAAACGTCTACAAGCTATTTGGGTCTTAAACACCTTGCTATGTTTGGTGAATACCATCCTAATATAAACTCTGTGACAGCTCCGACATATATAAACGAGTTGCCTCCTGTAGGCCAGATTGTCTCCAGCTCGTCAAACACTTGCAAGTGTAGAAGTACTTACATCTAAATGGGCTAAAATAAGATTTACCTCGAAAATCTGGACCCATAATTACACAAGTGTACTTGCATCTACTGACATTCTTTATCCCTCATCTGACATTTCTTCTCCAATTGCTGGTGGTCTCATGATGGTTTCTGTGTTCCTTCAAGGCCTCGCTGAAATGCCTCTTGTCTCTGGCCACTCAGGAGACAGAAATGGCCTCTAATTGCACCTGCCATTACCTAAATTAGCATGCAGGAAAGACTGGAAGGCTGCCACAATATACAGCTGCTAATGGGGCCTTTTTTGTGTCAGTGCCATTTTCTAGAGGCATTCTCAAGTTGAAGCATAATTGTTAGCTTTGAAAGGCGAGCACAACAGTAGGATCCCATCTATGCACAGTCCATATCCATGCTAGGGTTGGAAAATGTTGACAAACGTGCTCGACACATTGAGATGTAGAAAACATGGCCAAACAAAGAGAAGCTGTGTGACAACGCTGTGACAGCGATGGGCTGTGATGGTGAAATCATAAAGTTGTTATTCTTTTATTAGGACATGATGATTGCCTTATGAATCACGATTAGTGGGAATGATCATGTTTTCATCAAAAACATTTTTTGTGGTCTGTAGCAAACAAACTTTTTGTTTCTCATATCTGAGGAATCAAGGTTTTCTGCATCTCGAGCACTTCTGTAATTTACAACTATGCTCCTCTGTAAAGCTTTAATAAGCTTCTGGGATCTGAATATTGGACTTGAGAATTCCATTGTGACATTATTCGATTAATTTTACAGCCCAAGAAGTGATCCCGTTTATTGTTTGTTTTGATTTTGTTACTTAATTGGTAGGGCTGGGCAATTAAACAAAAATTAATCAAAACTGACATTCAGAACCTCTAACCGACCTAATCTTGCCCATGATGATTATTTTCAGGGCAGAGTCACGTGACGACACGTCCAATCCACGACATGGAAGCAATGTCCGTCGTTTGGACACATTTTGTCTTTAGCGAAGACGACACAGAATAAAAAGAAGGCACATGTTACACTGCGGAAAAATGTTTGCAAGAAATGCAAGTTATTTATTTTCTACTGTTTTAGAGAAGTTAATTACTACTTTAAAACTCAAATGTGAAGCGATGCTTTGATTTCAGTTCGAAATATTCAATAAATAACCACAAAATAGTTCATCAGATATTCACTCTGTCATTAGAAACAATATCCCAGCTTTAATAGTGGAGCATATTTACAGTAGAGACCATGTCAGTGAACTATGAGGGCAAAAAACAAAATAATCGTTCGTTAATCGTAATCGAGGTCAAATGTTCAATTAATCGTGATGTTGATTTGAGGTCATATCGCCCAGCCCTATTAATTGGCTTAATCAGAAATGTCCATATATGAGGGAAGACCCCGTTGACAGACATCGGTCCAGAAGCAAATAATAAGGCATGCACCAGTGTCAGTAGCTGATGTGTTTCTGTTGTCACACAAAGTTAATGCTGGTATACCTAACTTCTGATTTAGAGAAGAGGTTTTTTTTCGATCTGCAGAAGTCACCTGTTGGACAAACTCTGATGTGTATCCTGAATGTGTTCAAACATTACCGTGTCATGTTCTGAATTCGTTCGAAGTTGAATTTTTGAGAAAGTGAAAGCACTATGACAGATAGTTTGTACGACATGTTCCAGTGACATTTGAAGAAGAGGGACTACTAACAACTACTGCACATACATCCATTCACCGTATATACTTCACTTGTAAAACAACAACAAACATTGGAATTGGTTTTGGTGATCAGCCCTGAGCCTCTCTGTCATTTAAATTGATACTGAATATTTAATAAATACTAGGGACATTTTGCAGCAAAATACAATCCCTCCTTGAATGAACAGCTTGACATTTTACACAATTGTCTCATTTGGCCGTTATGATGTCACACGAACAACAAGTGATTTTTTCCGAATGAGTGTCCTTTCCACCCTTTAGTTGACAATGGTTATGAAAAGGCCCGGTGTCTATATTTCTTCCTATAATAAACACAATACCTTTGTCAAGCTGCACACCATCAGTGTTTTTGCTGTGCAGGCAGAGGGTGCAGACAGGTCTTTGATTTTACAAAGAAGGTTCTCTTTTCTCTGATGTGGAGAAGATAAATGAAGTAGGTAGGAAGCAGTCTGTGTATATGTTTGTGTGAAGGGGTAGGAATTTCAAGAAAGTCAGGCAGCAGACATCTGCAGAAGCACCGGCTGGCAGAGCTGACTGTGGAGAGAATTTCTCTTCTCTTCTTGCTCTCAAATCTCGCTTTCTTCTTTCTATTGCCTCCCAACCCTCTCTGTCTTTCCTCTGTCCTGTCTCACTCTATCACTTCCTCCTCCTCCTCTCTCCGTGGCTCTCTTCTCTCCCAGATAAGGCCAGCAGAGCTGCAGGCTGCTGGGCTGGTTAATTGGAACGGGAGAGTCTCGAGGCCTGGCCAGTGAGCCTTGTGCTTCCTACCAAAACATCTCCAGGCACCGAGACAGCCACACGCATGCTGCTGGGTACACACATGCTCACACACACAAACCTAATCGCCCTGATTCCCACTTGCCCCTAGCAAACATTTTACACATGCATAGCAACTTTTAGCAAGTGAACAGGTACGAGGTTCAGTATCTCACTCAAGGAAACAGGAGGAAAAGGCACTAATAGATAGCTGAACTTGTAAACAAACTGAAGATGCCTACTTTGAATTGTTGACATTCTCACATGCAACATCTTTGAGAAGGCCCTCCAAAATGTAAACATGGATCATGCCGACTCAATGCAATAATTTTCCCATCAAGGAATTGAAAATACAACAACTTCCAACCTCTAAGCTCCAGTGGCAAACGGTAAAAGCCCACAGAACTGATAAGAGGACAGCAAAACCCGGGGCGTAAACAAAAATACGCCAATTCATTCTGCTTGTGCATGCTGTGCGTCTGATACATCTGGATTTACACTTTCAGCACTGCCGCACCTGCAGTCCATTTAGCTCTCATGATTCTGCTAAGTAGAAAAAAGGGTGGATTCAAAGTGGGATGGTGATGGATGGCTGGATAAACCCAAAGAGGGGAGTTAAAGCGAGAGGGAGTGTGTGTGTGAGAGGTGGGAGAGGAAATGAGAGGCATTATGGGGAGGTTAGTGTCAGACAGGGAGGCAAAAGGAGGTTGGAAGGACAGGCAGAGAGGGTATTTAGAGCTCGGATGAGCAGGCAGACATACGCTGTGTTACGGTTAGTGCAACAGCAGAAACTCCCTCACAGCCTTTCTCTCCCTCTGTCTCACAACATGATTGGTACATTACATTGCGGCGTGATGATTCCAGCTGATGGCATGCATGATCTAATGCAGCCGTTGTGTGCAGGGTGATGAGCGTGTGAATGCAAGTGTCGTTGCATGATTGCGTCTAAAGTAGCATCTCAGGCTGAGTGTCACAGGCATCCTCTTGATTTTTTTCTTCATATCTGTCTCCCTCCTATTCCATTTCCCCTTCCTCCTTTGTCAGCCATCTTCCTGGCTTGATTAGGGCGGCAATATGGTCTTTATGAGTGGCACGCTCTCACTGAGTTCTGCCTCTTCATGCCTCTGCTGTCATTAACATACATGATCTTGCATGTGTGACTCTTCTGTGACTATTTGGTCTACTGGGTCTTGATGTTTCTTAAGCCTATCTGTCACAATTAGCATCAACAGAGTTTAATACAATATCTGAAATTGCCCGATGACTACTCAGACTATTTGTAAACAATCCACTTCCGGTGGACAGCCCAGTTTTGTTGCACACTCCATAGACAGAGGCTGTAGTCCTTGTAGCAGCAGCCGTGGTTTGAATCCGACATTGGCCCTTTGCATGTCATCCCCCACTCTCCTCTCCCAACATTTTCTGTCCCTCTTCAGCTGTCCTATCCAATAACGGCAAACCCCCCCCCCCCCCCCTCCCACTCCCATACAGTCTGTTTCAGGAACTAGCATTTTTCCAAGATAGTCATAAAGACATGACGAATGGATGGATGGACAAATATCTGTGACCTTGTAACTCAAATGAAAAAGCTGCACGAGCACCTGAGTATACTCTTGGTGTTTGTATTGTGTTATCACAATCTAGGATTGTCATGATATCAGAACTTTAAACTATATGATGCTGCTTCAATCTTCAGTACCATGGCAACAAAAAAATGAACCTCTGGGCACCCAAAATTGGGTAAATTTCCCTTTTTTATTTTATTTCCGACCTTCACCCAGTGCTGTTACAGTAAAAGTCACTGACTGTATATCAATAGCTGACATACAGTTAGTAGTAATGGAAGTATAATTAACAATTGAATTACAATTTTGGACATTTTATGGGCATCAGTTATTGTGCAGAGGTGTCGTCTCTGTCTGCTGCAAAATATAATAACACACATCTTTATGAGAAGCTAAAGGTTTTAAAAAAAAACGTTCAATATTTGCCAACATGTGAATTTGAACAGTTTGTCCGTTGTGGCTGAATTTGAGGTGCAGGTATGGCAGAGACGCACACAAGGGGCAGGATGAAGGGTGACTTTGGCTGCATTTCGCTCCATCCTGCATGTATGTGTGGAGGTGTGGACATGTTTATATGTGATTTAGAGTTTGACTGCTGTGAAATGGTCAGAAAATAACGTCTTATTTCTCTTTTGTAACACTTGCTCTCTATGTCACTCGATCGGCATTGCTAACTGTTTCTCGTGGCAGCTTGAGGTTGAAGATATGACTGTAGTTCTGTAGTTTTTCATGAGCCTCTGCGTTTTTCGCCAGTTTCATTTAAAAGCAAAATTAGACAACCTTACTACATTCCTCTTTCACTCACCTGGCATGACTCCCTTCTCCTTTCATTCTTACATTTCAGCATGAAGCGTGAATTCACTTACACCCCATGATTTACCCTGTCAAGGTGTCAGAATAAGGAGCAACATGAAGCCCCGCTAAAGTCATTATTAATCTGGCTGTAACAGAGCTAACAGCAAGGCTAGAGCCCTTGATCTGTTTCATTAGCATCTCCTCATCAGGGCTAAATGCAGTTAGCACCAACAGCCAGAGCTAGTCGCTAGCGGCTTACAGCTGACGAGGCTGATCAAAGGCTGTCGTCTGATGGAGAATAAAGGCGTGCCTACCTTTGTGGTAGCTCATGTGCTGGATGGACTGTGTCATGGAGCTTAGCTTTCACATTACTGATTTTTTTTTCTTTTTCGCGCTCAGCTCCAGATTGCCGCCTGTCGAATTCCTCCTTTTGAAATGTAGGTTTGTTCTTTTGTGCAGTCTTTGTAATTCCTCCTTCCCTCAATCCCTGAGTCATAAATCTGTCTCTCATCCTAGAGCTGCTTTCCACTGAAGTCAGACATTCAGAACTTGGAGGGTTTTAGTGGAACAGCATACCCACAACAGCCCTCAAGAATGAAAGCCTTGAACAATTTTTCAACCTGCAAATCTGACCTCAGACCATCACGGTCGAACACACCGTACACAACATCCCTTATTCTTTAAACACTGAAAACTTTTCAATTGATGACCAAACATTAAATTAGCGGCCAGTAACTTGCCTTCACATTTAATGTCCAAAAGTAAAATTGCTCTAATATTAGCATTTTTTTCCCCTTAATAAACTATCTGATGTAACTGACTTTTCCCAAAAGATATGCCAAAACAATTGTGGCAAAATTAGGAACATCTTACTGTCTTTTCATTTTGCTTTTTCTTTTCTTTCTAGAATAACTACTGAAACACACAAATAAATTATCTACAGTCACCTTGGAAATTTGTGACCTCAAAAATCTGCCATCCTTCTTATATCCTCTCCTCATCGTACTCCCTTGGAAATCCGAAATGTCACAGCACCAGCCTGCTCCTTCCATGTTTCTGTTTGCCACTTCTTCTTCCCCCCACATCCCTGTTCTCCATCTTGACCAGGAATATTAAAAGTGGCTCAGCATGCCTCTCTGGTTAATTAGAGCACAGCAGCGGCAGCAGCAGCAGCCTCATGCTGACGGATGGTACACTGCTGAGCCTCTCACAGGCCAGGATTAATGGCTCCTGTCTCACTGGATATAGTGTGTGTGTGCATGTGGAAACTGTGTGTAATGCACGCGTAGGTGTATTTGTGCATAGGAAAACATTTGCATGTGTAAATATTTGTGTAAGCTCCACCTCTATTATCCTTTGTCTAGATTATTGTGCTGTATAAATATTTCATACGCTTCATCTGTTTTTATCGCACTCGAAAAGTGTTTCAGTGTCATATTTACTATTGTAAATAAGCTGTTGCCCCTTCGGAGGAAAGAACAAGTACACAACCCTGAACACACCGATGTGTAGCAATTGTTGGCAGTAAAGTATTCAAACCAGGCTTCAGCTAAAACCTGGCACAGCTTCACACAACAGGTGTAGTCTGCTCCGTGAGGAATGTGAGGACCTTGGGACGAAGGCGGAGCTCTGCAAGAGATGGATTAAACACTGAAACAAACACATTTATGCCAAGGTGTACGGCAAGGTGCAGACTACCCCCCAAAAAAAGGAGAAGACTACCACGTACAAAATGCATAAAACAACCTCAACTTGACTTTTTGATTTTTTAAATCTTTTTCTGTTTTCACAATAAGCATCGCATAACAACAAGTTGTACTTGAGAGTTCTAACCAGTATAGAAACCATCTTAAAAATGTTGTTATCAAACAAAACCATCGTCGTTGTCATCATCATCATTAAGGTTGTAGGTGTTCATGAAAGAGCTGGGTCTATAGCTTTTTCTTAAAGGTGCAAAGGGACTCTGCAGATCAAATGGAGTTTGGAAGTTCGTTCCACCACCGGGGGGCGACAGAGGAGAAGAGTCTAGTTAGCGTCTTAGGACCCTGTTGTGAAGGTTGGATCAGACGCCTTTCATTGGCAGAGCGTAGTGAGCCTTATCTCAGTCATAAGTGAGGCAATACATATAAGAAAATGGGTTGGTCTCCACTGCGGTGTTGGTAAAGTAACATCCTGTCATGATGGTGCCAGCGTTCCCCGTGGGATGATGTGAGGAAATGGGTCGGTGGTGGCTCACATAACCATGTGGTTATCCTGAGGGGGTCCAGAGCTTCAGTTGGACAAGTAGTCGGGTCAGGGTGTGCGAGGCTCAGTACAGATTGCTCTTTCAGTTCAAGTCGCCCGGCTCCTGTTGCAGCTCCGCCAAGCACTGAGAGCGAGAGAGCTGTCCTGTTTCTTGAGGAGAGAATTGAGGCAGATGGAAGTCACGCTAGCAGTTGGGGGAAAAAAACAAAAAGAGCAAACATGTTATTTTTGGACAGAGACTGGACCTAAACTGGATCTTAGATGTCATTTGTAAAACAATGCTGTAGCCAAACATTGTAGAGGAGACACTGTGGACTACAACTGTGACAACAATCCTAATGGCAAATACAGGCTTAAATATAGACACATATAAGCTGGCACCGAGTATACACAGTCCAGATGAACACCACACTGTCACACAAGGACAGTCGCTTTGCTGAATGCAGACAGCTGCACACGCGGCTACAACCGCTCACAACCACACAGCACAACTCTCCGAGCTCTAGTTATCTCTTGAGGCTTGTTATGTTTCCTCAGTGTCCTTGGGATTTAATGGTACCATCAGGCAAGCCCGCCAATACCCCCTCGTAACTAGCAGCACAATATATGCAAGGAGGATACACCGAATCCTTATCATAGTAAACCTCCATAAAGACAGCACGCTGAAATACGCTCCTTCTGTCTGTAGTGGAAGAGAGTCCCCAACCAGACAGAAATAACTCCATGAATATTCAATTTGGTCAGGGAATATTCCAGATCTATCTCTCCATGAGGAACACACATGTTGTTAAGAGAATGGTTGATTAAACAAAAGGAAAGCCCTCAAATCATCCACAAGACAATTATTTTGGTCCCAAATTGTTCAAATGTTAGGTCTTTGTTGATGTTCATAAAGGCAATTAAAATATTATCTTGAGGGTAGGGGGATATGTAGTGTATGTCTGCAACTAATTAGGATGTTTTTGTTTAGGTGTACATTAATTCATGCCTTTTTAGATTCACAGTACACTGACGCTTTCTCGATGTGTTTCCAAGCATGTCTCCTGTCTCAGGATGTCTGTTCTTCTCACATCTGTTGTTAATGAATCCCGTGAATCATGCCTGCTTATATACAGTAACACACTGTGTTTGTATTTGCAAGTGTTTGTGCAAATTAAAAAGGAGCGTGTGCAAACATGCAGATAGAGGTCTGTCACTCTGGGACCAAAATAAAGCAGCCCCGGTTTAATCACTGCTGGGGGCATGTAGAGCCTGAAGTCATTTTGTGTGACGGGGTTTCACATTAAACAACAGTCTGACATACATTAAGTCAAGTGTTATCAGAACAGGCTGTGTATATGTTGAGATGTGAGAAGAATGGGAATCAGTAAGCATAAACATGGATGACAGAAACCTCCTTAAGATGCTCCACATAGACCAAAAATTCCTCACTGGAATTTAGAAGGTGGCTAGACCTTTTTTTTATTAATAAAATGGTTGATGATCTACCTAAAGGCGTCATTACTTTTGGTGTTTGAAATGCATTGCCAGAAATGCCGCTGTAGGATTCAAGGGTATTTGTTCCCACCAGTGTGCTGATGGACACCACAGTGACAACACTAATGGGTTTCTGACATCTGGGGATTACAAGTTCACCTTTTTATCATTAAAGCCTTCCATAGCTGAGACCTGAACACACCTTCGTATTTAAGCTGGCTCAGTTTAAAGGCCACAAGGACAATCTCTATTTCAGCATCTTTAAAATCACCTGAAAAGGACTTTACTGTGTACACCTTTGAGACATGCCAGAGCTGCAGATTTTTGTAACCGTTTTGAGATTTTTGTAGTATTGGCCATTGACGCTGTCAGTTTCCTAAGCAGGTTTACTCCTTAAAACATACAACTTCAAAGCCAAGCGTGATAAGGACCCTATAATCCCCACAATGCGGAAAATAGTGAAGGCGTGGAAGCTACTTTATAGTTAAGAATATCTTGCAATTTGATAAAATATTCATGCAATTTTGGAAATCAGTTTTCTTTTCCTGCTTTCATAAACTGAAAGAGCAAAAAGAAAAAGTTTGGTGCGATGTGTTGTTGAATCATTTACACACTCTCTGCTCCCTTCTTTGGCTCTCTGTGTTGGTGGGGCTCAGCTCTTCACACACATGCACACACAAGAGGTCCTCTGAGACACCTAAAGCCCAGTTCAGACCCGAGATCCGCATCCAGACGAAACCGTTTAAATGCTGCAGGATACAAGCTGCAGCAAGGTCACCTGGGCAAATCAGTTACAAGCTAGCAGCTGGTGGAAATGTCACCTAAATACCTGAGGAATTTGACACTACGACATCTCAATTTAGAGCAAAGATATCAAAATGATGAGTCAGTTTTAGAACTGAGAAAACAACTGAAAAGGGAAAAACTAAGACATGAAAAACTGAATGTAGGAATAATTAAGCAGAACCTGGGGAATATCATAAAATATGTGATGTGAACTGCACTTCCCAACCTGAAAATGCAACTGCACGAGTTCCATCTCAAGGCTGCACTGCTTTATCGTGCCTCCCAACATGAACATCACCCAAAGAAATAGCCCAAATAGTATTTGTCCTCCTCCCTCCTGTTTCTCACAGCTCTCTGTCCCCTCTGTCCTCCCTCATCTTTATCAAACGACGTTAAGCCTCAGCCCTCTGAGATCATGATTATGCTGCCTTTTTTCTCTCTATCTCTCTCTTTCTGCCCTTCTCTCACTTTGTCTGTATTTCTCCAACATTTCCCACCTCCCTGCTAGTAGGCTAGCGTCATCGCTGTTGTCACATTGAAGCAAGGCATGAAAGCACAAGGCGGCATGAGCAGGAGTGAGCCTATCTTTAATTGTAGACTTTCTGTGATGGAAATGAGATTGCACTCAAGAAATAATGGAAGGGGATTAGGCCGAGCCCCAGGGTCAAGTCGCGCTTTTCAGATAGCCATTGACTCTGCAGCACTCGAGTATCAATCACATTTGATTTGACGGTGTGTGTGTTTGCATATGCATGTCCGTAGTGTGTGTGTGTGTGTGTGTGTGTGCGACAGGGGAAGGTTGTGATTTATGACAACTTCTGATTGGCCAGAAAGTGACTGAAAGACAGGCCTCTTCAATGTATGTGAAAGTGTTATGTTGCGGTTCAGCTCTTGGCTTGACGCGTCTGCAGATATGACTGAGAGGGAGCAAATGAAATAAGACAGTCATATTGCTAAGGCCACTCAGGGTAGTAGGAAGCCTGGGAAAACTCTGAAGGCTTATTTATTGCCTGGCTCCAGACAAACTTTTTTTTTTGAAGTGTCAGCTTTAAAATGAATAGAGTGTGGGGATTATTAAATATAGTACATGGTGTCTAAAGCTGCGATGAAAGCAAACTACAGGCAAAGAAGATGAAAGATAGGAGATATTAAATAATATGTAAAGAGGGTAATTGCTGTTTAACTTAACTTAGAAATGGGTCACATAGTTCTGCGGACATGCAATGCTCTGGAACCAGAACTGTTCCTTATTTATAGTAATTCTTGTGTTTGTGTTTTTCTTCCAGATCCCCACCTGCCACCTTAACGATGGGACCCATACCAGCTTGAAGCTTCCTGGTCTGTAGGCTCCAGGAGAAGGATGGGTTTATGCTGAAACCATGAACTCATTGTATGCTCCAGCTGACTCCAGCAAGCTCTGATATCCATACTCAACAGCCACTTCACTCTTTTGCTCCTTTTCCTTCTGCTAGCAACTCTGATTAAAGAAAGATCACAATTGGATAACTCGTCCTCCCCCAAGCTTCTGGCAGCAGCTCAGATTTCCTGGAAATTGCTCTGAGATTTGGATTTCTACAGACGGAGAATTCTATTTTCAGGCCAGGATACACCGAGAGGCTTTTGAAGAAAACGGCTGTGTTGAAAATTATCATATTCCCCCCTCTTTTACTCTCCCGCTATTCCTCATTCTTTTCCTCCAAGTCCCAGAGGCACCAACTGATGGAGAGACGAAGGAGAGAGTCAGGATAAGGACAAGAATTAGAGCAACAGAGAGAAGAGAACAAAACTGCTGAATCGTCAGGAAAATTGGAGAATAGGCCCTGTGAGGATTACTTTACCCAGAGAGCTACATATTCCTGTTTAAAGTGATATATATTTTAATTGTTGTTTACATTTGTTAGCCACAGTGAAGCTAGTGTTTACCTCTGTGGTTCAGTAAACCTGTAAGGTATCTATAAGAGAAGGGGCATCCAGGGAACTTTGAGTATGACAACGGGGTTAAGATTCCCGTGTTGGCCCCTGTGGCCCCTGGCCCTCCTCAGCCTGCTCACTACAGTGAAGATGCTGGAATTTGGTGGGGCGCCCGGCCAGTGGGCACGTTACGGACGCTGGGAAGCTGGATCAGTGGGCGAGCTCAGCTTCAGCCTCAAAACCAACATCAGCAAAGCCTTGGTACTCTACCTGGATGATGGTGGCAACTGTGACTTCTTGGAACTGCTGATTGCTGGTGGGCGCCTCCAGCTGCGATTCGCCATCCACTGCGCCGAGCCGGCCACTCTGCACATGGAGACAAGGGTGAACGATGACCGCTGGCACATGGTCTTGCTTACACGCAACTTCCGTGAGACCCTCCTGATGGTGGACGGGGAGACTAAAGTGGCCGAAGTCAAATCCAAGAGGAAGGAGATGGCGGTGGTCAGTGACCTGTTTGTGGGCGGAATCCCTCCTGATGTTCGCCTCTCTGCTCTGACGTCGAGTACGGTGAAGTACGAGCCACCTTTCCTGGGTTTGATCTCCAATCTGAAGGTGGGGGAGATACCTCCTACCTTGTTGAATAGCCAAGGCATCCAAAGTGACCTGGAGTACCTCTGCACCAAACAGAACCCGTGCTTCAATGGAGGGTTTTGCTCTATTCAGTACGGAGAAGTTCACTGTGACTGCACGCACACTCGCTACAGGGGGAAGTACTGCAAGGAAGGTAAGGAAACATCACACTGTGCCTGCTTTACCCTGACAGCCTTTAGTTGTTGTACGATATGCTGATTTACTTTTTGCATGCACTGTAGCCTCCCTTTTTGCCAAGTAAATTCAGCACACATCTGTTTAAGGTATAGATCATATACTTTACACAAAAAGCTGGCTTTGCATATTATTTTGTGGACTACTACACGTAGCTTTTTGGCTGTCTCCTTTTTGTTTTAGCCATTAGTGACAACGTTTGTACTGAAATGATGGATAGTCATTTTGATCTCCCCCTGACAACAACCAGAATGTAGCCATTCCCATTTTGTCTATTTTGACCCTAATGGGGACTGTAGTATGCAAAGGAACATCACGATGTATTGAAGAAGACTTAAATGTTGTGAACTCAAAAACTAGATATGAACATTTAGGGGGATTTTCTGGTACATTTTTGTACAGTTATCCTTATTTTCTCTTGAGTTGCAAAAGCTGGTGTATTTAGATTTTACTAAATTGAATTTTAGTGTCCTAGTGTGTTGCAGGGAAGTCACAAGTGTGAGGTAATAGGTGTTCCCTTCCTCGTAGGGTTAAATGATTTACATGGAGACCCAGTGAGGGTGATGAGGCTTTGTGAAAAGGCTATTGGACGCAGACATTTGATTAGTTTTATTCCTGTATCATTTCTTCTTGATATATTGAGTTGTTTAAGAAAAAAAAACACTTTCTTAGACATTGTATGGATCGTACAAAAGTAGAAGAGACATGGCACAGGTGCTACTCCAAATGTGGCTGGGATTTCGGTGAGAGGCAGTGCGATGTTTTTGTTCAGGTAGGTTTTAATATTTGAGGTGATAATGGAGGGGCTTTCACCGAAGGCTATTTGAGTCTAAAGTTTTCGCTATTTTTATTCTACTATCATTAGGACATTTTTATGTTTCAAGAGATTGAGTTGTTCAAATAAAAACACACACTTTCCCGGACATGATGTGACTCATACAAGAGTGTCAGACGTGGCACAGGTGCTCCTTTGAAAGTGTCTGGGATTTAAAAACAAAACAGCACTTAACATGAAAGGTGCTGAATATCTGAAAAGGATATTTCGAATGCAAAATCACACATTGTAGTTATACTCTTCAGCTCTCTCTCCTTGTGTTTTATTTCCTTCTTTCTTTCCAATCCAAGCCTATTGTCTCCGGTGTGCACCCTCCTCCTGCCTCCATTTGCTCTTGGGATGTGCTCCCGTGCTGTCAGCTCATGTCAAACTCTGTTCTGTTATACACTTTTGGCTTCCTCCTTCACTGACACATCCCATTTCCATATCTATGCCCCCCCCCCCCCCCGTCCTTCATGTTCATCCATCTCTCTGTTTCTTTTATTCCCGAAGCATTTCCTTCACCCTCCTCCTACCTTTCTCCTCTCAAGGCTATCTGGGCTTTCCATCTATCCTCTCCTCTCCTCCCTCCTCCTCTCTCTTTCTCCGCTGAGTTCACTCCCTTACTCCACTTATCTCTCTTTCACCTTTACCCACTGTCAGCACTTCCCACTCCTGCCTCTCCTCCTCCTGCACTTATCTCCCTCCTGTATTTCTCTCAAACTGTCTGCGTCTCCTCACCTTGCTCGTGAATTATCTCATTCCCTATGCAGCCATCAGAAAGTGCTTGCTCTCTCTTGATCTTTTGTAATGGGGCAACACAAGCCCTTCATCCCATATCATCCCATATTATCTGCAGCTTTTGCAACTATAATATGCATTAATATTACAGCGCAAAAGCCATAATAATCAATAGACTCTGCAGCTCCCACCTTGTTCTATGTGATGAAATGACTCGTAATTACTGAATCTTCAAAAGGCAGATAACTACTCTGCCAGCAGTTATGTGCCAATCGTTTGAAGCTTTGCATCTTTGTGGCGCTCGCAGATAAGCTTTGACAGCACTGAAAAGAAATCAACCCAAACAATTATTTTGTTCAAATTGTTGTCAGAGCTTTGCTTTTGATAGATGAGAAGTAATACGAACAACATCAGCATGCGGCCATGATTCGGATCAAAGCCTCTAAGTTGTTTTGATTTCGAACGCCTCGAACAGTCTCGAACAGCTCGAGTAGGTGTATTGCTTCGTCTGTCGCTCTCTGAAGCAGCAGAACAAATGCAAACTCTTTCATTTCTTGAGGCTGAGTTATTTCTGTTTAGAGACCCGGTAGCAAAGCAAAAAGCTGGACGGCCACATAGGTCCGCCCGTCTCTCCCTTTCTTGCCGTCTCTCTCACATTTCTCAGTTCCTCTAATTCTCTGAGCCTTTTTTTTTTTCTCCCCCCACTCTCTGTGTGCTCTGTGTCAGATTGCTGTGTGGTTGCTGGAAGCAGATACTGCTGCCTGGCTCTCGGCTAAATTGAGAGCAGAATACCAATGCAGTGCTACAGTGACTGCAGGAAACATTTGTCCTTTTGAAATGGAGAGAGAGAGAGCGAGAGAGAGAGAGGAATAAGATAGAGAGAGAGAAATGAAATGGAGGTAAGAGGAAAGGAAACAGAATAAAAGCAAATCAGGCTGATCAACAGTGAGAAATGGAAAGAACAAGAACGAGAGACGGCATGAGGATATCCATTTTCTCTGTGTTCATTTATTTTCGGAGTTGTTCTTTGGTTGGAGAGCTGTTAATTGGGTCATTATGGCTGACTTCCAATGCAGCGGTGTATTAATTCTTTTATCCGACACATTGGTGGGTGTTTAAAGCCCCCCCCCCCTTTCTCTCTTTTGGTTGGTTTTACAGAGGACATATTATCCCCCTTCTCCACCTTTTCAAACAGTCCCCTGTGGTCTAAATGAAACATCTGTGCTGTGCTTTGGTCCAAATATGACATGAATCAAGCACCAGAGGAGGTTTGTGACCCTGTATAAACCAGCTCTCTCAGAACGCTCCGTTTTGGTGTGTGTGTCTCTTTAAATGCAATGAGCCCCCCCTGAGTTTTCCTGGTAGACATCACTACTTCGCTAGCGAGAATAAAAATGGCGGACCTGCGCTAAAGTTTTGCTCTAGGCTGGGGATGGAGTTCATGGGTGGAGATACCAGGGGAGGGGAGGGGATTTATTTACCAGAATCCCACTGTGACATCACAAGGAGAGCAAATTTGAAACTGAGCATTTTTCTCTGTTTTGTAAGACTTATGCAGACCACAAACAAAGGACTGGATGGGTTTATTTCACATTTTGTTAGTCAGTAGACACTCAGGTTACCCAAATATATGTTCAAAAACACTGAAAAAGTGGATTTTTCACAATATGTCCCCTTTAAGACTTTTTAGACGTCTGCACTAACACATCCATGTCTCGCTATGTTAGCTCTGTGGTGAAGAGGCCGTGTCAAAGAGAGGCTTCTTTTTGAAAAGCTGCTAGCTGCTCGTTTCTCGCTCACAGAGGAAGAACGCATCAGTTCATGGAAACATTTTTAATGATGGGATGTGGCACTTGCAATTTATTCATGTGTCTTCTTCTCGATGATTCATGATGGGGTACTTGATCATTTAGGAATTTAGCTGATGCTCTACTTCACAGAGATTTATTATCAGTGGAATAAGCTTGAAAAGTCAATGCCACTAAATAATGGATACAAATATTTGGGGGAGAGAACATAGTTTCCCTTTCAGCTGATACAAATAACAGATAAATATTGAGCTATTCCAGTAAATGAATGATAAATAGATTTGATTGAATTTGAAAATGCATCAAATTATAGAGATAAAATAACTGATGTTCATGTTTCTGATCCACAAAGAAATTCATAACATCTACATTATTCATATCTGTGGTTAAAAAATTCAGCTTTTTGATCCTGAGCTGTACAGGTATTTATTTTTGGGGCTTTTATCGCCTTTATTAGAGAGACAGGACAGCGGATAGAGTCAGAAATCGGGGACAGAGGGAGAGCGAGAGAGAATGGGGAATGACATGCAGGAAAGGAGCCACAGGTCGTGTTCAAACCCGGGCAGCCCGCTTGGAGGACTACAGCCTCTGTACACACTCAGGGACCACTAGACTACCAGCACCCCAGCTTGATTTCTTTGGATCACTTTGTGCTTTGTGGTGTCAACAATGAGGAGCGTTCATGTTCCTCTCCACTGAACAACATGAAAGTTCAACCACATACCACCATAACTGCAGCATTCAAGTCTTAAAAAAATGCTGCCAACACTTCTCTACATCGCTTTCATGGCGTTACAATCGTGATTTATAGTTTTACCTGATTAGCATAAGCTGACCTTTTCTGTCTAGTTACTTCCTCATGTTGATACTCGAGGATATGTTAATGTAACTGAATATTACTGTGTTGAATTGCATACTCTAGCAAAAGAAGATTTGATCCTTTTCACATAGATTTCAGTTGTGTTGCATGTGAAACTCTTAAGAAATAGGGCATGTATACTAGGCTTGAGTATTCCTCTTTTCTGTTGTGTGCCATCATATTCATTTAAATTAAAAAAAGAAAATGAACTGAGGCAACACATGCAAATGATATTTTCCTCTTTTTTGGGGGGATGGAAGCAAAAATCGTACACATCAAAACCTGCTCCAATGAAAACTCTTGAATCGATTGCTAGATAACACCTGAGGTAGAGGAGAGAGAGTATTTATTTGTGCTTTGGTGTAACTGACCTTCTTAAAGGGACCTCAGCGTCAAACCAAGAGAACCAGTGACATGAAAAAAAGCATGGCATTCTTATCATAACCAAATTAGATTGTGATAATTATATATTGACTTTTTTCAGACTAAATTTAGCCCTTAACAATAAAAAAAAAACATCCAGTATGGCTGCCACTCAGAGCAGCAGCTCATTAGCAGAGAAAGTGTTTACGGGGAGAGCTGCCAAAACAGCCTGTTCACATGTGGGCGGAAGAGTGGCACAGGGATGTCAGTCATCAAAACAATCGCTAATGGGCTTTTACACCCGAAATAAATAAAGAAATGAAATGTGTGTGTCGTGTGCACCAGATAATTATACTAAATTGTAAGACAAGTGTGTGTATCATCATTCAAAGAGAGGCACTGATGAGGCTGAATGTGAATAAAGCTGTTTTAGCACATGCACTCTAGAAGGACAACCCGCACCTGACATTTTTCAAAAGTTGTAAATTCAAACATTTCCCTCAGAGCGTGACGTTTTCTCGAACGGGACGGGAGTGGGGAGAGTCTCAGTAGGCAGTAGGGCTGTGTGTTTCCCACAACCCCACGTCACAATGTGTATCACGAAACAGATGCCACGATACATTTCGTGATAAACATTGATGTCCTACACAGAATTCACTATAACAGCTGTTCTTTATTGTTGAGAATAACAGCAGAGGCATATTAAGGATCCTACAACTTAAAGGTACAGTATGTAGAATTGCATGCTAATGTTTACATTCAAATATCTAACTGAAATTAAAAATTGACTAAACCGATGTTATATATATTTTTTAGTTGGTACTTACATCACCTCAAATATTTCCAAAAGTTTTAAAAGCCAGAGAAATCCGTAATTTTATAGTTGTAACGGTACGTGTCTTGTAGGCGGCCGCCATGATGAGCCGCCACAATAGACAGGAAATGTTGATCGTTGTCAAGGAAACACCGGATGTTACGTCAAAGACCGCTGCATAAGCTAGCGCTAGCTGCTACTGAGAGCTGCCGTTCCGTTGCTGTATGTGCTGCTGTGATATAAAACATCATGTAAATTATACTCAGATACATCGTCAGAATCACTCCCATGATACCCGCGAGCCCCGACGTCATCTTTTGTTATTGTTTTGATCGAGAGCCCCCTAGCGGCGGATTTTACATACTGTATGTTTAAAACACTTCAATTCAGGTCATTAGAGATCCTAGAAATACATTATATGTGAATCCCAGAGCTGTGGCTATGGTGTGACTGTGAACTGCACCATGGGTCAATTGTTTTAAAAACTGTCATCACAGCTTTGCAAGGAGCAAATGACGATTTATTGCCAGGTCGATTTTTTGAGCACATCCCTAGTAAGCAGGACATAACAGGAAAGGGACCCTGCAGTCTTAATGTTTATAAGATATCCAAGATGGCAGCTGAATGAAAATCTGACGCTATCCTGACAGTTTCAGCCTTAATATCAATGCTTTGTGTTATTGAATTCACATGCTCAACTAAGCACCAAGGTGGCGCCGCGGATGGATGCCTCGGTGTGTTGATGCGTGTTGTTTTGACTGTTTTTGTGGATTAACACCTTTTTTTTTGCCAAAAAACACAGAACTCTTTCACCAGAGAAGAGCTAATGAACATAAGGACTACAACTCCATTCATTGAATGTGTAATTGTACTTAGCAATAAAAAAGGATTCTGATTCTAAAGAGTGGAGATCAGCAAACTGGCGAGCAGCGAAGAGAATGGAGCTGTTTGATTACGTGCACGACGATGGCAGCGGTTACTTTACTAGTCGCATTAAATCAGCGTCATCAACCTTTCCTGACTTTTACCTGCAGCTCACTCTGAATGTTACGACGGGGCATAAAAGATGATGGTTGCGATCATTTCGCAGCTCAAGGTTTTCACCATTTAAAATTTTTTGGGAGTAGTTTTGTGCATGTGTGAAACAGCATTCGTAAATGTAGTTCAATAGTAGGTTTAATTAATGGACATTTTTAGGTGACGTATTGTTTTAGACATATTTATAGATTATAGGTCATGTTTAATCGTAATTCTTAGTGATTTTCAGTGCAACATAATGCAGCAACAATTAAACCAATGTGACAGGTTGACCGTTTGGCTTGGTATGACATTTTCTCTATTATATGTCAGGTCACTAAAGTCATCCCACCAGTCCTTTAAAAACATCGTCTACACTTAAGACATTACAGTCACTTGTAAATGTCAGACATGTACATTTCAGCCTCAGCAAGTCATATTTCCTTTTCACCTCAAAACATACACCTGGCTCTGATCCAAACAGATCTGCTGCTGCTATGAGGTGTCTTACTCACGTGTATTATTTCTATACAGACCGAAGAGAAGAAGGACCCTAAGATGGTAGACAGATTTTAAATAATATATCCACAGTTATCTTAGGTATCTGAGTTAGTACGATGGTTTAAAGAAATATACCATTTAAAGTACAGCGCCAACATTATTAGCTTTTATTTGGACAAGAAACCGAGTGATTTGATTGCTCATAGAACTGTTGGTTTTCTTCGCCGCTCTCGTTACTGATAGCTGCTCGACGCTCATGAATACAAGGCTTTGGAATTGGCAGGCTTTGATGTTCACATTAGAGCAGACCAAGACAGAATACAGTTTGACAAAGAAGTAGCTTTCATGTCTGCCTGAAGCAGAGATGTAAAGGAAGTGAGCCAAACTTTAACCATGTGATCTTTGCCACATTGTGAAGCATAGATCTTCTCAGAGGATGCACTCTCACCATGCACACTCACTCTGCCAGTCTGGAGTGCAGTGCAGACGAATGACTGAACTTGAAGCTATTAGCCACAAAAGTCTGATTTACAACAACCAAAAATGTGTCTTCTAGACATTTATAATCCTTTGGTAATGATGGATGTCAGCCCAAAGTGGAATCAGTAAAATCTGAAGAGTTAATATGACAGCTGAGGTTCTGAAATTTAAGGAGGTTGTGCCATCTCATCTCCCTCCAGCGTAGCTCCCCGCCCCTCTGATCCCTTCGTAGAGTGCGTGTCTGTTGTGTTCATTTGAATACCAGCGACCTCCCTCATCTGTCTGCAGCTTTCATCCGAGCGCTGACACAGACAGGTTTTGGCATTTTTTGCTCATTTACGCTCATGTTGTTCAGGTGAAGTGGGACTTTATTCTGACAGGATGAAGGTTGAATGAGAGGATTTAAAAAAAAAAAACTGACCCCTTTTATTCACACAAAATGTGGCACTTACCTCACTAATGTAACACAGCAGAGCCAACAACCTCAAACATTAATGTGCTTTTATGCACCGCATGTGTGAAGGTGCACCTCTGCTGCTATAATCATAGATTCTGTTCCCATTAGCTTGCATTCTGAAGTAGTAATGGACGGGCCTTTTTTTCCATTAGGGGGTGTAATTAAAGCCGCTATGTGCCTCCGTGGGCCATTGTTTTTATAATTGATGCTGACCCTGGCTTTGTTCTCCATTGACCCCCAAACGGCAGCACGGAGCAAGGCAGCTACGAGCTCTCAGGCAGGGTAATTAGAGGTTAAATTAATTTGTGAGAAAGACTGCTCTGATATTAATACATTCATTTACTCAACAAACTGCGAACGCTCTTTCAGGTTGACATGAGCCGCGCTTTGTACCTGACTTTAAAGCCATTTGTCATGTTGTTTTTATTTGTTAATTGCCATTCAGTTGCAATTTACTGCCGACCCGAGCTGTTGGAAACAGTGGCCAGCCACTTTAGTATAATGAAGTTCAAACATCGAATTGATCCGGCCAAAGAAACATGGCATGTATTCTTTTTCGAGACACTTATTTCTTTAAAGGAACTGGACTTGAACCTAAAGCTGCGTCTTAAATCAGCTGATAATGAATGTATTGATCTCTCAGACCATTTCATTGTATACATTTGGAAATGCAGCACTCAGTGCATTTAATTACTTACACATTGATTTTTGAAGGTCAGGCGCTGGCGATTTACAACAAGATCGAGATTTATTTAGATGAGAAGTGACTCAACTTAAGGCGGAAAAGTCAGTGTTTTGTTGTTTCTTAAAGGTTAAAGGTTACATGCTGTTTCACCTCTGATCAAACCTAGCTGCACTGATGGGTATACTCTGTCTTGTACTTATAAGCCAGTGGTGCCCAACCTTGTTGGACTCAAGAGCCACATTGATGAATTTTTGTTTGTTGTTGCAAGAGCCGCAGTCCAAAAATGTCCCTATCTTTCCTAAAAGCGTTTGAGAAGAGTTATCTGCACACACACACACACACACACACACACACACACACACACACACACACACACACATACACACACATTCAAACACTTGAACGTCCCACTCTACCTCTTCGTAGCTTTGTTTTTTGTATGTTTGTGCTTTTTGACAATATTCATTAGCATTACGCTGAAGACACTCAAATAATATTATCACATTAGAAATGTGAACGGTATTCTGTTATCACACCAGGTGAATTTGTTTCAAGTAGGCTAGGTCTTTAAAGAGCCACAACTAGTCACAAAAGAGCCACATGCGGCCCGAGAGCCACGGGTTGAGTATCGCTGTTGTAAGCATATAACATGTAAACAGGGTTGGGAGTATATCGCTGCAGCAAGGCGGTGAGCAGGTCAACAACAAATGTCTTGAGCTTTCAAGCTGAGAGGCTTATCTGCCTTTTTCTTCTGATTAAACAATACTATGACGGAGCTGGAAATACAAGCTGGTCTGAGAGTTGCATTTAAAACAGAGAGGAGGATTTCTTTCATTTTTCATTTTAGGAAATAAACTCAAATTCTACAATTCATTTTGCAGACGCTTCTGTCCAAAACCACGCACATCAGGGAGAAAGTTGTCCGAAAAGTCTGATTTACTTTCAGTATGAGTGCTGGATAATAAAATACAACCACAAAAATAAATCACTTATATAATTGTTGTTACATTTAAATTTTACACTTTGCTCTTGAATTGCAACAATATCTTCCCCGGTGACAATATGACAAGTTCCAGTTAGGGTTGACACAATACCAGATTAGTAATCTTTGATGGATACTTGCAGAAATCAAATGATAGGTGCTAGGCTCTCAATATGGAGTTTTTTTTTTTTTGAATGACCAAAAATTGCAAGCAAACTTCTTCCCTCTGTCTAGATTGAACAAAAAACATTGCGTTGCCATTGTCAATGTTTTTGTACAAATAGGCCATTGCTGTCTCAGCTTTCGATAAAAAACCAACAGAGTGTCTAAATGTCTGGAAATGATGCTGCTGTTCTGCTGTTGTGGTTGTTGAAAATATGTAATAACATTTAGGTAACAATAAATATGACAAAAGATCCAAAGTTTTCTTTTTTAAGTTTTCGGAACGTTAAATATTATTGATCATTAAAATCACAGAGATTGTATCGTTTTAAAACACGTCGTATCGAACATTTTGACAACACTTGTGGCTTAAGCTTTTTTAGGGTTTATTGTTGGACTTCTTTATACCTTTATTAGATCCACAGGACAGTGGATCGAGTTGGGAAACGGGGAGAGAGAGAATGTTGGGAAAAGGAACCACAGGTTGGGCCCAAAGCCTCGCAGCCTGCTTCGAGGACTGCAGTCACTGTACATGTGGCACACAAACTAACCACTAGGCCAAATCACGCTCCACAATGTACAATATTAAGATTTTGTTTTCTCCATGTTATTTGCCTGACTTCTGTAAATGTGTCTTTGTATCTGTGACCTACTCACAGTACAGTGCCTGACCTCGACACTAACTGAGGACAGAAGACGCCGCTGCTGCTCGTCTAATGTGCTTCTTTCACCACCCAGTCTGACAATGTTCACTCACAGGAGTTTGCACAGTTGTCCTGAGAGATTTTTTCACAGTGTAATGGATATCATTACTCTATACTAATGGGGTTTTGGTGTATAAACAGGATCTACAGATTCACTTGGAAAAATGAATATTCATATTAAAGCTACATCACATAGGTAGAAGATCTGCAGCCTGTTATTTGGAAAGTAATGTTCTCTTACCCATACACTCGTACAGCGTAGAGGTAAATGTGTTTTTTTTCTTCAAGCTTTTAACAGGAAATCTTTGACAGCGTCATTATAAATTTGATGCTATTCGTCCACATTCGCTGCCCGCTCCCTGGCAGTGGAATAAACACTAAATCACCATTTAGGAGTGAAAAAAAGGTTGATGCAGCAGCCTCTTTTTTCACTTGGCAGCTCCACATACAGGAGCGTTCAAAAACAGCTGCTTAGCTCATTACTGCTCTCTACTCTGCAATTCACTTTCATCATCACTTTTTATTATATATGATGGAATAAAGCTGCAACCTGCATCCCAGAGGAGCCCTGCAGTTAACCGGACTGCACCCTGCATGTCTGGAAGGCATCTCCCCCCCCCCCCCACCTCCCTTCCTCCCAAGAAAGAAGCAGTGACCTCAGGCAGACCTCTTATTGCAAGGCGGAGTGAGACAGAGGCATCAGCTTCAAACACACACTGTCCTTTTTATAGCCTGTGGTCATGTTTTAACACGGCCTGCCATGAGCAGATGCTCAGTAATCTGGGTTTATCAGCCGTTATAATTCATGAACTATTAGAGCTCTTAACACAACAACAGCCATGAACTGGACATTTAATTACTGCCATGTCAAATATTTGAGCTGTTACTTGAAAATAGTTTACGTCCCATGTTTTAATTCAGATAGAAAGGTGAATCAATGAGTGCAGTCTTGGAATATCTTCTTCACCTTTTCACTCTCCAACAGTTAAAGATGGATTCAGGTGCTGCACGCAGCCATTTAAAACTGTGAAGACTTTCTTCACGTTTCCACTAATACCTGCAACATTATCACTGGCTTAAAATCTGGCATCTATTTCCCAGTTGTACAGTCCATGTTCCCTGTTTTCTCCTTCTCAAAGTCAAACGTTTTCTCACCTCAGCAGAAGGTGATAAAAGACTGGTCGTTAATTCACTATTAGCTTTTCCCTTTTGCTACAAGAGTAACACTTCCTTCTGTTTCTGCTGTGACTGAAACATCCCTTTGGCAATAAAGTTTTCCAGAAGATTTCCTATCAAATCTTCCCTGATGCTATGAAATGAAGAATACAAGAATGGCCTAATTGATCCACATTTTAACGCCTCATCAATGTTAGAATATGCGACACAGAGATCGTTAACTGTCCCATAATGCGAGTGGAGTGAGGCGGGAAGTTGGATTTTTTTTTTAGCAGCGAAGCAGCAGTAGTTGTGGTGGGACGGTGACAGAACGGGGGCTGGGGCAAAGAGCAGAGGACACCAAGGAGACTCATACATCATGGTGATAATTGCGCTATCTCCCCACTGGCAACCACAGAGGGGGGAGGTGGAGTGAGTGTGCGGTTGGGCAGAGGGGGCGGCTCACTGCTTGATAATTGAACTCCCAATTAACTTGTCCTGTATACATAAATAAGTATAGTGCTAATGAGGGGGCTGTCCCCTGTAAGGCTGCCTGAAGACGTTCCAGAGATAACCTTATCTGCAAACCGTCTGGCTCTGACGACACAGCCTGACAGAATCAGTGCCGTCTCTTTTTTGCCTTCACTACCCAATTACACTGAAAGTCTAATGAAGCCCTCCATGCTTCAAGTCTCCATTGGATGTGATTGCTGAGATTTTGTTGGGAGTTAATCAGAGCTGCTGTGTTACAGCCCTTCTGCTGCTGCTGTGTGCTGTTGGGATTCGGTGTTTATAAAGTGCTGTCGTAATCTTCCTATCATTAGGGCTCTCTCGCTCTTTTCCCCCCCTTTTTTTTTTTTCCAGTTAGGCAAAAAGCAATTCCCTCAATTTCAGGTTGTTATTGTTTTGGAAAGATGCAGGCAGAGATGCAAAGACTAGGGAAATAATTTGTTAAGATGAGTTGTCAGAAGTTTCAGCGGTGCAAAATTTTCCCCCGGAGTCACATCAGTAGTAAAAGTCATAATTGACTTAATTATAGAGAACTTAATCAAGGGATTTAGTGAGTGCATTGTAAATATAAATGGGGTTACATATGATTAGAATACCAATCTTCAAATTTATATCAGAAAAATTAAAAACTGAGAAACAAGAAATGCAGAAAAATGCTTAAAGGAAGAATGTGCCACTTTTTGATCCAGTAGATGTCGCCCTTGAGCACCAGCGTTAAACCAAAATAAACTGCTGTTTGGCCACACCTCCGCCACACTGAAGCCTCCGCTCTCCTCCAGCCATACACCTCCAATCCCCCTCCACTCGCATTCAAATGAAGGAGTTATGAATAAGAAAGCACGATTAAGCACAAGTGGCGGATAACGGTGTCCTTTGCACAAGCTGCAATTGCCTGTGTCCTGCATTGTTGTGTTAGCAGGCTAATGTTAGCTCGTAGCTTCACATTGCACATAAACCAGCTTTATACACAGGGCCGTCCCGTCCATGTAAACATGATGTAAACACGGCTCTGACAACAACACAGCTGCTGGGACTCGAGCTTCTCACTCATTGTAGACAGTCATGACTCAGAGAGACATTTACAGGATATACTGGATTTCTGCTTTATTTATAAATATTGCACATTCTGCCTTTAAGTCGTGAAAATGGCCAAAAAGAAGTTTGGGAAAAAAGTGCAAAAAAAATAAATACATATAAAGCTTTGGTACTTTTCAATACTATGGATCATTAAAATATAGAGATTGTAATAATGGCATCAAAAAGTGTCAAAGTGTCCGAATTTTTGTGAACCCTGAACCTTATTTAAAGTAAGCAGGAGAGAATGTTCTCAAAGAAAACCATCCAACATTTGCGTCTCTACTGAATCAGGATATCACGTCTGTTTTTTAGCCTTATTGTTAGTGGTGTTGATTCATTTTACATTCTGAAGAACCCTTTGGTAGACCTGTTCTGAAATGGTATTTTCTTTTCTAAGTAGTGGATCAATCTGGTGTATAAGACGCAGTTTTGATACCTCATTTTTCATCTTATCCAGTGGGCATGCATCTTATATACCATCGTAACCGATAAACCAGTATAAAATGGTGACACATACCGTCCTGAACGCACGTTCAGATTCCACGTCAACCGCTGCATGAGACCTGACACGATAGAAAACTCCCATTCATGATGTTATGCAAGTGGCCGCGTACTTGAATACATAACCCGTACCAGGCTGGCAGTGCCCCTTTTTACCCGCTTTTCTCCCTCATGAGGTCATAATCATCAATCAAGACTGAGTCATACATACCTGTGGGACTTTTATTCTGGATTTAACGGTACACATCTTTGCCTATCTTTATATCTAACACATTATATTAAAAAGACAGTCGCTCGGTCTACTTACCTTCTAACTGTACTACTTTTTTTCTCTCACCCTTTAACTATCGCCCCCTCATTCTTCTTTCCCCTCCACTCTCGACTCTGTAGTCATGGCTTTTTGCTGGCTGAGCAATCCCAAGTTCAAAGGACACATGCTCCCGGGCCTCCATTCTCCTGTTGATAGATTCCCAACTTCCTCGAACAGACAGCGAGGCAAAAATCTGCTAGTTAGGCATGGATGCCCAATACTCCTCACTTTCTCTTTTTTTTTGGATCAAAGGGCGTTATGCTACACGCTCATCCTGCTCTCACTCTCGACATGTTCTTCCGTCTTGCTCTCATGATTTCAGCAAGGAAGTTGGAACGTTAATCTACACTCCAAATAACAGATTCTGATCCAGTCCTATTCACAACCCGGTCTAGGTTGCATTAAAAAAAGGAGTAAAAAGAATCCGGTAACAACTGCTCCAGATGAGAGACTCCTTAAATCCCTAATCCCCTTATTCTTGCTCTTCTTTTTTTACCATATGAATACTTTCATGCAGACTGCCTCTCTGTGAGGAAGCAAACGCAGGCATTCATGGCTTTAAGCCTGCGGTTAAGTTACCTGACTCAAAGGAGTCTGGGTTAAGCATCCTCCAAACACATTTCTTTAGGACTTGTTTGATGCACTGGCATGTTAGTGTACTATGTGGATGGGCCGAGATGCAAGGCAGCGAATTGCTTCCAGGGAGAGTGTCAATCTGATGTTTCTAGCCCAGCACCTCTTTCACCCATTTCTCAGGTGAGTCTTTACTGGCATGAAGGTCCCTGTCAGTGTGAGCAGCCGTCACACGCAATTAAAGCTTGCTCTCTACCCCTACTGTCACTCACAAGTGGAAAAGTGTGAGAGGTCCTGCTCACACACATCTGTCACACGTCACCTGCTGTCCATCTCTGTCGTGGATGAGCTGCAGGAGAAACAGTAAAACAAACAACTTCCTTTGTGTCACTCCAGAACGACATTGTAACACAATTGCAGGTATGAAATGTAATTGATAACTTGCACACTTGTATTGTAGGAATTCGATGCACTTTTTCATGTTACACACGGAGACCCACACTGCTGGAGTACATTAGAAGACCTCGCTAATGCAACAACGAAGCGAATCAATAAGCGATTCTCTGATGGCTTGTTTTTACTCTGTTAGCTATCCAGCATCGCTATCCTAATGTACCCATATCAATGGCTTTAAATTTCATTGACATAGATTTTTGACTGTTCAGAGGAAAGCGTTATGCAATTACGCTTGATTTTGTTTTCTCTTTTACCTCCAAGGTCTCCAGACTATTTGTGTACGCTGTTAATTAACAGAGAGGCAGCTCCCAGGAGGTTGTAGTCACCAGAAAAAGAGAGTATTATTAGCCCCACTCTCAGACACGTTCTATTTCTATATTAGCTCTTACATCCTGGCATTTGTGATCTAGCTGAGAACTTAACTCTGCACAGAAACTTTTCCTCGTGCAACTTTGTGAACTTTTGATGAATCTCAGACAGATCTATTTTCCCTAATGTTCTGATTTTGTGAGAAATAATACTATTACTACTGGGGTTGTCAGTATATTGGATACTTACCACCTGAGCTAAAAGATACAATATCGGTTATTTTTCAATTCTGTTCTCAAAAGTACCTAAGTTATGATATGAAAAACACGATAAAGTTGTATTTAACTTAAAGCGAGCGAGCGAGAGAGAGAGAACAGCGATTGACATTGAGATTAAGTGGAAAAAGTGAGCACTACTAATGACAACAAAGCGATGATGCAGAGAAATGAGATCTGACACTAATTACACTTTACAGTGGTTCTTAACTGGTGGGTCGGGACCCAAAAGTCGGTCGCAGAGCCGTTTTAAGTAGATCGCGAATTTGTGCTATGAAGGACAATTGTGTCAAAGTCTATGAAGCTCTTTTTGTTTTGTTTCGTTTCTTTGTTCTGTCACATATTTTTTACGGTTTGAGGTCCAAACTGCAAATTTTCATTAAATTAATCGGACTGGTTGACAAATATCAGAATTTTAGGTTGCGGTTTTTCACTAAAGAGTTGGTGGTGGTTCCTTAGACTAGACCAGCTGAGAACCACTGCTCTAAAGAACGTAGAAACACGTTGACACCTCAGCATCAATGTGCAGGATTTTGCTTGACTGCTGCTAAAGTTGCACTCCTCTTCTCCGCCCCGTCACAACTCAGAGACAGCTAACTGTTATTTAGCAGCTCAGAAAGATGCACACATCATGTTGGTGACTGTTGCAGACAGGAGGTCATTTTTTGTTGCTGTGGTATCCAAAGGTATCAATATCTTTCTAATTTCACTAGTATCATATCCAAGTTCAAAACTCTGGTACCCTGACACTCTAATCATTACAGTGATTAAATATTCTTTACTATCTTGGTAAGTTCATGTCATGAATGCTAGAGTACCAGTCTTAAAGTGTCCAGCAATCTTTTGAGATATTTGGATTTAAGGTCCGGCAGATCACAACTGTTTCCATGAACTTTTTTCACATATGAATTTACTGCCGTGTGTCCTTCACGTTTTCCGTACAAGCCTCAGTCAGATAAAGTTCTGTTTAGCTCTGAGTATGTCCAACATTACCCTCACTTTATAATAGAACATTTTATAATGTTAAATTTAGACACACAAATGTTCAGAATAAATCTCTGTCCCATACCAGCCATTACATTAGTAGTTTATGATACATTTTAAGGCCTACATCAAATATTTATACTTCCTGCTTTTAATGTTTGCTTGATAATGCCAAGTACTTCTTGAGTTGCATCTTTTTATATCCAAGTGCTCTGCTGTCCTTCACTATATCTTAGCAGCCATAGCAACTACTACCAGCTCCCGGATGGTCACAGGCTGCAGTGGATATTTAAAGTGAGCCAGTTTTTGCTCAGTAACCCTAAGCTGCTGGTGAAAATGATGACTGGCTGTAGTGTGACTGATAAGAGATGCTTGCGACTCCATGCACCAGGTGACCTCCCCGTGGCGCTCCGCTGGAAGACGTGTTTGTGCATCCAGTCAGAGACAAGATACATGGGGAGCGAGCAGAAGAAAGGTTGGGTGAAAAAAGGCATGAAAGCATGGAGGTGAGTTGGGACTACGGAGAGGCTGAAAAGACACTGTTGTCGCAGCAAACTGTAGGGAAAATCCTCACTATTCCTCAGTCCCTCTTGACTTCTTGGGATTTCACTTCAATAACACCTGCCAGCTGAGCTTCAGAAGAGGACTGTAATCTCCCTCTCTTCACCAGGCAAAGACCCCTGCTACTTTTATGAGACAATATTGATATTTGAGCATTGGCCATTCTGCGACCCACTGTCCTGCCTCATAGCACAGACTGATTGTAAGCCACTCTCGCCAGGTGCAAAAGACCCTGCTCTAAAGTCAAGTATGTAAAGGAGAGGCCTTAATAACAATATGTAGGCCTCAAATCGGCTATTGGAGACTACCCACATGAGCTAAGGGGCCATCACTGCTCATTTCTGCACAAACAGGGTGGCATTCATTATTACTTTATGGATCTCCTGCGAACAGGGCTTGTTCCATGGTATTTATTCAAGTTTTTTTCAAGCCTTCCAAACAGACGGGGCCACCTATGGAGTTAATGCAGCACCGGCGACACCAAATTACTCGGAAATGAGGTCTGATTGCTGATGTGCCTGCTGCTGCACTGCCGTCACTCAAGGTGCAAGCTGCTTGTGGCTCATCAGAGCTTTACCACCTTGCTGCTGTGGAAGACTTAACAACATAAAGAAGGAAAATTGTGCATTTTTATTTTCCTACACTACTTACAGTTTGTTTGTTAATTTATCTAATCATGGATGGATGGACGGACGGACGGGCAGACATGGATACAAACCAAAACTAGCATGGTCCACTTTTTTTCAGTTCTCATCCGATTCCGAGGCATATGTACCGATACTGGATCCGATATTTATATTATCATAATTAATGGTGTGATTGTTGTTGTTGGTATTATCTGTGAGGCAACACAAAGCTGTAGTAAACCTGGCATTGCATTGCAGTGTGCTGGCTTCACATACAAACAGGAAGCAGCAACAGTTCCTTCTCGTCTTATATCGTCATGGACACAATTTGTGGGCACTTCCTACAGTTGAGGCTGAACGTCTTCAAAGTGAGAATGCGCTAGTTGAGAATGTTTAAAGCGGCCAACCATCTATCTTGATCAGTGACGTTGATCAGCGCCCTCTGTCCGATATCTGATGCGTAATTCACGTCAATATTGGACCTGATACCGATATAAGATCAGATCAGTCCCATGTCTAACTAAAACCACCAGTTATTTCATTCTAATGACTAACAGTCTGTGAGTCCTATGCACGTCAAAGTGTACAGACGAAAGGCGACGCTGCTGCCGTCACATATATACACCAGCATGACATTTAATGCAGATTCTCAATCACAGATTTGAAATTAGTGAAGAGTGATTTAGTTAATTTCTCTTTTCTTTTGCTTTTTGTTATCCATATATTCTGTAGATATTTTGATGGGAGAAGTCAGAGGGGATGGAAGCGTGTTGCTCAGCAATACGGCTGTGTTCAGGTCGGCTTGGTTCACTCACTGCAAATCCGAGTCATGAAGGTGGTCTTATCTAAGTCAGGAGTAAGATAATAAACCTTTTATTACGCCCAGTTGGTGCACTTGTTTCCAGCTGGGAATGTGATTTATTTAGATCCCAACACATACATTATCTGGGCGGAGTATTACAGCTTTAGAAAGGGCTTTTTGATGCTCCATAATAAGTGTCAGTTTCAGTCTCAAAAATGATTGTAAGTCTACTTTTTGGCATTACTGGCAATAACGCTGCTGCACAGAAAATAAGGGTTTTGATTAGTCGAGGTCATAGGTATCAAAAGGCATATATAACAGCCAGAATATTTTGAACTAAATGGCTGATAATCAAACGGTAGCAGCGAAGCCCAACACGCCAAAGATGGGACCAGCACTAATCATACAGCCGGGATGACATGCAAAGAAGAAGTTCAAATGGGGTCAAAGTAATCAGTCAAGATGAATGACATGAAGAGGGATGTAAAGAGAGATGTTGGACACATTGGTGGGCAGAAAGACGCAGCATGATATAACAGTATGGCAGCAGAAATGAGAGGAAAAAAAATAACCTAATGCCTCAAGAATGGGCTTATGTGTTTGATGGATTGCCCAGAGTGATATTTGTCTGGGAAAATGGAACAGCTTGAGGGGCACACTGTTAATCCTGGGGGGCAGCGTATTGTGATGCCAGCCAGTGGATCGTCATGTCTGCTTGAATGCCTGCATGGAATTATAATCAGGGGACGTATGTGGGGAGTCTCAGTTTGTGCAAGGGCTCTGTGGTGAGGCTTTCAGCATGGCGTCTTTTGGGGTCTCCCAGACAGGTTGACAGATGGTGTGGAAATATCCACGAAAAAGGAACAACTGAATACGGTACAACAGGATTGTTTCTGAATGTTTGTGTCAAAACAATTAACTTGTTCTTCCCTATGCATCGCGTTCCCCTAATTACGTAACATTTGAGCACACAGGCTCGGACGTTTAATCACAGTTTTCAGTTTCATCAGCATCAATAAGATGATGCGATAATGCGATGCAAGAAAGCAGACTACTTTTCACATTCTGAAATGATTGTAATTATTCAATCTCCCCATGCTTTTCAAGCAGTCATCACAACGTTTGCACCGCATTTATTCACAGCCATCCTTCTTCAGCAAAAGGACTTAATCACACATTTCCATAAACACACAAACACATTGACACACATCCTCTGGCGTCAGTGCTCACCAGCCGAGCAGGGACGGTAAATATTGACTCACTGTCTTCTCATTAAAGGGCTTTTTGACTGTCGGAGCCTGAAAAGGACATATAGTACTCTAATTGCAACTGGTGGTTTGCCAGGGGCAGAGTGTGCTGGTGATAATGGTCACCCTGTATCTCCTCCTCCTTCCTCCTGTGTAGGCCTGTTGCCCAGGGATAGCTTGGACCCAAGAGTGGAATCAGATTAGAGGTCATCCCGGATGTTAGGAATTACACGATTTCACTGTAAATGCAGAAAAGATAGTTCGTGTGAAAATAAGGTTAATCTTGTTACACCAGGAGTTCATGCCAAGTTTATACAATGGGCATAGCTTCTAGTCCCATTTTCCCTGCCAGCTGTTGTCTCTGTATTCCACTAAGCCATGCATTTTCTTTTCCTCCAAATCATCTCTGCAGCTCAGAGTTACAACAAACATAAAGCCTCCCCTCTAATGCTTGTTGTTAAGCCTTGGTTTAATTTGGGTCCGCCAGTACAACAAAGTCATACAAAGTCACCAGTATCAAATGTACATTTTGGGATATTGTAAAAATGAGACTGCATAGTTAAAGACTTAGCTCATGAATGATGCAAGAACAAGAGACAGCAAAGACAGAAAGGGATAAAAGGACTGCCAGTCCCAAAGACAAAATGTGGATCTGTTCACATGTGTGATCAAGCTTAAAAATGCCATTACTCTATTGTCACTGCGGCTGCTCTCCCTGGCTTAACTCTAGAAGATGCACTGACCTTTTCAACACTTTACCACATCAGGTCTATTACTCTCCGACAGTTCACCTCTCCCTTTTCCTTGCTGGAGGATAATACCAGCTCCTCTTTTTTTTTTATTGTGATGAAAAGGCAGAGTTGGCTTTAGTGTGATTTCATTTCGTCTGCTCTCCCAGCTTCTAAAGGCAGAAGTCCTGACAGTCACTTTACCTGAAAGCAATCACCAGGAATGACCGTTGCTTTAGTGTGTGATTGAATACCAATAAATCTGACCCTCTTTATTTCCCCCTTCGAACAAAGAAAAGTGGAGGGATGCCAGCTTGTACAGACAAGAGAGTGGATTGTCTTCCCTGGTGGACTTCTATGCTACAAGTACATGATCCTGCATCACCCGCAAAGCTTTAGTTCAATATAAACGTGAAATGATTGAGTGAAGCTGATACTGTAATCCATATAATACCAAGACAATATATATTACTTTATCCATTCTCCAAGAAGAATGTGTTACAATGTGTGACCAGGGATTTTATGCTCTTTTCTTTTCCCCTGATCGTAGAGATCGTAGCGGCTCAGAAATTCCTCTGCAGTCTGCCTCCCATCTTTTTATTTCTGTCCAGCACAATTGTTTTGATTTTCAGTTTTACAGAAAAGAACACACCTGACCTACAAACTAACACAAAGTGCTGGCCTATGCTTAAAGTATACAACAAGCCCAGACACTCACTATCTAAAACACTCTAAGTTAGGTTTGTCTAGTGGCCATTCACTGTTCTGTGGCAAAACATTTTACCCACTGACCATCCTCTAAAGGAATGTCCAAAGAAACTATTGTCAGGACACCTTGAGCTGCACACAAGTTCAAACATAACTCTCTTAAAATGAGTTTTTTATCCAGGGATATTCAATTTTTATAAACTCTAATCCAGCCGAGAAAAGCCGTATTTTGGATATTTGATGTCAACAAAATGTTAAGTCTAACAGCCGAGTGAAAACTTGCATGGGGCAAGCTGCAGAAATACTACTGCACATCTTTAGTGGGTTGCATACACACTGTTTAAAACTTGGATGTAATCTCAGTGACGGTGTTTCTGAAAGTACAACCTCAGACTTTCAATCCATCTAGCAAGTGTACATCAACTGTCCAGCTGTCAGTCAACTCAGCCATGCCGTTAATTATTCAAAGTGAGGAATAACTCTGATAGGTTTGATAAAGTCAAAACCGATTAGTACACGCTACCTCATGTGGTGTGTACAAAGGAAGAAATGAACTATTGGTACCAACTTTGTTTTTTGAACCTGGATGTACACATTCCTATTTCTGATTTAAAAGTGGACATTTCAATATGGGACCTAAAGGGGATTATTTGCCTTTTTGCAGCCTGCCTCAAGTGGATACTCGAGGAACTGCGGTGTTTTTCACTTCTGCCTTGGCTTCATTATTAAACACTAGAGGTTGCCGCTCCTTTGAATACCCTGAAAGTAAATATCTTGTCGTTAAAGGTGAACGATTCTTATTGGACTGAATAGGCACAACCTTTTGGGTCATATATCCTTCTCTTATTAATCCCTGATTACAAAGGCTAAACCATCTCATTAAAACTTGCTGTAGGATTTAGTTAATAAAGGGCAGATGGGGGTTAAGATTAATACCATGTTTTATTTATGCTGCTAATGAAAAAGAGGCTGTTTTGGCCCTTGAGAGTGGAGAGCAATCTTAATGTGAGCAGACAAAAATAAGTGTATTCCCATGATACTTGAAAGGCAAGAAACAGTAGTCTCACCCACATTGCTTTTAATGAATGATCAACTGGGTATTATCTTTTAATCCTCTCCCACTGGAATGCTAATGTTGAGCTATGACTGTGCTGGATTTTTACCAGTGAGCCAAATGTATTATATAAAATCAAAGCTCGTCGTATACGTGCCTACAGGGACAAACATACTCTAAAGTGGACACAGATGAGCCAGAGATGGATCTGTTTACTCCGTCTGTTTTCCGCCAACTTACTACTGTGATCTGGCCTGATTTTTCCAGTGATGTGTGTGCTGTGCTGCATGTGTATGTACTGTAGGTGTGTGTCGTTGCACAGCACAGGTGGCAGACAGCAGGGACAGGCCCAGGCCAGTGAGCAGGTAGAATACCACTGAGGTGGAAATAACACAGTCTGGACTCCTTCGCTGCTCGGGAAGGCTTGGCGTGAAATGCTGGAGGTATTGCTGACTGCACACTGTTGCTCCCCCTGCGCTTGACAAAATCTAGTACAGGTGCATCTGTGTGGCTTTGTGTGTTTGGGCAGGACATGCAGGTATGTCCCTAAACAAGGCTACAAAGAAACCAAAGGTATGCAGACAGGAAGGTGGGAAGTCGGTCTAAAACATTTGGTTTGACTTGGAAAATGACACTGGTGATTCAAAATAAAGTATTGGCCAAAATACAAGGACTTTCCATTCTTTTAAACTGACTTATTTTGCATGCATGCCAAAACAACATCCAGAAAGGGACTCGTAAAAAAATGTGCCAAACATGCAAAAACATTGTAGTGGTCCTCCCAATGGATAATTAATGTAGAAAAACAATTATTGTTGAATTAATTATTGAGAAAACAGAAATTGTGCTGCTTTTTAATATTTGATGGCTGTGTCCAGGACGCTCCATTGTTCTCATGCTTTCAGCCAAAGCCAGCACACAGTGCCCAGCTGAGAGCCCAGCTGCTGTTTCACCTGCATCTTAAAAGTCCAGGTGCCATTGCCAAAGGTCATCACAACCTCATTACTCTCCGGAAATTACATTTATGTGGCAGCCTGAAATTCTGTGATCAAACTACACACTGGTAACAGGCAGATAAAAGGAGAGTGGCCAAGGGAGAAAATCCAAAATGCTTACCAGCTGGTAAAAATAGTACGTCTTAACACCCCATTCTTCAGGGCCTTAGCTGCTAAAACATCTAGTGTACGCTTGACTCTGTCTGACCTGCATACATGAGTGATCAAGCTTTCGGAGTGTGAAAGTGGCTATGAGGCAGAGGAGGCGAATGGAGGAAAGACCAGTCAACTCCCTTCTGTTCTGTTTCTTCCAAAGCCTTTCTTTTGTTTCAAGGTCTTTTGGCAGCGAGCCTCAAGTACAGTTAACTTTCCCCACAGTGATTTGTAAGTGACACATCGGTACCTCACAGATCCGCCAAACTCTCTCATCTTTGAGAGTAAGGGGTGAGCATGAGTGCCAGCTGTAGGTATCCTGTAAGTCCTGCCTTTATTATTCTTTGTTTTTTTGGGACATCAAGGAAAAGTCTACACTAAAAAAAAACAAGTTATTTTTTTTCTTAGCACCGAGACAGATGGATCGCTGAAAAAACAGATGCACATGGTGGGTTTGATCCCACTACCCAACTACCTTCTTCATCTTTACCTGTATTTGTTTCTTTGACGTGGACATGCAGCACCAGGTCAAGCCAGGACAAAGTGCAGTGCAGGTGGAAATTATTGGAAAACATTAACCCTATGAAAACAGTTATTTGCACTTTTCTGTTTCTGTTGATTTAAAATAAAACTAAATTCATTCACTTGAGCTTTTTACGTTAATGATGTTGCATGATGTAAACAGGATCACTGCAGGCAGGCAGCAGGGCAGAGTCTATGTTAGCATAATGCTGTTTGAAGTTCCTCCTATATAAATTCCATAAAGTCAAGAGCATGATTTGTTTTACTTAACTGGACTGCACCCTGCTCTAAAAATGTGCATATCTCAAAAGCTAAAGCATGTACTGTATAAAGTAGGGGTGACCACGACTAAGGATTTACATAGTCCAACCTGAGTCGACAGATTTTGCCTATCGTCGACTTATCGCCAACTTTTTTTTTGATAAGAGATAAATCACATAATTAAACTATTTGTCTTCCAGATGATTTATTCTGTGATAGGACTTGATCTGTCTTTTTTCTCACTCCTGAAGTCTGCGTTATGGTGACCTTATAACCATATTGCACATGCCCATTTACAATACAGAAGTCACACAAACTGATTTGTGCAAATTAAGAGTATTAAAAGTTTGCCTCTCTTAGCATGATGCTATCCCTGAAATCTGCAATCCGTGTTTTATAGAAGTTGTCTCATTTCATCTTTGACCTCCCAGCTGTCATCACACTTTCTCATCCTTCATGTGTTACAGCAGTGCGTCCTCATGCTGTGCATACCACAGAGCCTTCTTAATTAGTGACTCACTGACCCTCTTTCTCATGTACAAATCTGCACGCTGTCCCTTTACATAACGCCCACGGCCCATTTCACTCTCACTCTGGTGAACAAGACCGTCCAAAGGCTCCCTCTATCCCCCCCCCTCTACGCTAACTTTTCCCTTCCTTATTCCCGCCTTTGGTTCAATGACTACAGTCGCATTGAGGGAGGGAGGACAGCCTATATTCCTTTTTCCACATCCACATAAGGGGATGATGAATGTTTTAGTTCGATGTTGGACAGGCAGGGCCTGGAGATGAGGTTAGAGGTTGGCTCGGGACAATAATGCATAAATCTAAAGCAGAAATGGATGTTCTGAATCACTAAGAGCTGAAGTCCCCTTTTGGGTGCATTACTGCCACAGGCCAAAAGTCATTCCCTCTAACACATTCAGCCTCTCTGCGCTGCTGTGGATGGAGGACATTTCACCCACACTCTGTGTCAGGCAAACACAATGTACTCCATTTAGAAATCCAGAGATACATTTTTAACAAAGCCAGCAGACAGGTAAACTTTGTGCACCATGCATCTGCAGGTTTTTTTATTATTTTTTAACATGGATTTCTTGCAAAGCATCGCCTTTGCAGAGATGATTGTTTGCTGTATTTTCTGATGATTTTCTGGTGCAACGCCGCAGCGGTTGACCTTAACAGAGAAAGCTTTGGTTTTGAAGTCTGTGCCTTCTGCCTCTGTGATCTTTCTCTCTTTGGTTTTCTCAGACGTGGATGTGAATCAACCCTGTGAACCCGTCTCAGGCTGTGCTCACAATAGTCTCTTTCGGTTGAATCTGTGTGAACGCTGGAGCATTTATTTGTTTGGGTTTGGGTTTCCGAGGCAGGTCACAATAATGTCATCAAGTTTGTATGTATAAAAATCTTTTCCAACATGGTTGTTTTTGAATCAATGCACTTAGATGACTGACACTGCAAGACTTAGTTCCTCTTATTGGAGAAGAAAAGTGAGATCTTTTTCTGAATCAAATGCAGAGATGAGTAATGGGTACAGAAAAGACAGGTGATAACATGTAACAGCTCTGAGTTACTCATCCTTTTGAAAGACAAATCAAATTGAAGCAACGGCAAACTGCTGTCTAGACTGAATCTCATATCCTGCTTTTTGTTGAATGTGCTTCTCACTAAAATGAAGACCACAGAAAAGTCCCTCGTGTTTACCGACGGCACAAAGCAACACTCGTAATAACATTATTACCACTATTTTGTAACTTAACTTTCACCGTCATGACTGCGTCGCAGATTATTCCTGGCCTGGTTATGTATGTGAAGTTCGTCTTGATTAGGAAGTAGTACATATTGTTTCTGAGGAGTGCTTTACACACAAAGTTATCACTTGATTCCCTTTGCAACAAACATGAATTATGGAATGCAAAACAGCGCCCGACGCTGCTCGAGGTAATTTACATCAGCATTGAAAAAACAATAGAAAATTGTAATAGCTTTCAAGTTAAAGATCTATCTTTTCTCCATAACATCTATCTTCTCGGCTCTATTGGATTTCCAGCTCTCTGGAGTTGAATGCAGTTGCCCAAAGCAGCAGCAGCAGCCGTCGCCCACCTAGCCCCCTTATTTTTCTGACATTAAAGGCAATAAGATAATGGAGCTCCTGCTAGCACAAAGCAGGCTCATAAACCTGAGGGCCATCCACGGGGCCACGTAATGATTCTGATAGCACTAATTCAGTGTATGACTAATTCAGAGAGAGTAAGGGGGACGTGATAGTGGGAGTTTCTTTTGTTAGGTTTTATTCCTATTGAATTGAGTCTCTATCTTCACCATTGAAATGAGTTTTACTTGTAATAAATTACTACAGTTAATTCTTAATTTGTCTCACTTTGCAGACTTATTTATCATAGGTACAAGTTTTACAGTATTCACTTTTTACTGTTATGAGGATGAGTCAGATAGTTTTTGACTCATCTTTATTACTCACCAGTAAGACACGTGTATAGTCACTCCACATCAGGCCAAGATCACGAGAACAAGGGATGTTACCAGAGACTCATTTTCCTGCCAATTAATCGGACATTTAAATCTGAACTAATCAACTCGTCTAACACCGTGTCCTCACAGCGTTATATCGCTTCGCATTGCGCTGAAGAATAAAAGGTACAATGTAAAAGAGTGCATGGCTTTTTACAGAACTGCTACACCTGATCTTAAAGATACTTTCTGTGGACTACTGTTATTATTTTTGACTCCTATTATTTACCACATATTGAAAGCATGCGCTTCACTGTACCTGCCAATCATCCTCACACTTTCATTTTACTAACTCACAGGAGAGACTCACTTTCCTTGACAAAACACCACACAATGGTTTAACAGATGCTCAGACACGTTCCCTTCAGGCACCTCCTGAAGGGAATTTCTCTTTCTGTGACTAACCGACCAATAAAAACTTGGTCCACTTGGATTATTACAATCGACTAACAATTCTTCAACCCCTCGAGGGCAGCCCTGGTAACAGCAGGCTAGAATAAGCTTATCCAGAGACCTGCTTTATAGCAATTTTACACAATACAAAGAATATTTTTTTCATATTTGTACCACTTGATAAAACACATTGCTGGTTCATTTGGACATCACAAACCAAAATCCTTCGGCTTTCCCAGAAGACTGTGATTTACACTTTTTTCATTCTGACATTCATCACATCCCAACTGTAGGGAGCTGCAGCGCTGTGGGCTCACCACCACAAACAGCTCTCTCCTCAGAGTGTGCTGGCATTTTTGGAGATCTATGATGGTGTTTATGAGCAGCTTGAAAAGGGCATTTTGCAGATTTATGGATGACAAGGGTAAATGATCTATGGAAAAACAGGGCGGAGGGAAAAGAGTCATTGAATTTGATTGTACAGCGTGTGTGTGTTTTTTTTGGCAGTGTGTTTGTGTTTAAAAAGGGGCGTGTCCATTCCTCACAATCCCGCCATATCAGGGACCTTCTGCAGTGCATTTTGACAGGAGGAGGTGGGGGGGGGGGAAATAAATGAATAAGTAAAAAGGTCACGTCAAGTCATTTTCATAAAAGCTCATTAACTTTTATTTGCTGGAAAAGATGTCTGTGTAATTAGAATAACAGAGATTGAGCTAATGAAATTACAATAAACACTGGTGGAGTGGAACCAAAAAATAATAATGGAGAGCTCACCAGTGTTTGAGACCTCGCTGCACATTATTGGCAGTTGACCTTTGAAGGAGATGATCCCTCGTGTTTTTATAAAGGTATGGCTGTTGTCTATCGTCAAGCATGCAAACCAAGGTTTCCACTTGTTTTATACTTCTCAATGCCACACGTCTTAAAAAGATACACTCTCCCTTATTCTAATGATGGATAGTATCAAGAAGAAGCTTAGCTTTAAATCAACTTCAGATCTTGAGTCGTATTTTAAACCAACAGCTGCAGACAGTGCTGTCTAAATTGCACAAATATGTTGGGAACATTTTGGCTCCAAACATTTCCAATGTATTTGTGCCATTCAGACAGTTTGTTCAAACAGAAACAACACATCCCTGATCAGCGATTGGTTGGCTAGGACTTTTTGTTGTTGTTGCCATGCCATTGAAACAGGTATAGATATTGTTTGAATTTGACAAGAATTGTCTCAACGTGTAACATTTGGCATTGTGGCAATCCTAATACAAACAGGGATATTCTTGGCGAATACTTTCCCTGTCGATTTTACACAAAATAGAGTTGACTGGTATACATTTTAGAAACTCTAGGAACAGAAGAAATGGAGCACATCCACACGCCTGTGCTGCTGACATATTGCTCCCTTCGAGTGGTTGTATGCCAATTTAACCTGACAGCCTCCATCCAACATTATCAACATTTTTTAAATCAAATTACTGCCAAACTTTTCCGTCCACTGTGATGGTTTACATCCAGGTAGTTGTGCAGTGTGGCAACCCGTGAACTGGAGCTGCAGCCCCAGCTAGTGGTGGGGGGATGCATAACAGCTTCGACACAACATTTGACCGACTTAGTGGACCTGAATATTTATATTCTGGTGCTAAAGCGAGGGTGCGATGGTTACAGCTTTTAATCATTAAGTCAGGTAATCGTGCACATCCCAAATACAAACATGCATCATTTTGTCTTTGCTAAATTTCCTCTTGTGTGTTTATGTGTGGTGATACAGTTAAAGAGCTTTTATACTGCTGCTCCAACCTTTATTTATTGGCTCCTCTCATTGTCTAATGGTGAAGAAGTAGCTTAAGAAATGACAAACATATTGAACTGGCTCTCTGCACACATTGTTCAATAAAAACGAGCCTGCGGTTGTCATTTATTAGCTGGTAAAATGTTGAGGGTGTCCACTCATCACTGGCTGACCAAATACAGTGCCAACACTTCTCTGCTGATGTAGAATCTTCCTTCAAAGGCCAAGAAAAGTTTCCACTGCAGCCAGAACACAACGTGGACTGATTTCAGTAATTAGCACAATTTCGACCGGAGAAGAAGGAACTAATTAGTGAAATGTGCTCGATGCAGTGCTCAGCAGAAGCTGCACACTCCCGGCTCTACATTAAAGACTTTGTGCTGGACATAATTGGACACCAGCCCTCTGCTCCCATATATTATTGACGGTGGGCAAGTATGGGTTTCACTGGGTGTCGTTAGGTGCAAGCCATAAATGATGAATGGTACCTGATGTTACATTTGTAAGAGGAGAATAAGGAAAGGCTCTTTGTAGAACAGTAATCAATGCTCAGTCAATTGAATCAGCCCCTTTGGTCTGATATCTGTCTCAGAGCTTCAGAGAGGGGAAGGAATTCATTTTGGGCAGTGATGCTGAGACGTGAAAACAATTATTCATATTTTTCAGACGTGTAATCAGGGAATTAATGCGAGAAAAGAAGGTTATCATACGTATGAGATCGGAAGGATTTGCTCCAAAGTCACATCAACAGCAGCTGTGTGTTGTTCCAACACCTCACCTTTCTAACCTGTGTGATACCTGGCTCGCTTCCAGAGATATGAGGGAGATTTGTCAGCCTCGCTGTTTGTTCGCTCTGTGTGCTGATAGCCTGGCAGCCTGTTTGTTTGTTTATTCCCCGTCTAGGTCAAAGCAGATGCCCTCGCTCTTCTTCCCTGCCTTTTTTTTTTTTTTTTTTAACTCTCTCACCCAGCATCCGAGTCTCTGAACTCACACAGACCCTGTCGGAGTGACCTTTTCACAAAACTATATGTTGTGTAAGGTAATGTCACAACATCCAACACTCTGATCCAATGCATGTTGTCGAAAGACGTTCAGGCGTTCTCTTTTTGGGGTTTATCTCATGATAGGGAACTAGTTGGGTCCTCTTTTGTGAAGCAACTAAATCAAAATATCATAAACTGGTTCAGTTTGTGTTGTCATATAGCTACTTTACTTCTACAAGCATTTGCTGGTACTATCATTCTATATATCTTTACGATGTAGACCTCCACAGCCTGATCATTATACATGCCTGGATTACAAGTGTATCTAATATTTATATTTATGACGGCTAATAAGCTGCCTGTTTTACATTCTGACCTTCATGCATATGAATCGTCTTTCTTCATTTAATCTTTTTTCTATTCTCTTTCATTCAGATTTTTTGAAAAGATTCAAAATGATTTAGACAATTGGAGGATTCGTCATTTTGTGTTTTTTATATTTGACCACTGTTGGAGTTTAATGTGCATGGATTCTTTTAGTTTCTGCTTTTGGGAGCTTTTCACACGTCTTATGTCTCAGGTGTATTTTGCACTTCATGAATAATTCTTCCGAACGCAAACTCAAGGTTGTGAAAGTGTGCACCGAGTGGGCTCTCACATTAGCACACCTGAGATGATATCTGTTAGCACATGACTTCCCCACATGTACAGACACACACATATACCGAGACGACGGCAGGTTTGAGGGTGCTTTAGGCTGTAATCTGTTTTCCAAAAACTTCCCAAATGAGCTGCATTGTTTGGAGTCAGAATCCGTATTTTCACACCGACAGCTGAATCTTTGGCACTGCAGTGAGTTAGACGCACTTTGACACCCGGCGAGAAGGTTGACTAGGTGTTGAAACTATGAAGCAATCGTTTTGACAATGGCATTATTTGGACAGGTTCAAACTCACTGAGCTGGTACTTTTATTCTGCACTCTCCACACTTTAAAGACTTTTTTTCTGTCTCTCTAACTGTCAGAGACACAGCCTCTTAAAGATGATGGGATCTGAAAGCTCAGCATTTCATTTTCACACTTTTGCCAACATCTTTCACATCTCTGTCTCTGGGCGTAAACGAAGGATAAATACTAGACGTGCAGTGTTGTAATGCAGCAGTCGTACTGACCACTTACATTGGCTGGCTTTGACCTTTCAATTACAGCAGCAGCTCATGTAGTTAGACTTCAGAGACGGTCCTAAACGTTTTTGTTAATCCTAGCTTTGGGTAAATAATGAGTACATGAGTTTAAAGATTTATTTTTGGGGCTTTTAGTCCCTTTATTGGAGAAATAGGACAGTGGATAGAATCAGAAATCGGGGAGAGAGAGAGAGAGAGTGGGGAATTCCATGCAGGAAAGGAGCCACAGGCTGGATTCAAACCTGGCCCGCCTGCTTGGAGTACTATAGCCTCCATACATGGGGCGCGAGCACTAACCACTGCGCCACCTGCGCCCCCATATGGACAAATAAAATGAACATGAAGTAGGACTTACAAGATATATGATTATTTCTGGCTGGCTTAGAAGGTAAAATATTCTAATCTTTTTGAAATGATATAACCCGAGTTACAGAGATGTTCCCTTTTAAAACCACAGGAGAATAAAGCCTCAGCTCACTCTGGGATCTGCTTTCTGTTTTTCACTCAGAATAGAAAAAACCTTTGCTCATCCATTTTAGATTTAAAGACAGCACAGGTAAACTCACAGCACACTGTCTAACTTGCAAACAAACATTTATTGGCAACTTTTGCAGGCCGCATCCTGCAACCAATCATTGTGATGAGAGCTCTGAATCATCAGGAAGCTGATGTTGTTTGTTAATTTGTTGATTCAGAGCTGATGTCATAACGATGATTGGTTGCAGGCTTGTATAAATGTTTTTGTGCAAGTGAGTCAGTGTGTGACAGTTTACCTTTTTTTAAACACAAAACCTAACATGTCTTAGGTCAGGACGAAGCAAATGCTAAAACATATTCAAACAATTGCTTAACTGAAAGTTTTTTGTTTTTATTTCCAATGTTTGCATAAAAAAACCCTCAAATTTAAAAGTGTTAACGATGCAGGTAGTCTGGCTTAGTCAGCTCAGTAAGGTATCAACTATTCCTTCAGTGTGACTTTAGGTTGCAATATGTTTTCATCATGCATCAGTGATTTTTCTTCAAAAGCAGAAAGAAAACTTTTGGGGGAAACTTTTGAATTTCTGACATGGAACCCACAACCTGAATCTCACAACCCACAACCTGCAGGAGGGGGTCGCCTTCTATGTAACATTTCACAGCTGTGACGGCCATTTTCACTTCCTACATAAAAAAAACATCATGGCCTAATCACATGGGCGTGTAGCCAGTGGAGAACTACACTCCAATATACCAACAGAATTCCGAATATTGATGGGAAAACCAGTTTTGCACAAGTTAAGTTAAACTTAAGATCCATCATATTTTTGACTATAACGTTGTGTATTCCTCATCAATAGGCATTTTCAGACCGCAGGATCTTTTTCTAAGTTCAAGGAACTGTTGGAACCCTTCCCTTTTTTAATTGATTCTGCACCGCAGGAACTATGAGCTTTTTTAGTTCCTAGAACCCTGTTTAGAGGAACGTTTTTAGTTCCTGCTTCAGAGTAGGCACCATGGCGGTGTGAATGCAGACAGAAAAAAAAAGTGTATTTCTCACAAAACTCCCTTAGTGGATAGTTTCTCTTTATAAACTCACCAGAGCTGTTGGGTCCGAAAACACTTCTTAAGTATAGATTCCACATGACGTTCATCAAAGTGTGATCTGATCGGATGTCAACACATGGAAGTAACAACCAGTTCATTAAGTTGCCACTATGTGAGCATAGATTAAACAATTTACATGTTTGTTTGCATTCGCCCCAATTGTTATACTCTACGTTTACTCGGACGTTGTTCAAATATATTCTAAGTCAGATTGAGGTTTTATAGCATTTCAAAAGTTTAAAGCAATTAAAAAGTGTTAACTACATTACTCCATCTACCCTCACAGTGTCACCATGGAGACTCACATGCTTCAGCTGCAACATCAGGCGAACGTCTAGTTTCACTCCACTTTCTCGTGCCTTTTTTTTTCTCCAATGAGAAACATATAATGGCTCATGATCGCAGACACATGATGGAATTCTGTCAGCAATTATAAAGATTATTATCGGTGACCCACCCTTAACAATCCATAGTAGTCCCTGTGCATCAATGCTTCCTGCAGAGAGCCTGAATGATCTCGAATTAGAGGTAAAATGTGTGTTGTGGATAAATAGATGAACGCATGGTGAGAATAAACTGAATGAGTCAGTAAGCTGCTGAGAAAAGAAAATTGCAGATTATCCTCATATATCGTTTACGAAATCCAAATTAATTTTATTTTACCCAAGTTGAATGCAAATCGGCTTTTCTCTTCTTGTACTTCAGTAAAGCATTCTGCATAATGTTCATTAGAAATGAACCAATTGGTTATTCTAATAATGAATTTGGTTATTTTCTGGTTTTGTTTGCTGTTGTAAAGGGAAAAAAAAATCTCCCAAGCCTGCGAGGAAAAATGATAGTTGTTCTCTGCAGCACATTGTTGTGCACATAACACCTCAAAGCTGTGCAGAAACAAATCAATACTCAGCTCGACTGTGTTCATAAGATTCTGTTCTTTCTTTAGCTTTTTGCAAACAAAGAAAAACATGTTTATCCCCTTCTGCCTACTTCGTATTTAATTCTCGCACTGTGTACTTTTTCCATTTCTGAATCCCTTCGTCCATGTAATCCAGGGGCCTCGGGGCCGCACGGGGCAGCTCCAGACAAAGTCACATTAGCTTCTCTTGACCTCACAGCTGTAATCGGCTCTAGGGGGGAGTCAGGGGGGTTTCATGGTGTTTTGCAAGAGTCCCATGTCGAACGTTAATGGTTTCCAGGGAGGGGATGAAGAGCAGGGATGTGGGCGTTACAACAGTTTACCTGCAGATTACAGCATCAGCAGTTGAGTCTGTCATTACCTAACTGTGGACGTAACGGGAGGTTATCAGAAAGGCAAGGACTGAGCTGGCGTCACTATGGCTACTTTAATTGGAGTGACTTGTATTCCGGCAATTTCTCAGTTAGCATCTGATGAAAAATCTTTCTATTTTTGTTTCTCCTCCACACCTGGGACAGCGGTCGTCATGTTTTTAAGGATGTTGGTCCGTCTGCTTGTTCCATCTTTGAAATTGAAATATCTCCGCTAAACCTGAGTGGGATTTGATCCAATTTTTAAGCTCCACTAGGACTGAAGAACGCATTGATTAGAACGTATTTGCCAGAAGTCGCTATGGTTCCTCATAAAGAAAACGGTTATTAATAAAAAAGTGACACAATTAATGCAAACAGCTTAAAGGACAGAATAATTCAACTATGAATCACTGCACATTAACAGCTATCTATTCTCTAACTGCACATTAACAACCGGGATCACTGTGTTGCATATTCAAGACTCTACCTTCCTGCAAAGTAAATTAACATTTCAGACATGCATTGTTTTTACACTTAAGATTCTATTAAATCATATTTGAGACTTTTTTTTTCAAGACTGTTAATTGGAATTCCTGGATGTATTTATTTCCCCCTTCATTGTCAGGGTTTATTCAATGTGTTTTTTCTTCTTCTGTTGCATCATTAGCTCTAATAATCTGCTGCCGTTATACCACCATTTTCCCAGTTTGGGATCAATAGAGTACATCTATCTTTCAATCTATCTAATGACAAATTGTACCCAATTAACTCGAGACGAGTTCTCTTAATACACCATTATCTCCTTAAAAAACACTTCCCTGGCCTTCATTCTCGCCATCTTCTTGTGAACACACCTCAGGAATGTCTGGAAGGATATCTTCAAAAACCCACAGAAAGTCAAAGGTCACTGAGACTGGAGATGTTCCTAGGCAACTTACTTCCAAGTCAGTTAAACAAACATTTTAATTCAGACTAAACGACTCGTCTCAAGATAAGGAAACACTTGTCACAATTGAGCACAATTGACACATTGTCTGTAGTTAAATGATTTGGTTTGTTGATTGTGGATAACGTTCGCAGTTTGAGCAACGCTAGCTTTTGGTCCTCCTTGCAGGTTAACGTCCACATGCCTGTGCTAAATGTAGTCGCACATTGCTCCAGTTCAACCTAACACAGCATTCATACATTTTAATCTCAATTTTCTAGATGAAAATACTGGCAAACCGCACTGCTCCAACCAGATGCAAGCCATTCACTGTGTGTGTTTACAACTGGGCATGTAGTGGCAAGAGTTTGCGTTTCAGTTTAAGCAACATTTGTCCGGCATTAAGGGCCCTCATATAGAATTTAAAAATAATTTGTTTAAGTTACTAGTAATTCTGGTGCCGACTAGCAAAGTTAACGTTCTTTTATTCGGCTAGTCACGTAGTGTACATCCCTAACTGTGACCTTACATCCGTCCTGATCTTCTGAACACACTTACAGTATCTCTGCAACCCGTGGACATCATTTGTGTACATCTGGGTTATTTTTTGTTAAATCCATCCGAGAGTAAGACGCTGCCCATGATAAATTTGTTTTGCAATCTCCCCCCATGCACCTGTTCATTCGGCTGCCTTGAGAAGGTTTGACTGACAACCAAACGTTCCACAGACAAAGCGACTTCTGGTATTATGTTCATCCAGTAAACTATTTCTGTGCAGTGTATTCTTTAAAACATTTGCAACACACAATGCCCCCCTTTCTTTCCACATGAACACTGTCATTCTTTGGGAAACACTGCTGGTTGTAAACTGCAACTTGACTGCCTGGCAGAGGCATTCAACCGCTTGGTAATTCTCTTTTTATGTCTGCAGCGGCTTTGTTGCGTCTGAAGGCACATGGCAGCATCGTGTTTTGCACAATGCACAATGCTCTGAGCGTGCTAGATTTATTTACAGCACCTACAGTAGAGTGAGGTGTTTCTCTTCATACTGTACATTGTCTAGAAGTCTATTTCTGAAATGGATGAGAAGGAACAGGAATTGGCAGCAATCTCTTTCCTTCAGAAACCAACAACAATACCATCCATGTTTCAGGACTGGAGATTCTGGCTGGCTCAATCCTAACTCAATCGAGGATCATCAACAATTGTCACTAAATCAGCCCCTTTAGTCTTTAGCTTCTCTCTCAATTCATTACAAGTGAATGGGCTTTTATTGGCGTGACCATTTTAACAGGGACTCTGGGAGTGTGTGGAAGCTTGTAAGGCTGGATTGACACAGGCAATTTACGAGGGGATCGACGGGCGACTTGAGGCCAAAACCAACACAAAACAAACATAGCCACAGAGAGCGGGAGAGAGATTAAGAGATTTGCTCCCCCCCCCTTCAAACCCCACTGTTCCTCCTTGTTATTATCCCCTTCCTCTTTTTTCGCTCTCATCTTGTTTGTTTTCCTAACCCCTCTTCAATTTTGGATGTGGTTGGTCTTCCAGGCTGACTTGTTAAGACGTTTTGCTTTCTTCCCTACCTCAGATTTGCTCTGGCATTCCTCCTGACAATTTCTAGTATGTCCACTGAGACTGACACTCACGCTGTATTATCGTAAGCAATGCTTTCATGTCTTTGCAAAAGTATTCTGACAGCCCATATACATTTAAAACACAGAGCAGCGCTACTTGAAAGCTACTTTGAGTGTCAGTTCCCCCAGTCAAACAGCTCAATGTTTCCTGTCGGGGAAAAAGAGATCCTCTGTATTTCCCTAAGTTATAATACAAAATCCCTGGCAAAATGTCTTCTTCTTCTTCTTCTTCCTCACAATCTTCAAGTTGTTTTTCATTCAGCTGCCTTCCACTGCTTCTCCCTAATCTTGAGGTTTAGGCAATGTGTAGGCGTCAGTATCTGCAGGTGGCATTTAAAGCACCAAGATGTTACACAAGACGTCTGAGGTATCAGAGTCTGAATACATCATCATTCTCTTCCGTTGTGAAAAAAAGAAAAAGTTGAACTGGGTCAAATATTGTTTTAGCTCTCATCAAAAGCCCTACCAGTGATTCATACCACACATGCCGAGTATGACACATTATCTTTCCTTTCATGTCATCCTTGACTGATTAACCATTTGAACTCTGCTACAGAAATATTTGTACCAGTGCCTGCAGCGGTGTCTTTGCTTATTGTGATGTCATTTCTTGAAATATTTTCAGATGCTTTATATTCATTGAATTAGTACAACCCAAGATAATAGCTGAAAATAGCAGTTGGGCTGCTTGTGGAGGAGGCTTGTTGTTGCATATTAAAATGGTAGAAAGCAGTATGGTAACTAAGGCCCGACCGATATGGGACAGATATGGATATTGCGGACAGAAAGAAATCAGATAACGATAAATTGGCCGATATCTTTTCTTAGGTCAATGTCCGATCTGTACACATAGATATAGATATACTAGATATACACATTTGTTGCATTTAACCCTCAAATGCAGTTATGAAACACTCGAGGAAAAGATATACAATGAAGACAAGATGGTCACTGAACTGGAAAGTAACTGCACATGTACGTGCATCTCTGCTTGACACTCTGGAGGGTCATAATGCTTTTTGTAATCCATATAGCGCCCTCTGCTGGTGAAACAGAACTGCTAGTGTAATACAATCATACTCAAATGAAATGATATTTGACTGGTGAATAAATGGAGTAATATGGGCGCATATCTCCCATAAATTTAGCCGACACTGATATTCACTTGATATGCTAATATCGGCCAATATTATCGGCTCGCTGATTAATCGGTCGGGCTCTAATGGTAACATTCCTGAACAACATCTGCATTGATCAGTTGCACTAACGAGTGTTTAAAACACAGCAGCATACTTTGGCATACTGTACATTTAACAATAATGCATGCACCACTTTCAGTACATCTCATTGAGGATATAACGCCAGGAAACCCCTCGCTCTGCGTGTTTGTCTGCAGACTCAGAGCATGCATGGTTGTGAGTAAAACCTTCTGTGGTTTGCACAACAAATGGGTTCATAAGAGGTCAAAGTTTAAACCACTTGTTTATGGATCACTGATGGCATCATTGTGTGTTAGATTAGGTCAGTAAGAATCCTTCTGCAGCCTTTTACTGTAGGATCAGATGAATAAAGTCTTATCGTCCTAATCTGACGTGAAACATGAACATTTTATTTAAAAAAAACAATTTCTAAATTAATCTGTATTGTGTTGAGTTTAGTGTATCAGAAAATGAAATATTTTGTAATTTGGACTTCCAGAATAGTGCCCACCCCTCCGTACATGTCAGCAAAAGATAAAGAAGGATATAATCATAAGAATAGGGAAAGCAGGGTACTTTTAAGGGCGGCTGTGGCTCAGTCGGTCGTCTCCCAACCGGAAGGTCAAAGGTTTGATCCCCAGCTCCTGCAGCCACATGTCCGATGTGTCCTTGGGTAAGACACTTCACCCCAAGTTGCTCCTGCTGCTTCTTCGGCAGCGTATGAATGTGTATGAATGGGATTAGTGACTTATGATGGAGACTTAACACAGCAGCCTCTACCATCAGGGTGTGAATGTGTAGGTGTGACCTGTGGTGTAAAAGCTCTTTGAGTAGTCAGAAGACTAGAAAAGCGCTTTACAAGCTCAAGACTATTTACCATTTTCCTACACTTTATCATGAAAAATACTCCATTTTAGTGATTCCAATTATTTTCACAGTGGAGTTAGAAAGATATGGCACACAGTGTTCTCTTACTGCTGTTATTTCTCGGCCCTATTAACCGATACACTTTGCAATAAGATGTTTCCCCTGACACAACACTCTGTCATCTTGCTTTTTTCTGCAACGATAATGCAAGGCCTCACATGCGTGAAGAGATAGTCTTTGTGATAAGATGCAATAGCTGTAATGGCAAAATATACCAGCGCTTTATCCACATGCATCTTCACAATCCCGTAAAAACTCATATGGTAGCTCGTGGATTGTCTGGAGAAGGAGTCTGTTGTCTACATGGAGCCAATTACACACACCTTTAGTCTTACTGTAAATCAATCAAATGACCATGGGAATTGTTTTACATCTTACCAGGAAGTTCTGTCCTCTTTTTAAAGTTTCAAATGTTTTTCTGGATGGCTTATTTTCATCGAATTGTGTAGATTTCCATTCAGCGCCCCACCCTTAAACAACAGCCCTGTCTCAACCAGCTTCTTATTTCACACAAGAGATAAGCCCTCTGCCAAGGTTTCTTACATCTCATATCTCCCCCTCCCTCCCTCCCTCCCTCCCTCTTCCACTCCTTTCCTTTCCCATTATCTCCTCCCTCACTCCCATCTCCCCTGCCTTCCTAGCTTTGCAAAGATAAGATTTGCTCTCCCTAGTGAGTTCTTGGTGTCGATACTAATGTGCTGCTATCATCGATGAACTGTCAGACCACCTCCTCCAGTCCTGCTCCATGCCTTCCCCTGACCTTCCTGCAGCAATTATACAAAAAATAAATAAATCGTATGACACATTCGTGTTCCATAGAGCTACATCTGTAAACGTAATCCTGAGTGATGGACTAATAAAATATTTAACTTTTGGGCACCGTGTGTCAAATAATTACTAGAGTTCTTTGAATAAAAAAGCAGACTCTGTAGCTGAATTAAACATGATAGTGACGCATCATTAAATCACAAAAGAGCACATGATGAGAGCAGCAAGTGGCATCAACCCACTCAGCCAGGGGTCTGTAGAGAAATGGAGCATCAAACATGTCACTTAATGGATGCTGATGTGCCTTCGCTCACAGTTTCTGAGCCCAGGGAGGGAGCTGAGTGGCTGCCAGCTAACAGGTAGTGACAACAATGATGTGGATCTACAGTTAATAACTACGTGTGTGTGTCAACTCTGTGAACCCTGTTATCCAATTCCCCAAAGAGAACCGGATGTGTTCATATTCCTAGCGCTGGGAATCAGACCTTAAACTTGGCACTCTCTGTCTTTAGAGCAAAGTATAGAAATAACTTTGCAGCGTGTGTCTTTGCCATAGGGGGAGAGACACGAGATACTGAGCCCAGAGGGTGAAATGTCACTGTGATGCTTCGACTCAAATGAGTCATTTGACTGTTTTTCTTTGCAGCAGTCACACAGACTGAGAGCATGAATGCCACCTAAAAAACTGTATTCTCCAAAGAGTGGCAGCCGAACTTAAAGATGACGTCTAATCGCCCATGATTGCTCACAAAGTGGCTTCAAATAGACGGTGACTTCACAGAAATGATGGTTTTAAGCTGTCACGATGCCACCCCTTGTCTCAGTTTCTCTTTTTAGACCAGTCAGCAGCCAGTAGTTTTCATTTTCAAAGATGTTTGCTGTATTGCATGCTAGTTGCAGTTTACTGTATTAGAACAAGACTGTTTTTGGACTGTGAATCACCTCTATGCTCTTAAGTAGTTGCATACAGGTTTAGTGTTTAACTTGGAACCACACATTGCTCTTCTCTGGGGTTTGACTGTCAGTATTTGCAAGAATATTAAATAAATGTAATTATGGCTCAAGAAACTAGAGGTTATTTCTTTTCCTAATTCAAACCTCTTGCTCTTATTCCAAATTAACCTTACACTTGGTGAGTGTAAAGAAAAGACCATAACAATAAAAATAGTTACTAGTTACTTTTTATTTTCTGTGATCAAATATTTATTAGACAGTTATCAATGTGGGTAGGCAGGAAAACAAATCTGGCATTTCTTTGACAGTTCGGTCATTGTGGCAATCGAGCTGTTTTGATGAGAAACAATAATCGTAATTCAACTTTACTGTGTCCGCTCTCCCCAAATGTGTCATGTTTGATACAAGGTCGCTTTCACATATGAAGTCCAGTGGACTTGTGCGATTCAGGGATGAAGTTGTAACACTTTAATGTGGTTCGGTTTGCTTTCACGCTGCACTTTGTTGAACGCACCAAAGCCTGTCAAATGTTGTGTACAGTAGCCACCCGCCACTAGTTGGGGCTGTAGCTCCGGTCAGAGGCTACTGCCATCCAGCCTAATGCTGCACTATGACACAGGACAGTGGAAGAATGACATCCCGTAGCGCCGCGCAGTTTGTCAGTTAAATGGAGATAAAGTTATATGTCTGTTATATGTGTAACCACATTTAGCACAGGCATGTGAACCTGCAAGGAGGACTGAGGGATGGTGTTGTTAGCAATGCTAATGTTAGCCTGGCTCGTCAAACCTATTTGACATTGTTTACAGACAAATTCAACTCACAATGCACTGATTTTTGTCCATTTCCCTTGTTTGGCCCGGAATGGGTTCTTAACTACAGCTAACTGAGAACCCTGTTTTTAAGCGGACCAAAGTTCAGCTCTTGGGGTGCACACCAGAGTTCGACTGAGCATTCACACCACCCTAAACCAAACAAACTATCCGACAAAGCATACCAGACTTGGTGTCAAACGGACTAAACGGCTCGTGTGTGAAGAGTTCCAGCCTAAAACAAATGTCAAACAATATTCAGTCAAAATCCGCCCCCCTATTTTTGAGTAATGTCATTTGATTTCCATAGAATTTATATCTGTGGTCGACACAGAAGGTACAGCAACGTAATTCATGTTTAGTTCATTTTTGCACAAATTCTCCAGCAATAGTTCATTTTTCATCATGTGCGCAGTTTGATGTTTGGTTCGCAAATGTTTACATTTCTAATTTTAGATGAGGGAGAAAAGTGGTTACGTTCTGATCTCCTGGTAACAATGAAACTCTGCATGCAGTACATGACCATCTCTTTTCTCAACAGTCTACTGCAGAGATCATAAAGTACCTTCAGTATGAAGATGATTACATCCTGCAGTGGTAAATGTTCTGCAGCAATCTGAACATGTTTGTGCATTTTTAATCTAATCTGACCTTTGTTTTATTCTTTGGGGAAAATAATCTGACAGAGGATTTGATTGTGGGGGACAAAGAAACATGATCTCTTCTTGTCATTTGATTAGTTCATGATCGTAGTCAGATGAAAAGATTTCTTTAGTTCACATTGAACAGGGATTAGTTAAAGGACAAGAACTCATTTTAAATGTGTGTTACAGAAACAACAGACATGTAGTGTAGTGAAGGGAAAATGGAATTAGAAGAATAATGTCCTTTTTTTAATCTGTATTTTGTCTTTATTAAAAAAATGCACAACTATCAATCTAGAAAGGGTTTACATAATCTCATCTATTCATACTAAAATCCCCTTTGAAAGCAGCTTGCATACTTGCTGTTTGGTCTTTCATAAGTCTTATATCTACATATAAGTCGATATGTTAAGATGGTCAAGATGTTTGATACTTCTCTGTTACCTTAAAGGTCACATATTCTCCTCCTCTTCAACTAGATTAAATAAGTCTCAGAGCTCCCCGAAACATGTCTGTGAAGTTTCTTGTTTTAAATCCACTCTGATCCTGTATTTGATCATGCCTATAAACCCCTCTATTTCAGCCCTGCTCAGAACAGGCTGTTTCTGTGTCTGTAGCTTTAAATGTAAATGAGCTGTGTCTGACCACGCCCCTTGCTGGAAGGACTTGGGTGGCTCGGGCTTTCTCGCTCCATGTCCTATTGTTTACGGTGAGAAGGCAGACTCGTGCGGGACAAACACCTAGCTGTGGGAGTGTCACCCACCTGGGGGAGGGGTTTACTGCCCTTTGTGATGTCACAAAGGTAAACTCTCAAAACGGCCTGTTTGAGCACACATTTTCTGAAAAGTGGAGCAGGCAAAAGACGGAGAGGATGGACTTTGTAGACAGACTGGAGGCACATATTAGTGTTAGAGAAACATGGACAAGGTTATTTTGCATAATACCTTTAATAACTTTAGTGACCTTTAATGCATGATACATACAAGAAGTGCCGAAGTTGAAAAAAGTTACGTCACTTTGATCAGACCAATGAGTAGAAGAGGAATAAATCCTTCACAAACTTAGCAAGAAAACTCTTACACTCCTAAATTGCACAAATACATACTGTATATTTGTGCAATTTAGACAGTGTGCAGGAGTTTTCTAGCAATTTTTGAAGATTGAAAACAACACATTTTGGTGTCTAGGAGGTCTATTTGTGTTGCCTTGGAATTGAAAACCAGGTATTGATATCATTAGATTTTTCTGATTTTATTGAAAAAAAGTTTAAATTCTGATATCATGATTCAACCCTAGTGTTTATATATCCAGTTGATATTTATAACGTATGATGCCATTAAGAGTCTTCCAGCATTGTTGCAGCTGTCTGAAATGCCAACAAACAAAACATCAAGTTTCAGTCTCAGCCCCTTATTATCAAAGAACAAAGTCTTGATAGAGCTTACTCGAGCTGCCGTTGTACATCAGTGTTGAGCGTTCACACTGGGAGAAAGTCATTGTGCTGTAAAAGAAGCAGGAGTGTCCCACTGACAGCAGCCTTAATAGACCAGAATGCTCGGCATGCTTTGTTTTGATGATGTGGTGCACTGCTCACTTTGAATTCGCTGGATCAAAGTTAATGTGATGCCCCCTCGTCTTACACATGCAACATGCAGCATTTGGGGAATGTAGTAAAAACACTGTTGAATGTAGAACAGCATAAGGGCTCATTTTTCTAGCGTTCTTTAGACGCGCATAAAAGTAAAAATATTCTCAACTTTTCAGCCCAAGGCACAGAGTCGCACCACTTGTTAATGTCACACTTGGCACAGGCAGCCAATCAAATCAATCAAGAGGTGGGCCTTGCTACTTTATCACTTCCTCCCAAACAAAGAAGAAAAAGAAGAAGAAGAAGAATGAGTAGTGAAGTAGGACTGGAAGCACAAACTCCTGAAAGAGATAAAAGGTATTCACCATACTGTTTCCTTTTTTTCAGTATATCATAAACCCAAAATAGCTTACTATGTGTCTCCCACCCCCTCCTCATCCAATAGGACAGCAACAGCAAGAGCTCGGCGTCTGCTTGAGTCCATTTTCCGTTACCGTTATAACATTTAATCGCCCCGTTGCGAACGCAGCCCGGCTCCAGACACACCACGCTGTTTTGTCCGACGCATTTTTGAGCAGTAGCGGCGCCTGTAGCAGCGCGATCACAACCTAAGGCAGGTTGTGGATAGCTAAAATATTTCATGACATGTAATACTCCGGACATCATTAAGTGAAGATGGATAATCACTTTAGATTCAATCTGTTACCCCAGCAACCCAAAGGCCTTTTCCTTTTAATGTATTGTTACACAGTAATCACTAACAACATTTAAGACGTGAATACAAATTCAAGTTCACCGTGCGGCCATCAATAAGTATAAAAAGAAACAGTCCTCGACTCTGTGATAGTAAGTCCTGAACTGAAATAGATGAATCTGTGATCTATCAGAGCTCTCGTCAATGTGGTGACATGTGAATGATATTAATCCAAACTTCAGAGGAGTTTCAAAATCAAGGTTAAATGCAGTGGAAAATTAGCCCGATTGAAAATCAAACATGATTAAGTCCGCTAAGCTGGAGAGCCCTTATGGACAGGAAGGGAGCCAAGCCAGGCCGACGTTTGATTGGTGGAAAATACGCTCATTTTAGGGCTGGGAGACATGGCCTGAAAAGAAAATCTCAGTTTTTTTCACACTCAAAACTCGATTTCTGACTTTAATCTTTATTTTTTTTCTAAAACATATAAAGAAGTGACAGAGAAATAACTAAAAACAAGTCAAATACAACAGAAGCAAACTGAATTTCCCTTCGAGGATGGGTACAGCAGAAGATCAGATTTGGCAGAGCAACTTCAGCAAAATACTTTGCGGCTGGGAGGCTCATACTTGGCACCACCAAGCCGCTCTGTAGGAAGTAAACGATGGGGGAGGATGTGAACTACGGGAGCCAAAGGGGAGCAGCAGACTAAGTTGAAGAGAAAATCTGGATTTTCCACGAACTTGATTTATTGAATAATTTAATACACTGTATCTCCCAGCCCCAACTCATTTGGCCACACACATGCTCGAGTCAAAGCAGATAATCAACATTGTCATGTTGTGTTGTTAACATTTGAATAGTGCTTGTAAGCTCTCTTTGATACACAGCTGCAGTGCAGGATAATCACTGGAGTTTCTCCTTGTCGTCTGTCTCGTTTCCTTTTGTTATCTCCACATAATCAGCAGAGTTTGATGAATCACGGCTCATTTTCTTCCCTTTGTAAACACAATTTCTGCCATCCAACCCTGTGTGTCGTGAATAAGAAGTTTGAAAATCGACAGAGAGAGGAACTACTTGAGTCAAATACTGCATAATAATAAAGCAGTGCTGGGTAATGCTACACTTTGCCTGACATCCATTTCAGACAAATCACCTTCAAAACTTTACCAAAACATCCTTTTTCCCTTTTGTTAAGAGGAATGGCATTTCAAGCTGAGTTTGACCTCACAGGACCTTTTTTTATTGCTGCTCCTCACAGAACAGATTAGATGGTATAATCTCATGTTTCTGATAGCTCCCCCACCTCTGCACGCCCATATCTTTTCAAACATCAACAAATTGTCTTCCTTTACAGTCGTTTTTTCCCCCTGCCTCCTCTCTCTCTCGCTCTCTCTCTCGCTCGCCCTCCCCAGTCGGCTCCCATTGGACGAGCGATCATCTCCTCCTAATTAGCCCGTGTCTCATTTGAACTGTTTGGAATCTGTTCTGTTTTGCTCTCCCCTGCTGAAACACATCATCGCTGTTTTCATATGAAACAAAAAAACAACAAATGTTCCAAATCCTGGGCTGGTTTGTAGCTCCTGTTCCTCAAAACCCGTTTTTCTCACCAGTTGAGTACAATCACTTTATTTGTAGGTTTACTTTCAATAAACGCAGCGCTCGGTTTGAACTTCTTCACTGTAACTCTCAGCTCTGTGATAACATTGGGATAACAATAGAGGTGCATCCCCAGTGTTTCCCTCACACTTGCCGCCCAAGTATACTTCTGACCTTTTTTTAACCCCAGAGAGCGAGAGAATGAGAGAGAGAGAGAGAGAGAGAGAGAGAGAGAGAGAGAGAGAGAGAGAGAGAGCCTCCAGTAAAAGCACCGATTGAGGTGACGTCTCATGTTAAAACTGAAACTTCTTCTTCTGTTGTTTTTCATACTTCTCTACAGCTGCAGGATCCCCCGATGTGAGAACAGAATATCAAGTGAAACACTTAAAACAAGTTATGTTATTTTAGCGTCTCTCTGACGTACTGCTGATGAATATTTTCTAAAGAGAAGAAACGCACAAAAAGCTAAGTTACAGAATGAAGCAGGACGGGGCGAGCTGCTGAGTACAAGAAAGGAGAGGAGCAGGTGTGTGTGTGTGTGTGTGTGTGTGTGTGTGTGTGTGTGTGTGTGTGTGTGTGAGCGTGTGTGTGTGTGGATAAGAGGGATGGAAGGAATGTTAGACAAGCAGATTCAGTGTTTCTTTCCCAAACAAAAGTTAGAGCATAAAGCACAATAAGATATAACCGTAGCTAGTAAAATAAAATATAAAGACCACCCTTCAACTCCCTGGCCTCCATTCATTTTTCAGGTTTTCACCTCTTTCTGACCTCCACATCTGAAACCTGCTTCTGCATCGGAGAATCCATCAGCTATACTATAGATGTGCATGACAGTTTCTTTAGGAAACCCTGTCGTGACAGCACTCAGAGCTCTGCCCAGGCTGAACAATCTTCTCTACAATGTTCTTTACAGCAGAGTAGACTGAATGGTTAGATACTGAAACTGCTATCCAGGTATTTATGAAAAAAAAAAAACATGATAGACAGTTACAGGCAAAGAGGTTCTGTAGAAAATAGTGTCATAATCAAGCAGCAACATCTGATGTTGAAAATGAAGCCATTGGGAAGTGCAAAATAAAAAAATATATATTTTAGTGTCCCCTTGAGGCTGGCTCTAAAAGCTAAGGAAGTCCCATTTACACCCATTTGAAAATGCTCATTCTTACATCATAAATAAATGTGTAACAGACTGGTACAAAACAGAACAGCTCTTGTCTTTTTAGATACTTACTGTACGGTAGGGCTGTGCTCAAAAAAGCGATACTGGCCATGTGCTCCTTGAATATATTGATGCAGATGTTACAGAATGGATATGGCGGTAAAGCTTTGATAACAGGTTTGAAAAACAATCGACCTATGGTGCAATTTCCAATAGCCAAAACTCTGGGATTAAAATATTTCTGGGATCTCTGAGGACCTGAATTGACGTGTTTTAAGTTGTAAGATCCTTAATGTGCCTCTGCTGTTATTCTTAACGATAAAGAACAGCTGTTGTAGTGAATTCTGTGTATGACATGGTCAATATCCAATATCAATGTTTATCACGATATGTATCGTTTCATGGCCTCGGTATCATGATACGTATCGTATCGTGAGGTTGTGGTAAATACACAGCCCTACGGTACGGGGTGATCATTTTCAAGCTAAGAGGTATGCATAATTAGGAGCATGCTTGATTTGACTCACAGCGTGGCATGAGGCTAAAGGCCCGTCTCAGCTCCACCTCTTTGTGTGAGACAACATTTGTAATATGGCGACTGCTGTGGATGCCGTGGACGGGCTTTAAAAATTGACTTCCCTGACACTATGTCCAGGTTTTATACAGTCTATGGTCGTCGCATTGTGATTATAAAACCTTATTGAACTGGATAATCTGCACCAAAAAGTAATCACTTATTCTACCTCTCATGGCTAACCTCTAACAATGAATCAGAGCTAAAACATGGCCTCCTCTGCAGAGCTGGTTTGACTTTGAGAAGTGTTGACAATGAGGAAACAGGCACCTTTACAGCTGTGAGCATCAAACTACCTTAAAGGAAGAATGTGCAAAATCTTACACATAAATACAGCAGTGATCAAGTATATCCTGTCAATGTCTCTCTGACTAATCACTGTCTACAATGAGGGATAAATGTGAGTCCCGCTAGCTGTACTGTTGTCAGAGTCGTGTTTACATGGACGGGACGGCCTTGCATATAAAGCTGTTTTAGTCAAGAGAAATGAAGAAGTACATTCTCACTGCTTATTTGGATGTCATGTAAGTGTCTTTAGATCACGGTCATTCTGTGTCAATTTATGTGCAATGTGAAGCTACGAGCTAACTAAGGAGTGCTAACATTAGCCTGCTAACACAACATTGTAGGCCACAGGCGATCAGAGGTGTGTCGCTGAAGGAGAGCGGAGGATGCCAAACAGCAGTTTGTTGTTTGTTTTGGTTTAATGCTGGTGCTCAAGGGCGACATTTACTGGATCAAAAAGTCACACATCCTTCCTTTAAAGGCAGCATTGTAACTTTAATCAAGAAGTTAAACTGGAATTTAAAGAAAAAGTCATCAAGTTGTAATGCCTTGTGTGGGGTTTTCTTTTTTCCAATGCAGAATGTCCCGTTATTTTGTTGACTTCTTTTCCATAGATCTATAAACATTACAGCTGTGAACAAGCTGAAACTCTCTGCTCAACATTTGTACACCTGAGATGGGAATCAGTTCTTCCTGCTCAGTGAAGTAGAACTCTTTATACATAAGGTTGCACCTCGCTAATCCTTTCCATTTGACCCCATTTCTCTCTCGCCTTCCCCGACATCCTGAATTAAATGGGAAATACTGTATGTTGTGTTGCTGCCAGATAAATCAGTCCATTTATTCATTTTTTCTTTATCAGGATTAGAAAGCCTCAACCAGATTTGCCCATTTGTCAGACGGAAGTTTTCTGTTTTGCTGTCGAGATTCGGTGTGAAATCTGCAAAGGCCATGTCTGGCGGATTAGCTCGTCACTCAGAGAGAAAGTTTCTGACAATGTGGGAGAGTTCAGGACAAAGCTTCTCGCTGATTAGAATGTAAAGAAGGCGGAGAAATGTGTGTATGTGTGCACGTTTCCATCCGCCTGTCCTCTTTCTGCTTCCTCTGTCTCTGTCTGTAGTTATTCAATAATGTTGTCATTTTTCTTCCTCAATGCGTCAAAGAAGTCACGTCAGATAGCCTTGGAATGAAAAGGCTTTTTTCGTCCCGCTTGCCTTGTTAAAAAATCTGAATGACACCCGGCTAGCAGACTTTCCAAATATCCAGTTGTAACTTATAAGACAGAGACAGCCTTACATAACGGTTTGCATTTCAAGTTTAGGATAAAAGTCTTACGCTAAAAGAGAATGCTATTTTTAATATCAGAGTGTGCTGCTCCAATGTTCACTCTGTTGTCACTTTATGCTTCATGCAATGTTTGAGCTTTTAAACACAGTGAGGATATGACAGCTGGAGACTAATTTAAAACATTCATTAAACAGCTTTACAATCAAGAACACAAGATAGAAATAAGAGTTACTATTAGCTCGTATTTAATACAGATACCAGTATATTAAGAGGTCACTGCAGTCACTCTAGTTTAACCCTCCTGTTACTGTAACTACACATTTACTAACACCTTTTATCCTTTGGGCCAATTTGACCCCAGCAATTTAAACCTCCAGAAAAGTACTGATTGTGTCCCCTACCACATTCAACAATGGAGCCAAAAAATCGCACCAAATCGCAGAAAATATATTTATATTTTTAAGTTAAAATACTTAAAGGGGACATATTATGAAAAATCCTCTTGTACAGTGTTTTTTGAACATATATCTGGGTATCCTGAGTGTCTATCGACCCACAACAGGTGAACTAAATCCATCCAGTCCTTTGTTTGTGGTCTGCATAAGTCTTACAACACAGAGAAAAATGCTCCGTTTCAAATTTGCTCTCCTTGTGATGTCACAGTGGGATTCTGGTAAAAAAAAATCCCCTCCCCTCCCCTGGTATCTCCACCCATGGACTCCACCCACAGCCTAGAGCAAAACTTTTGCGCACGTCCGCCATTTTTATTCTCGCTAGCGAAGGAGTGATATCTACCGAGAAAACTCAGGGGGGGCTCATTGCATTTAAAGAGACACACACACCAAAACGGAGCGTTCTGAGAGAGCTGGTTTATACAGGGTCACAAACCTCCTCTGGTGCTTGATTCATGTTATATTTTGACCAAAGCACAGCACAGATGTTTCATTTAGACCACAGGGGACTGTTTGAAAAGGTGGAGAAGGGGGATAATATGTCCTCTTTCAAAGAAATAAGAGCAGAATCAATTTGGGGCTCCAAATCTGAATGGAGATCAGTCGAAGAAACGGCTGCGCTCTGTCAGAACACTAAGGGTGAGTAGGGGGTGGTGTGCTGAAAGCTTTATTTTGGTCTGAGAGACTGGTGCTACAGTGAGACATCTACTCTGAAAGACCCATCTTATTCATTGAAATGTGAAAAGAAACAACATCGATAGTAGGACTGTGACAAAATATCGGTATGGCGAACTATCGCGATATTTAATTTGAAGATGGATAATCGATGCGCCCTCGCCGCGTATCGGTTTTTTCTAAAGTTATTATCAAAGCATAGCCGCTATAAACTTCTTTCATCGCGCCTCCGTTGTGAGTCGAGTCACATGCTGCAGTTTATGCCCACTGACTCGTCTCCCCCTCCCCTTTTGATCCGCAGCTGAGCAGGTCCAGCGGGATCTCCGCTGAACATGAAAACGAAACTTAAGAGTTAGTCCGTTAAAAGAACTCTATCCCGGTTATATACAACTGTTTGAGATTTCGCCAAACCGACAGGGCTCGAGAAACAGTCTGAAGAGTTTGCAAAGTTAAGGTTTGTAGCCTACTTCGGATGGCGACACAACGAACCGTTTTAACGAGCCCAAGAGACGTTAAACAGTCTGCAGAGAGTCACACAGAGCAGAGCTCAGACACTCAGTGATGGGAGATATAACCCGGTGTTTAAACTGATGCTTCCGATGTTATTCTGCTCTCTCTTGTTTTTTACAAGTTACCAACAAGCCTCTCCACCTGAAGCTCACCTGTTGTGATAACGGAAACGAGAATTAAACGATGTTATGAAACGGAGGGAGGCGATTATATCCGCGACTCCGCGAGGTCCGGACCTCGGTGGTTTACTTTTTTTTTTTGAATTAGTACAATCATTTATGTCTATACATTGATTTCCATGCATACTGCTATACCTTCTAAGTGATGTCAGTCAGCAGCTCGTTCTCCTCTCGTTCAGTGTGCATCATGCAGGTGAGAGTGAGTAACCATGGTGACTGTCTGTCTGTCAGTTAACGATGTCCCGCCCCCTCTATGAATAAAACTCTTCTAACAGTAAAACTCACTTTGACCATGTGTCCCAGAATTAACATATTCTGTATTATGTTTGAAGTCCTCATGTTTTTAAATGAATGATAACTGTGTGAATGTACCTGAACACTAAAATAGATTTAAAGACACAATACTAAATCATTATTTCAAAGTGGAGCAGAAAACCCTCAAATTGTGCATAAAAATTAATCAGAATGTAGAAAAGACATTTCTGATGTTAAAAATGTTCAGGGGGAGACCCCCAGACCCCCAACAAAGACATTTTTAAATAGACTAAACTTATCAAAATAGAAAATAGTGTCACTGTTTGTCACACCTAAAAACAAATCCTGTTTACAGTGATGTTGCACTAAAGTCTCATTGTTTTTGCACTTTTGCTGTTTGTACTGTTAAATTATGCTGCAAAATATAAACTTTGAAATTAATTTTTTTGTTTGTTTTTGTTTGACCCTTATAAACACACAGATATATAGTAAGTTACTAAGAGCAATATATCGATAATTGCAGTATCGGCATATCGAGATATTATCGTTATCGTGAGCCATGTATCGCGTATCGTATCGCGAGGTACCCTTAGATTCCCAGCCCTAATCGATAGGTTAAAATGCACCCTAGTGTTTTTTTCTAGTTCATACAATTTAGCAAAACTGTGTTGGAGCGTCATGCCCATTACTTATTCGAGTATACCCCTCTTTGCAGCCTGAACTCAGCACATGCAAATCATGCAGTCACTTTCATGCTGCCTGTGATGTTGAGCTTGAACTCCCTCTGTGAGGACTTGCTGTGCTTTAGCCCCTTTTTATCTATAATGAGCAGATTATTCTGAATAGAATAGATGACTTTTCCTTTTAAAGTCAAAAATCAAACACCAAAGTTTTTCTCAGGACTCACTGTGTCTCGTTTCAAAGGCTGCATATCTTTATCAACGTTTCATTGTAATGTTTTTAAAACATAGTCCCTAGGTACTTTTAATACTATTTACTCTACGTTTTTACATTTTGGCATAATGCTGATTATATTAGGATTGTACTTAAACTGTTTCTTCAGAACTACATTTACACTTTGCAGTTTAAACTTCATGGTTCTTTTTCTGTATCACACTAACAGTTAATTGTGTAACAGCTGTCATCTGCTAGAAAATTGGAGGATAGTGATGGAGAAAAGGGGGTTGTTTTCAATGCAGACATGCTTTTCTCCTCTTTGTAAATCCTTTAGTTAGCTTGTGAGGATTAGGTCTGAAAAGTCTCTCATTTGCCTCCAAAGCCCTCAGGGATTCATTGGTGGAGAAATCCAGCTTCTCCGCTGCTTCTATCTCAATTTGACTTTGGTATTTATTTTAATTATTTATTTTTATGGCAGCCCACGTCTGATTTCTGCTCTTTTTTTTTTTACCCCGTCACTGTCTCATTGATAAATTTGACTGCCATTGCTGGAGGTATTGCACACTCATTTAGAGATATTTTTAAGAAACGTCACATTTAACTGGCTGTCAATTTTAACCCGAGTTTGTGTGCTTTTTAACCTTTTAGATTTTGCTTGCTTTTCGATTGGATGGGAAAGGTTGGAATACATTTATAGACAGGATCTTAAGCTAAAGCCACAAGCCCCTTTTTTGCACCAGGACACCACATGTACAGAGGGAAGCCTGAGTGTTGTCCCTGAAAAGCCTTCTTCACATCCCAGTATGAATCACAAAGTACACTGAAAAGACTAGAGGATCCCAGTGGAGCTAAAAAGCCTGAGGCTATATACTCAAATGGGGGGGGGGGGGGACAGCTCTGGGATAAAGGTAATGGGTGGTAAAGACTTGTGGAAACCATCGATGGGATAAAAGGGACTAGCTTTGAGAGACAGTATATCCCGCCAAGTGTCTGACTGAAATCGTAATTCTTCTCTGAGGCCAGATTACACAACTATTCCCAGTGTAAAAACGCTGCTCGCTCAAAAGGAATATCTATGAAGACTGAGTCAGCCTTGAAAATTGTATAGATCCAAACAATTAATGGTGCTTTCCATTTGCTGCTACTTTCCATTTTCAGAGGTGTTTCTTAAATTCTTTAAACAAAAGAAAAGCCGTCCAAGGGCAATATGGAGGGGAAACATGGTAACATTTTTAGAGCTTGAATGTTGTTTACCAAAACACCTAAGAGTGAGCTTTTTGGAATATAATTACTCTTTAAGTGGCTTCTCTAGATTTTCTCTTTTATACTCAAACACAAAGATTTGTCTTGAAATTGGAACCCTGTTTTTCTCTTTTGTAAAAATGTTTGTTTGCCTCTAAAGTAGAGCATTATGCGAGACGTTAATAGTCTTTCCATTAATCAATCAAAACAGTAGGGAGAATCTGAGGAAGGTGCCAGTCTGCATGAGCTGAATCCAGATAAAACAACATCCACACCAAAGTCATCCTTGTGTGTCAGAATGAAACAAAACTAGTTGTTGGTCTATCTGTATGTCTGAACAGAAGCACTCTCCCCATGTGTTACTGGAGGACAGATGAAACACAGTTGACAAACACATGGACGACAAAGAAAGAAAGGATTAGAGACTTTGTTGCTAGATAAGTGGAGGTTTAAGGCAGAGTCATGGCCGACGATGATATAAACAACCTCCAGTGTACATCAAACAGCCTTTTTCACTGCAGCTTGGGAGGGATAAGAGGGGAGCACAGTTAAAGAGAGGATGATGGACTATGATCAGAGATGAGACGAGAGGAAATGCAGAGTCACGGCCAGTGATTATATAAACAACCACTACATCAGACAAACATGGTTCCAATGCTTCTGCTTGGCAAATGCTCTGTCAATCAGTCCAGTTTTCAGTCACACTGCTGGTATCCTTTTAGCTGTTTTAAAAAAGCACCCCAGGATATGTTCTTTCTAAGAGAGCGTTTAATCTGTAGCGTTTAATGCTGATGTAGTAAAAGGGGCTGCTCGTGACATTCACCTTGTCCAAATGAGCTCAAGTTAGCAAGGATTCATAGTGACACCGGCCTTGGGTTGTCTCCCCCACTGTTCTTACTTTTACCAGAGAAAAGTGATACTACTATCATTCTTTAACCCAATTGACTGTGAGCCAATTTGGAGGTCAAAGCTGAGGCACGAGGGAGGTGAAGCACTTGGATGTGCATTCCAGAGTGATGGATGGGTGGCATCAAAGGTTTGACTCCCATTTTAAAACAAGAGGTCATCATTTAGCCATTATGTGGACCCACACCATGATGTGTTTCCCAAACGTAACCATCAAGCTTTTCTTATTAACTGAACTGAAAACAAATGTTCTGTTTCTGATGAACCCAAGAGTTAGGAATCAAACATTCAAATCTACCTTGAAAAATAGGGCTGGTAATCGCTGGGTAACCTACGATGCAATACGATACGATAGGATACAATGTTAAGATGCAATATGGAATGCTAGGCCCGATATAATCACTACAGTAAATCTGTGATCATTGATATATTGTAAGACAATCGTTAATGTTAATTTATGATTCGCGATATGAATTTCAAATGCTCTTAAAAAGGGAAAGGCAGGATTCACGTATTTACTCAGTGCTATGTGTTATTTTGACCACATATCACGCTCTCCCCTTTGACTTCTTTTCATCGTTGTCTAACAGTGTGCCCTTATTTCATCCTGCTGTCAGCTTCTTTTTTGGCCAGTTAACTTATGTTCACATTGATGAAGTGGCGATGAGGACACATTCTTTAAAATAAAATGTTTATAGATATTTGGAACTAGCAATTTGATGATTGTATCAGACCAGTGAGCAAAAAGGATGGTAAATGGTAAATGGTAAATGGACTTGGGCTTGTATAACGCTTTTCTAGTCTTCTGACGACTCAAAGAGCTTTTACACCGCATGTCACACCTACACGTTCACACACTGATGGTAGAGCCTGCTATGTGAAGTGACCATCAGAAGTAAATAATCACATTCATACACATTCATACACATTCATACGTCGAGGACGAAGCGACGCAATTCGGGGTTAAGTGTCTTGCCCAAGGACACATCGGACATGTTACTGCAGGAGCTGGGGATCGAACCCCCAACCTTCCAGTTGAGAGACGACCGACTCTACCAACTGAGCCACAGCCACATAGCATATATTCCCGTATAGATATTTTGTCCCCTCCCTTTGAATATAGGTCTAGCCACCTTTAGAAACAGTCAGGAAAGAGTACCTTAAAACGGAGCTGGGCATGTACTCTACAGAAAGGGTTTGAAACAGATGATACGATGGAGGTCTGTTTGAGAAGAAAATGAAAGGCCATGATAAAGCCCCAGTTATTGTAGACCTCTGCATGAGAACATTGGATATTTCTACAACGACACATAACCCATTCATATGACCCATAGTACAAGGATACATTGCGGGTGTATGGTTGGTGTCCTAGCTGGACATATGAGAGTGAACAGGAAAAGGAATACAATATCTCCCAGAGTCATGATCGTAGTATCCCCTTTGTTTCAGTTCCATAAAGTCATTGTCTTTGTCTAAGATAGTACAATATTTATAAGCAGACAGAAGATGAGGTCCATGCACAGGCCTCTGCAAGAAAATGAACTTTGTTGTTATTGACAACTAATCGACTTGTTTTACTTTTAAAAATAGTTTGACCCCCAAATGGCTGTTTTTGTCTTCAGATATAAATGATATGTAAGCTTCCCAACAAACTTATATGGACCATAAATATAGAACAAATGTACCCTTCGAAACTCCATAATGTGGAACACTTTTCACTTTCCCCGACCTCTATAGTTTTCCATAAATTGTATACTGCTGTTGCACAAAATGCCTGCAGCAGTAAATACTGAGACACTGTTCCAGACACAAACACACTGAACCAGTGCAGTGTGCAGCCACATTAAAATATTATTGACCATGTTACAGCTTAATACCGAGGCGTCCCATGAAGACCCAGGCCCAGAAGCCACAGCAGCAGATCAAAATGCCAAGCTCTCCACAGGGATGCTCTGCCAAGCTAGAGGCTGTTTTACATTCTCGGGTAGTGCCTCATCGGTCCAACATGGGGTTTCTGGAGTGGCAGGCGGCTATGTTTTTTACTTTCTAGCATTACAGATTGGCCTCAGCTGCTGTAGGGTAGCCTTTTTTTTTAAGTGAAGCGTCCTGCTGGAGCCTGATCCCTCTGACCCCCCCCCACTGTATCATTAAGCCACAGAGAAGTGTGAGAGAGTTACTGACTCTCAGCTGGGGATTCTCTTTGACTGAAGCCCATTGTTCCCAACGGGAGGTAGTGTGGATACAGTATGGTGGTTGAGGGTTCTCTTCACGGCTATTGGAGATTTCTTTAAGAGAGTAATTTGTGTATGATATAATTGCGCCGATCTCAGGCTTTAAAGGAAGTCAACAGAAAGAAACAAGACTTCTGATTACAAATTTAGTGCAGCAATTTGTTTTCATGCCAAGTGTCAAGATCTCAAGCCTTATCGGCTGACTTTATTTCGATATATCTCATTAAGATTATATTTGAAGAAGAAAACAGGCAGGCATTTATTTGAAGAAATGTGACATCTAATGAGTCTTCTCTCGTGTCTCTTTCTCTCCCTTTCCCATGCATTCCTCGTGGACTCTCCCCCTGAAGCTGAAGAGTATGCTGTTGAAGGTAAGACTGATGCTTTGCTCTCCAGGCCCTCTGACGGCTTTCCTCAATGCTGTCATGGATGCTGATGCTGGCTGCTTGTTAATGCTGTGTGCCCTCCCTCTGCGGAGGGGCATTGTCAGTTTGGACTGCGGTTATACGTGACTTCCAGGGGGGCCTAAATTACAGTTTCTCACTATGACAAACGTGATTGATGCACTTCCAAAATTGTCCCAGTTTTACCTCTCGTTAATTTGATCTTGTCTGTTTTAATTTGATTTTGTTTTGACTGTGGTTTATCTCTTAAGATATAATCAAACAGCTACATATTTCACTTAGGAATATATCGGTGCTCTTGAATGGAACAATGTCAAGGCAGCTTTGCAATTTTGAATCAATTTTCCAGTTAACAAGGTTTTGTCAAAGTTAACAAGATATGACATGGTGATTTTGAGATCCATGCTTTATTCCATGTCCTATCTCCAACAAAGTTGAACCAAGATTGCCTGTCAGGGCCCCTGAGGGTCTTATTAGCCCTTGGGCCAAGCACCACAGCAGCGCTGGATGCAGCAGACTTTATGGATTGATCATCCTGAGCATGTCTGTGTGCAAGCTGTTGCCTATCTCCACTTTTTGCAATGTTCAGAAAGAGGCTCATCCTCTGGTTGACTTGGCTGTTAACAGTCAACTCAAGACAGACATTCTGATCTGGACAAACAGGCTTTTCTGAAGCTATGCATTGAGTAGTTAATAGTTTTTTTGGTGTGCGCTTGTATTTGCGTCATTTCCTCGTTGCAGAGTTTGAGGTGATGGATTACCTATCACACATTCTGTACCAGCAGGGGAAATCACTGTGACAAGCGTCCCATTACTCCAGGTTTTCTTTAAAGCTGTAGAAGCTAATGCTGCATTTATTTCTTAGTCTTGATACTTAACATGAGTTGTTTATCTTGCTGCAAATTGGAAATATAAAAGCACACGTCACTGTTATCAGCTAACCCGGAGAACTCTGTTTGATTTTTGAATGTGTGTTTGATATGTGGTATGTGTGTACGTCTAGACTGTTTGAAACTGACTTTTTCTCAGTGTGTTCCTTCATGAGATTCAGGCCTTGTGTTATAACTGTAGCTGTGTGTACATGTTGGCGTGTATGAGTGCCCTTGCATCCCAGACCCATGTCAGCACCACTGAAGCCCTTGATGGGAAAATGTCAGGGGGAAGGCAGGGAACAGGAATCAATGGTGGTAACTGCACAATTCCGTCTGACTGAGTAGCCCCTCCAGACTGATGTCGAGAAGAGCGAGGGCCATGAGAGCTTTGAGAGGGAACGAGAAAGTGAGAAAGTGGGGAATGAGGAGAGTTGGTTTTACTTGCTGGCAGACTTAAAGGAGGATGGGTAATTCCCCTCGGACCCCTGACTCTTTCTGTTGACTTTAATCAGGCTACCCATTTACACCAATATGTCCTTTTCAGAATGAAAGTACAAGGTAATGCACCATAAAGTATTGTTGGCCTTGTAAATCAGCCAGTGCACTTTTTCTGACTTGTCTGAAGTATATTCTGCAGATATTTCTTTGCACTTGGCAAGGGCATATGTTGTACTTTTAAGCTACCTTTTTAATATGTATGCCTTCAGCGATTTAAAAGGGGAACACCTCTCCTTGTGCAGAGGTCTAGGTGTTTTTCTCCAGCACCACCTTTACTCTAATGTGAAAGATCCCTTGAGATATCAAGCGTTTTAGAAAACTGTATTATGACTCAAAAACACGCTCCAGGGTCAGAATACAACGTTTAAGGGATGCTCTTACTCAAACAAAAGAATCCTAACACGTATATTCTATAACCTGGATTGATTCGTGGTCTCTGAAATAATGTTATTTAATGAAAAACAGGAAGTTGTGTCCCCAGTTTCCAGTGTGTTGTGTGTCAACAAGACAGCTCCATAGATTTATTTAATGGCTCATAATCTCTCATGCGAAAACCCTCAGGGTGCTACTTCACTCCTTTCTCCTATTTTTAGACTTTTCCTCTGAACATATTTGGTCTAATTACTGTCGGACACCATGTGTTCAAAAGCTGGTTGAGATTGATGATGTAGAGACATTTTAAAAGCCCCAGAGAGGCCCGTGCCCCTGGAAGGTGGCCAGTGGCCCTCGTTCCTCCACTGTAGGGCTGCGATTGATGATGATGCTGTGACACTGACCTGTTTCTACCAGCCAGCCAACAATGCTAACAAAGCATGTCTTTTCCCTGGAGGACTGTATGTGTGATGTATAGTTTCATTATGTAAGCAAAGGTTTACCTCAATGCAATGCAGAGTTCAGCTGTACTCCTGCAGAGGCTAATAAATAAATTACACTTCAGTTGAAGGCAGTGATAGTCTCGAGGTTAGATGGATGGCTTATGGTCAGTTTAACCCCCAGGATCTATTTGGAAATGGCAAACTAGCAGCTTGCTGCCCTTGTGCATGGCATTGAACACTTTATTGCACCAGGTTGTGTTTGCAGTGATCATGAGAGATGTTCCTAGCGACTAATCTCCATGCCCATTAAACACAAATTAAACTCAAAAATAGGACTCAGACTTCTGTTGAGAAAATGCTCAGAAAACAGTCTAAATTTAGCATGACTTTTTAGCACAGCTTAACGTGGAATCTCAATGTCTGCAGGTTAACAGTGTCAAATTGGTGTGGCTAACTTTAGCGTTGTAACACCACTGGCATTGTGAGCCTGAATTAACAGAAATGTAATTATTAGTTAACTTTTCAGGTGCAAACTAGCGAGGGTGAATATGTTCATTACCCATGTCATAATGGGAACATTACGAGGTGTTTTGTCACCTTTAGTGTCTGCTAGAGATTCATTATGCTTTAAACTCAATTATTAACCAAACACATGCTATATGCAACTTCTGCAGCCATTCAGCATGTGAGCACTCAGGTTTGGTCATTGAAATGGCAATTAAGCAGCTTAGAGTGATTGTAGGGATCTGTGCATGAGGTCAGAATGAGTAGGGCCTTCACCAAGTAGACGGAATAAACACGAAAAGTGAACCTAGAACTTGTACCTCACGCCATGAGGATTTCTTAACATTTCATTAACAAAGAGTCAGTATTTGACGAGGACTGACATCTGTGGGAAGTTGTGCGAAACTGTTGTGTTACTGCTGATAGTGTTGTTTTGAATGTGTGTAAACTACAAACAGAATGAATGAATGATGTACAGGGTTACACATTGCTGCAGAAGGAAAATGTGCGCTGTTCATTCAGATGCTGAAGGAAGGCCGTTTTTTATTTACTCCAACTGATTACCAGACACTCAATGACCGTTACCGTGAACATGGCGGAGAGAAAAGCAGCCTATATACACAACTGGGCAGCAACAGATCAAAACTAACCCTGGTCAGCGTGCCTGGCCTCTGAGACTGGCCTGATAGATTTCGTGACCCGGTGCTTTGTTTGGGTGAGGGATGTTCTGAGCTGCCCAGCCTGATCTTAATCAATCTGATCAAGGCTAATGATCTTTTCTCTCTGGGCCACGCGGACCTCCAACTTAATCTCACCCTTTAGAGGGCAATAACATGTTTTTTCTTCCCCCCCTGTGTATAAAATAGAGTTTGATGTTAGCTACAGATAAAGGATTATGGATTTGTGTGGGCCTGTAGTTATAGGAGATTACTTTGGATCATCCAAACTAGATTATGGGTTTTTGTTCTTATTTGACCTGGAGAAATAAAACAAAATAATGGACCAAAACCTTGTATGCTTCCTGAGTGTGTGTGTGTGTGTGTGTGCGTGAAGGCAGCAGAAGGAGAAAACAAAGAGGAGAGCAAATATTAAATGTACCGATGTCGTTGTGGTATTAACCCAGATTTGGTTTGTTTCTGGAACAAATTGTGCTTGTACATGATCCTAAGTCAAATTCTAACTGCTGTTGTTATTTGCAATACTACAGGCTAACAGGCTGACCACCTGGGTGGGTGCTTGCCAAAAATGAAACATTATAAAAGCAATTGAGAATGATGGGCATTTATTCATACAAAGGCATAGCATAACAGCGCTATTTGTCCATTCTTTGCAATCAATAAAGCTTAACTTTGAATTTTTCATTGAATGCTCAAGAGATTTGCAGTGTTCAAACAAAGCAATCGATCACGGAAGATTGCCGGCTAGCTTTGTACTCACAGGCACTCGAAAAGAAAAGGTTGCAAATGAACACACAAACACACAGTAACCTCATAGGAAGGGAATAAATGACCAAGGAGTGGAAGGTTGAACAAAACTGAATGGTGTCTTTCTTTAGCTCCGAAATTGCTTGAGAGCCTTTGGACAGTAGGGTGCCTTGCTGTTGCCGCTGCCTGCCCAGCTCCTGCCAGATGTTGCAGTGAGATAAAGCATCCCCGGGTCCTGGAGGAGCCCAAGTCCAGCCATGCCTGTTCTCACAAGACGTTAATTTCACCCCACTCAGCTCACACTCTTTTTTTTTCTTCCTCTCCTTCTATTTTTCTGCTCCGTGATAACAAAGTCTAAAGGGATGGAGTGGGCGTCCACTTGTGAAAAACTCCAGATGCTTCAGTGTCAACACGCGTGGCCATAGGCGAAACTGTTTGCTGTGATGGAGAGAGAAATGGATTGGACAATGCACGGCCTGGAGCTCCGCTGTTTGTGTGTTTGTGAGTGTGTGAAGAAGAACATTAGGTTTGCCAGATTTAGCTGCTCTGCTTGAGTTTGCTTCATTTTCCTTTGCAGCTGCAGACTGGAACTGCTGTGCAAAACTTAAAAATGGCTCCCTATTCCCCAGCAAGGCCTTTATGCAATATTTCTAGTTACAGACAACCAGTTCTTACCCACAATTCCTCAAATATATGAGCTCGAGGAGTGGCTTAGCAATAGAATAAATTGAAACCAATATAATCTAATTCTTGGGTGGAGTCTTTTATTGTTTTGATGTCGTATAAGAAGACGTGGAAGTGAGACTGAAAATGCATTTAGGTGGTAAGCAGAGCAACAAACACAGAACAGGGTTTTGATCCTGTATGAAACTAATTGTGTTACCTTTCATTTCTTATGAAATGGGGTGCCAGGGTTACATGGGGTTACATCTTGGGGTGCCAGATAGCCTAGCAGTTATGTCACCCACCTGCCTGGACACGCCCCTTTGAAGAAGCTCCAGATCTGAAATATTGTTCCATGGCAAGATTACATTGTAAAGTCTTACTGGACATTGCTTATTGCCTGTGCAGAACAGACGCAGAGGGGTGCCTAGATTGTCATATCTAGAAAGTGTAGCGCACATATCAAGCAGCCATATAAAGTGTAATAATGGGACTGCTTCACAACAACCGAGCTTGGTTAAATATGTTTGCGCTCACGTTGTCTTTAATTGAAATACTTTCTAGGAGCTGAAACAAGTTCTGAGCTGTCGGACAAAATGGTTTAAGCATTTTACATTCCTCGTAGCATTTTGTTTTTGTCTCCTCACTCTTAAGTTGACTTTTCCCCTCTGCTTACCACTTACAAGCAGTAACTTCAGCTCTTCTCCTGTATTACAATCAAACACCAGCCTGGGCTTTGGTAGGGATTTTGTCGCTTTCTTCAAAGTACTGCTTTCTCCTGTGTACTTAAATGAAAATGTGTTGTGCACCTCTGTGCCTGTGTTGCTTTTGAAATAAGAAAAAATAAATGCATTTCCCCCGTGGACTTTGGGGTTATGGGGTATTTGGAGTTTATATTGGTCGTCTCTTGTTGGGTTGCATTCAGCAACTAATTTATGCCCGGTCAGGGAAACAGTCTTGGTAATCCTCCATTCTTTTCGATCCCTCTACACTGCTCACTCTATGATTTTTTTCTCTCTCTAGTCCTCCTCCGCCCTTATCCCCTCACCTATCTCTATCCCTGTCTCATCAATCTGCAATTTTGTTTTGTCGCCTGACCTCCTACAGTATCTACTCTCAACATATCATCCTCCCTTTCCCTCTCGAAATTCCCCTCACTCTCCTTTCTGTCCTCCTTTCTTCATCTCAATCACCTTCTTCCCTGTTCTGGTAGATAAACTTATGGGTTTGTAGCTAAGAGGCTTATTGAAAGGATGCTTCTGGAAGCTGTGCAATGCAGCTTTACAGTGTTATTAAAGGCTATATAGAGTCTGCTGGAGAAGAAATGCCACGGAAGAAAAAGGTGGACGCAGGTGTATTTTCCTGCTGCCCACATCCCCTGACATTTAGAATATGACTTGTTTTTACAGCTATGTACTGTATTTCAAGTGGAAGACATTTGTTTGCCTGCATATTAGAAAATATTCAAAGGCAGCACCTTAAGACTTCAGTGTTAGCGATCAGTTGAAAGTCCTTAACAAAGCTTTGACCTTGTTCTTTTGGAGGCTTTTAGTGTTTGACAGTATCAAAGAGATAAGCTTAACTCACCACGGCTGCACTGTCAATGTGGTAAAAGTGCAGTTTAAGCCCTAATAAGAGCATATTATAGGAATTAACACCTGACTCATTTCTGTCTGTTTCAATCTCTGCAGACTGCTTTTAAAGAGACTGGCCTCTGAAGTACAAATAAAATACTACAAATAAGAGCTTAAATGTCAATAGATTGTCTCATCTATGGCCCATTTGCAACTGTTCTTTCCTCTTGCAGCCGTGGTAATGATGCTTTGTATTTGATGACATAGATCCTTTAACTCTTAACCATGTGCATTGTCCTGTGAGTGCTTCCTAATAGTTACATCTCATCACATTTGATCTCATTGTATTAAACACTTTATCAAATTTCAACCCGAGCTGAGGCTCCCGTCAGAACATTTTTTTTCCATGTCTAGGTTTGGACAAGTGACCTACAGTGAAAAGTGATCACCCAATGTGTGTGGGTGTCGATCGAAGGACGAGAATCGCAGGATAACGCATGATGCAATACGATACAATAAGTGATACCGGATACATGGCCCTCGATGTAGATATCATGACACCAGCGATATATTGCAACACAAATATATGATGAAACATCACCATATGTGGTTACCTGAAAAATACCAAGGCCCCTAGAAAGGTGGAGTGAAGGATTCAGTGAGGGACTAATGCATGATCCTGCTCTCTTCTACAATTCTTCAATTCATTTAGCAGATGCTTTTATCCGGGGCGATGTACATTAGAGAGTAAGTACAACACAAGCCAAGATCTGGAGAGGAGGAGACAACGTCAGGAAGTGCAAACAAACAGCTTTAAGTCTGATCGAACACACAGGAGCTGACAGGCAATGCACAGAGGCAGAGCACGACATCGAACAGCATCAAAACCATCCTAATTATCGCATTGTCATCGTCAATATCATTAAGTGCGTAGGTGTTCATGAACGAGCTGGGTCTTTACCTTTTCTCTAATATGCAGAGTGACTCTGCAAACCGACCTGAGTTTGGTAGCTAATTCCACCACCGGTCTTCTTCTTTTATGGCACCGTCCACTGGCCAGTTAGCTTCTGTTCACCTTAACCTCATTTCTATCATCAGCACTACCATGAGGAGTCATGAAGTAAAGATACATTGAGTCAAATTGGCACAGAAATCTGTATCTAATTATTGCATCACACGGGTCAAAAAGACAATATGTTGTTTTGTCCCACCCCTATGGTAGACTGGCCTGTCAGAATACAAGACCACATATTTCTGGATTCCATCTGCTCTCACTTTCATCATAAGACTTAGATAGCTAAGAACCGCTGCTGCATACTTTTTCCCAGAGTGTTAGAACCCTCCTGTTGTGTACCTGCAGCCTTTTTTCTGAATTCAATTATGCCATGAAATGCCACTGACTGCAAAGCTAAGAGTCCTTGCTGGCCAGGTGACACTGTGAGAGATTGCATTTGGGCAAAGCCCGGTGAAAAGTCCATCTCCTGCCCGTCCCCCGGCCGACAGCCCGTGCCGAGAAAATAAAAGCATGCACACTCACTCTCACTTCCATCCGGCTACAAAGCCAAAAGGTTGCGGGAAATTGTTACTGCCACATTTGTCTTTCATATAGGCGTGTGCATGTGTTGTTTTTCTCCTCACGACACAGACTTGGTAGCCTTTTGTTATATGTGTGTACATCACTGATAATGCATGCTTGCAATTGTGTTATCACATCTTTAATACTTGTCTAAGGCCCATTTCTGTTTGTTTGGTTTGGTTTCTGGCCTTTCTTTGTGGGCCAACATTAATTAACCAGGCCTACAATTCTGTATGAAGGTCTGTCGGGGCCGCCGACACAATACTAGCAAAACGTTCTGCTAAAATTGAGATCAATAGGCCCGCAAGATGAGTGAGTGACCAATAAAAGAAGGGAAATGGGGAATAGAGCTATTCTCTTCTCATCCCTCCCTCCGTTTCATAATGGGAAAATAGTAACACTTGAGTGAGCTTGTTTTGCCTCTGAGGACCTCCCTCTGCTTGAATGTAAAGTGATGTTCTTTTGGGATTTTGGAGGGGTAGATCGGTGAAAATGTTTTCCTTTGCTGCAGCCTCTTTTTCTATTTCTTACCCGTCCAATCTTTTACAGCAAGCATTTAATTTTCTCTTCATTGCTTTAATGCTACACTATTTTGACACATAGCATTTCCTTTTTTTCTATAATTCAGTAACCGTTGACAACAAATGCAATGTCATTTTCTTCATCTTGAGAGATTGTGTTATTTGAAAGGGGTAGGCATAAAAAGCAGAGTTGTGCACTGATAGAAAAAACCTGGACAGGCCGACCATTTCATTTGATACTTTATAAAGTATAATTCCCAACCTTTCTTTGGTTTATCCATAAAATCACCGAACACGAGAGCCAGAGCGAGATGGAGAGAGAGAATAAGAGCGTGTCCGTTGACCGTCCGTCCGTCTCCCCGTAAATGCAACGATTGCTAGTAAGGCTCATTTTAAAACTTGTAGCTTCTTATGCTGTTGTTTTAACATTTTACCGCAGCTTCGGATATTTGTAGAGATCATCAATAAGCGCGGATTTCCTGATGTGATGCCAGAATGTCGTGTGAAACATCTCAAAACACGAGTAATGTACTCAATTGCTCCGACATACTGCCGGTGATTTCTGTCAAAAACACACAATAAACTAAGCGTCACAATGAGGCTAGGTAGGAAAAGTCGCTGTGCGTACGTGTATGTGTGCTTGTGCGAGAGAGCAGAACGGAGTTAAGGTGAGCAGATTAAGTAACATGTAATCAGGATAGTAAAAAAAACCTACAAAAACTGAAAAGGCTTCAGCCCACATTTTCTAATAAATAACTTCAACAACTGCAAGTCATCAAAAACATAGGAAGTATGTCTTCAGGGCTTTGGTTACTATGGTTACTGGGTTTGCTCTTAGAGAACTACTCTCTAAATCTGAACAAACGGAAACATTTCAATCGGTCCAAAATGGTGGTGCAGTGATTTTGAAGTCAGACAAACAAAGTCAGAGGTCCTCTGTCAGTAAACACTTTAGATAAGTGGCTGATATTTCTTAAGACTTTGTTGTTTAGTGTGTGTTTATGATTCCTCTGAATCAAACCTGTCATCAAACTCGGCATGCTTAAACCACCTACAGAAACATTTTTTTTAACATTAGATGACAATTGGGCTAAACGCACTAGACAGACAAGACAAATAGGAATGAGAAGTATAAACAATTTTTAAGTGTAAACAGTCTAATCTACTGAATCCCGCAGATGTCTTAAGGCGTGTTGGTGTCTAGAATTCAGATGCGAGTTTGCCTCATTAATTCTGTCTCTGATATCAAAGTGAACGGCATCTGCCTCAGAGAAGGGCTAAAAAAAAAAAGCTTCCTCGTTTCCTTTTTTTATTAAAAGTTACTCCTCACATGAATGTTGTTTCAGACATTGCTGCTCAGATTCCTTTGAGACAACATCCACAAGGCACAATGGATTTTTTTTTAAAGTATCAATATTGCCAATAACTAAAATGTTATGGAATTGTTCCTCAAAATAAAGAATTCAAATCTTTGTCTATCATTCAAAAGCAGAACGTAAGTATCACCTTCAGTTTGGAGCTTAAATGTTGAATAAATGATGAAATAGTTGCAGGGAGACGCTATAATATTCAAAAAACTTCATCTCTAAATCAACAACTTTTTTTCGCAATCAATTCATTTCACTATCAATTTATTGGCTCTATCAACAAGAAAGTTTCTCAAAGACCAATTTTGCCCGAGCAACAAAGTGCAATCTGCTTCCCACTTTGGAGGAACGTGCTCTGCTAAAAAGTAATTATAGGAAAAATTCTGTGGCTCCGGACGGCTCCAGATTAACACTGAAAAATGAGTTGATCATGGATTCAAACTCAAGATGACAAAATTACAAACTCAACACTTTAGCAAACAGTACAACAAGGCTTATTCTCCATTTATCACAGGCTGACTCCTGCCAGCACTGGCAAACGACTGCTTAAATAAATACGTCTTGCTTAAGTTTCTGTTGCACGTTGTTTTGGTTCTGATTAAAACTTTTCACACTAAAACGTCACCAGTGTTTGATTAATGTGTGCTGTGCATAGCTCCAACTCCCCTCCTTGGTGAACTGGACTGAACCCCGTCCTTCTTTTTTAACGTTCATATAAGGGAACACATTGCATTATGATAATTAACACTGTGGAGCTGCTAACCTGGACGTATTGGTTTGTTTTTTTCAGTAAAGGGTTCTTGTGTAAAACTCTGCTTTATTGGCCTTCTGTGTGCATTTTGCAGCCTAGCTTATGATAAACTAAACAGACATCTCTGAGAAAAAAAAATCACTGGACTGTAGCTTTTACAACATCCCTGCCAACAGGGCTCCACTTTCCCCCCCCTCTCACTGTCAGCGTGGCCTAACTGTTATGATGAGTTGTTATCAGAAACACCATAAATTTGTTCAGCAGCTGCCACAAAGCCTTACTCCCTACAGATCCTATTTATTTATCTGTCGCCTGTCCAGTTCTTAGGGGGCCAGGAGGGGAGAGCTTTAACGCCACACACCCTCAGTGCTCCCTAAGCGGGGCTGTCTTATGCCTGCCCTGCTTGCTGTCTCAGTCATCACTGGAGGAGGGGAGGGAAAAAATGGAGGGCGGTAGAGGGATGACAGGGGTTAGGAGAATATTGGGGGTCAGGAAGTAAAGAGAAAAGTGTTAAAAGGGGAAGGAATAGAAACACACAGATAAAGCAAAGGATATAGAGAGAGAAAGAAGAGGAGTTGGGGCGAAATCTCAAGAGCCGAGGCGTCAAACCAGCAGGCGGTTTCAGTGGAAGGAGACATGGCCTAGATACTTCACTAGGATTCACTGTTAATGACTGCTCAGTGAGGCCAGGGTTTCATTTTGTCAACTAAGCCAGTGTCATCCACAAAGTGCTTTTACAATATGTAACCATTCAGCCAAGTTTGCGTGAGTCTTTGGGGTGGGTAGGGGTGCACAAGGGGTTGCCCCTGACTTAAGATCTTCCTGGTTGGATAATGGTTGAGCATCAGACAATGGTTTGATTTCTAGGGCTCTTTAAAGTATGTTTTAGGCTGCTCCAAATGCTCTCAGCCTGGTTTGTACCAGGCTGAGAGCATTTGGAGCACCCTTAAAGCGTTATTCTTTGAAGGTAATACATGGCATGACAAGTCAGCAAAGAAAAGCCCAGTACTAAGTGATGTGTTACCTCTGGATACCAAATCTACAAAATGTTCATTCCAATAAATGATCTGCACTATTACTGGGCTGTAGCTCTGTATCTGGGACCACTTCTATTTGAAGGTCAGTCCATGAGATGTATCAACAAGTCAGGCAGATTTATTTTCAGGATATTCTGGGTCATCAGTCCTACAAAATGACCACGTATCAAGCAAGTGGTGTACCAATCTTGATGCCACAGGTGGCAGCTAAGCCTCTACTCCAGATTGGGACTTCAAATCTATCCAAGCAATTTGATTTCTGCAGGTTTCACCAGGAACACTGATAGAAAGAAAACTATTTGTTCCCATGGCTTGACAGTTGTGAATGAATGAAACCGATCCAATCCCCCAGATCCTCTTCCGCCTACCTTTTGTTCTATTTTCTTTAGCTGACTTAAGACACAGAAATCAACATCTGGACACCTGTGGAGAATCCAGAGTGTATCCACATCACTCTGTAAAAGATTGACCACGTGGAATCTGGGTGCGTGCACACCAGGGAGTGTATGCGTGTTCATGCATGCCCAGGGGCCAGATGAAGCTGTCACCCAAGCTGTGAGTGGTCCCAGACAGGCTGATCAATGTGGGGCCAGCTTGCAGATAATGAAGTGGTTAGGTCTCCCCTGATGCCTTTAATTGAACAAGTGTCGCTGGCTCGGCCCATCTGGACAAAAAGCATTCTGGGAATTGGGTGTTTTCATGTGGACCGTGGTCTGAATATCTGCTAAGGAAGAGGAACTCTGGATTCCTGAGAGGCTGTGAAGAGCTCATGAGACAGTAAAGGGCTAACATGTGGGAGGACAAATGAGAAACATTAATCTCAGAGTTTCATGTGCAGCGTCTGTGACCTACTGTCTGTAAGGCTTTTTCTGCATGGCTCTTTGTTAATGGAATTACATTGAGCTCAGTAATACATTTAATTAAACTTTCTAATGCATTATTTAATATTTCTCTGTCCACATACACTTTTCCTACAACTCCCAGGCTTTGTACTGTTATTTTCTTGTAATCCATATTATTATTTGGCTTTATCTGGAAAAGTTTGAACCTTTCCTTTCCGGTTTTCGTTTGTGTTTTCTGTCCATCTCTGACTCTCTGTGTGAGTGTAGTTGGAAAGTACTGCTGGCTGTTACAAATTGAGTCCAAGCACTTCCTCTCTTATTTGGAAGTGCACTTTCCTTACAGTCAGAGCCAAAACTTCAAGTAAAGGCAAGTCTCTAAATGTGCTGTGTCCTCAGTTCCCTTAAGATATGAAAATAGAGCAGTGTGTGAAAGCACATTTATTTACATCCTGGAGGACCAAAGGCGGAACCATAAACTGCCTCAGGATATTGCTTCTGCATGGAAGGAGAATTTATTGTAATCAGGAGTCCTTTTTTGTGAGTGTATGTGTTTTACAGTTTAATACTTACCACTGTCAAAGGTGCTCTTGTGAAATCTGCAGGCACTAGAGAGTGCACACTGAACAATTCAACGCCTTGAGCAAGTTGCCCAGCTGAGTAAGATAAGGTCAGAGATGCACTCCTGATTTAGAGGATATAGAGCAGCTCCCATCTGGGCACTGACAAGAGCAACCTCCCTCCTCTCTCTCTTAAGCTAAGTCAATGAAGAGACCTTCTACCTGCCTTGTTCACTGTTTCTCCTCTCTGTCAGACACAGCCCCCATACACTATTCATAAACTTGGGCAGAGGGTTGTCTGACCTTTTCACTGAAATGTTAGGGCAAATTAGTTGTCAGAGTAGGGAACGTGGCAGCCATGCTAAGCCCCAGCTGTATCCCCATATACCTCCACCTGGTATATTTCCACAGGGTACCTGCCCTTTCCATAGCATGACCATTATTCCCAGTCTAACATCCAAGACTTTGTATGTCTCTGTTAAATCAGGCAAAGATTAAATAAGTTATAGGACAACGTTAGTTTAGTTTAGTTTAGTTTATTAGTTTATTGTTTCGTGGACAGTCCCTTTTACAATAAAAGGAGCAGCTTTAGCCTTTGCGGCTAATTTCCAGCTGTAGTCCCCGGCCAGTTGTAAACAAATCGGCAACCTAAAATGCATATTTAAAAATTAAAATACAATAAATTACATTACATTTGCAGTTACAAAAAGGCCTATCCCCATTATCTTTTCCCAGACTGGTGATGGCCGCACTAGATCTTCTTCTTATGTTCGCCCTAGAGATACAGTCATACACATCTTGAATGGCTTGCAGACTCATTGTTGCCATGGTGATATCCAACATGTTTAACGTTTGGAATTTGGAATGTGGATATCATATCAATATGAACCAATCACGATCTAGTCCCTAGATCCACTAAGGTTGTCTTCATTTGCCATACATAGATACTTTTGGAAATGTGGAGTTTTAAAATGATAAAATCTTTGCTATTTTCATGAGCCATAGTATCGAAGAAGTATCAAAGGCCTAAAAACCTGTGATTCAGCTCTTCAGTCAGATTTGAAAAAAAAGTGAAATACAGAGAGCTCTGTCCAAATTGCAAAAATACATTGACATCATTCTTGTACCCAAACATTGCCCTATTGATGATTATAAAGAAGAAGTTACCAAATATTGAGTGCCTAGGACTTGTGTATTTGTTGCAGTGTTATCAAAACAGATAACGGTGTTGTCTGATTTTATTTAAATGATCTTGAAGTCTTAAAAGCAGGTATCGTATCAACTCTACCCTAGACTCTAGTCTGAATAGTGTCGTTCTCTCCCTTAAGTAGCTTTGGCTGTACACAGGACACAGTCTGCGTAGAGTGCAAAGAAGCAGAACATAATATGCGCCTTAATGCACTTCTGGGACCCATTTGCTGTCGTGTGACGACAATCTAGCATTTTTAAAAGCTCAATAAGCCGACGTGCACATAAGTCTCAACTCTTGTTTTCAAGTTTTGGTGAATAATGAGCAGAGCAGTGAAAAAAATAAGTCTGGATCTGTATCAACCCCTGGCTACACCAGAAGCCCCGAGACAGTAGCTGTTGCTCTCAGAGGTTAGACCCCTGTGACATTGTCAGACGGTAGCCGATGGGTTCCAAGATGGTGCAGGAATATTAAAGCTGATGAGAGAAGCCTACAGAAGACAGAGCAGCTGACTGTGTTGCCAAGAAGTGATAAACACTGTAGCCCTTGAGGGTAACTTTCGCCAGTGCGCTATAGTCGGCACATTAGATACAGTTAAATCAGCAATTAACAGGTAGTACGTATACAAAGTCAATTAAAATCTAACCATCAGTTCATGCTGAACAACCCGTGCTGATTGCTCTACAACAACAACACTTTTCTCGGTCTGACTTGTTCAGCTTTCTGCTCAAGGTTTTTTGTTCCTCAGTGCCACGCATCAACATTACAACAACAACAAGCTGTGCAAGAGATCACAAGACATCAAATGATGCAATGCTCCCTCTGGTTCACACAACAATCATTTCAAACCGTGTGCACAAAATTGAGATTCAGTAGAAGACGAAACTTACAATCATGCAGGATTTTAAAACTCCTGTGATCTGATCCAAACCTTACTGTCAGAGACGTCTGACTGCACAATCATCAAGCAAACAAGACGCTAAGTATGTTACAGCACCATATTATTCAAGACATTGCACAAAGAAGAAACTCCAAGTGATTGACACACTTGGAGATGCCGTCTCTGAGAGGACAGGCCTTCAGAAGCTGATCAAATGCATTACAAAAGGTCTGTTGCTGCTTCAAGCTTTCCCTTGCAGGTAAACTGTAGGTCAGTCCTTTCAAAGCAGAAATATGTTTTAAAAATTCTCTACATCAGTCTGCTGCATGTCGTGAATTACTGCCCTAATTCACTCCATACATCACAGATCCTCGAATTACTATCACCCACTTTCACCCTGAATACAAAGCAGCATATAATGAGCCCAAATGCAAGCAGCACCCTTTAAAAGCAGAGTAAACACTAAGCTGCTGGCCCCCAGAGTCTACGCATATTCATTACCTTATGTAATGGCTTTTTAAAATAAACACCACTGCATTCAGCAAGCATAAGTTATTCTTGAATAGTAATTAGCGACTCGAGACTGCTTTCTGTTTATAAGTGTCGTCTGCTGCACTTCTTCAGAACACTGAGAGTGAAACTTTGTTGTTACCGAAGAACAAGTGACAGATTCAAACTACGTGGTAAAACATTTGAACAATCTCACATTGCTGTTTTTTTCATCCTGCAGACTTGACTACATCATAACTATCCTTTGTGGGTAAGGAGCAGGAATGTACGTTTACATAATGTCTCAACTATCACTGCCACATATGCACGATGTCTTTGTCTAGCTGGCTTCTGCAGAGACATCCGGAACGATTTCAAGGCAGCCGAGTGTCTGAAGTCTTTTTTGAAAACCCACTATTATAATTTCGAAATGGTTGAAAAATGATTCAGTGAAAGATGAAGGACAAGCAAGTTACATAAGTTTTATCAGCCAGTGTCAGCTACATGCTACAAAGCTAGTTATTGTCAGTAAGAGGGTAAAGGCTGTAGTAGTGGACCAGGTGGCTGGCAGATTGCTCTGCGATATGTAGAAAGGCTTAATTGCAGATGTCTGATTGGGCATTACTATGCAAAATTAAATTATCTCAAAATGAGGTCCACTGCGCCCGCTACACCAGTGCAATAAATATACCAGTATAAAATGCAAACACGTGCCATCATTGCTGAGAGTGCAGTAGCCACCATCACGCACTGTACAAAACCTGACGCGTCTGAAAATTCATCCCCATTCATTGTGTTTTACCAAACTGTGCTGAGAAACATACAGACACAGACCAGGCTAGCTGTAGCATCTTTCCTCCGTCACAGGGTCATAATCATGCATTTAAAGTACACGGTAGATACTGTTCCGTAAATAAACCGTGGGGAATGAACTCTTGATTGAACGACTCCTATATTAAAGGTAACGAGTAACCAGCAGAGGTGGGCAGTACGACTCGCGGGATGTGGTTCTGTAGGCTACTTCCCAACTTTCCTCCGTAGGCCAGTGGTTCTGAAATATTTTCTGTCATGCCCCCCCCCCTAGGGGACAGACATTTTTTCACGCCCCCCCCCTGAATTGAAATACTATTGAGAACCTATTTATTTATCTGTACAAACCACTGTATGAGTTGCTGGCACCAGCATTCTGCATACAATCACCTGATTATCAAAATAGATTACGTCGTATTTCCTGGTCTTATTAGATTTATGCTGGTTACCGTCACTTGCTTTTCTTGCTTCTGACGCCTCCGTTTTACTTTTCACTCCTGTCAGAAACTTCTCCATCTCTCCTCCTCCGTCAGCTCTGTACACCAGTGTTCCTGTGTACTTCTTCTACTGGGTTGAACAGGCAGCCTGTTGATTAGTTTGAGCACTGCTGCCACCTAGTGACTGGAGGCTTGTTTATCGTTCAAGCATGAATAAAGACACTAATACTGAAAGTCCCCCCTGCCTCTCACGCCCCCCCTGACACCTCAACGCGCCCCCCCAGGGGGGCCCGCCCCACTATTTGAGAAGTACTGACGTAGGCTGAGAGCTCAGCTACTGTAGTGTAGCTAGTAGGAGCGCAAACTCCACAAAGTGAAAACAGACAGAACTAAAAGTTCTACTGAGGTGTACAGAAACTGCCATTGTGGACTTTGCTGAACACAATAGAAATCCTCACACAGGAATACAGTTTAAAACCTTTTTCTCTCTGGGAGGCCTCTAAGATCAGACTGCGTTTTATATACTGGTGCAATTTATATTCCGGATTTTACGGTCCATATTTTCTCAGTTTGCATTAATGCACCAACTTTAGTTTGGCTTTAAAGAAATTAAATGATATTGTGATGAAATGTGTTTGAAGCCAAATGCCCCCAAAGAGTCTTTTTTAATCTACCTTTAAATAGTTAAATTACAATTACTGTTTATAATAGATGATGGGTGAACTTTATCAAATGTGTCTGTGAAAAAAAGGGGGTGGTACAAAATATCAATACTGCAATATTGTCGCCCTGACTCATGTGATAAAATTAATGAATTGCCTTTGCTTTTGTCAGTTTGACTTTGTGACTCCTGACAGTGGCGCTTATGACATGAATGAGGGTGAACCGATCTGAAGTTAATTGGCCAAAAGGAGACAAAGGAAGAAGAAAAAGAAGACAGGGGGATGATGTCAGACAGCAGTGAAAAGAAGTTAAAGGATGAAGCGTGATAAGTGGTGAGCCTGACACTAAATAGCAGTGGATAGCTTCATTAAGGGCCTCTTTCCAGACACTGGCAGCACTCACGACTTCAGCATCACATTGCTTCTCAATGGCGCTTAATGTTGCGCGCATACGAAAGTTGGCTCACGGCATGTCAGCTTTCCTCAGCAGGGACCGTTTAGCCTGTTTTTTTATTGCTCCGTATGCTTAATATTTGCTTTTATTCAAGGAAGTTTAAAGCTAGGGTTGGTAATTTTCGAAAACTAGCATGATTTTAAAAGTAGCATTCTCTCCGTGCTCCGTCTTCACCCACCCCCTCCCCTCTGTGCTCCCTCAAAAGCCGCGCCCCTCACTTACATGCACTAGCGCCATTGGTCCAGAAGCGGATTTCAGCTCATGCTTTGAGTGTGGGCTGGTGCATGCATGGGGTAGAGAACGAGCAGGGAGACAGGGAGGCATGATTGGTTTATAAAAATGGAACCGAGTGCAGACATTGGTCGAAGTTTTTACGAGTTACAACTTTTTCAGAGCACATTAATTATTCATTTCTGTCAGGACCTAAAGACAGTTTCAACCAAAATCTTAAAAAGTGTATCTGGAGGAAATTACCTACCCTACCTTTAAACAAGAAACCATGAAAACAACATTTAAGATCCTGTCCTGGCATTAGCAGCAGCTCTAACCTTGAAAATTGTACCCTCGAAAAGACAAGTCAGATTACTCTCCCCTCTGCTATTGTTGGAATCAGAAACTGGAATCAGAAGCTCCGCCTCTTCTTGATTTTGATTAGTGGGTGGAGAAGAAATCACAGTGACGAGTGCAGCCGTGTTCATAAAGATGAACTTTTTTCAACCAAGAGTGTAGCTGACACCGTGGGCTTTTTTGCTTAGGATAAAAAGAACCAAACGTTGTTGGTTTTGTACAGATCATGGCCGTACGGCTGATCGCTTCCAGTGAAAAAAACAAAACAAACAGCATACAGGCCCTAATCCTGCACTTTGTGTTGAGTTCACTTTTGTATGTATCATTATGAAGTTGTCGTGCATTAAAGCATTGAACACAGAATCACTGTCTCGTTATCATGGACAATGCATCATTGTATCGTGAGTTACTCTGCTATTCCCACCTCTTGTAAAAACATCGAGATGGTCCATAAACAATCTATGCCGGGCCTTTATTTACATTTTGATTTCCAGCAGCTTTGCATACTGTACTAATGAATTAGATTGAATGCATCACCAAATTTTGACAAGCAGCCTTTCCCCATGTGTACTTGTGTGATGGAACATACTCCTCATTTTCTTCATTCCTACTCGCCAATTTGTCCTCGGCCTGAGCTTGTTCTTATCTTGTATTTGAGGGCTAAAACTCATCCCCACTCCCCATAGGCCCCCTCCTTTACTTTCTGACCTTAGCCTGACACTGATCCCGCCTTTTGAAGACAAGCAGAGATCAAGTGCGGATCAAGGGGTTAGTCTCTCTGGTATTACAGGTCTTTTTTTCCCCCTCACTGTCTGTGGTTTGTGTTTGCGGTGGTCGATGATTCCTGCATGCTAAACTCACCCTGTAATTGGGTGTGTGCCTGTTTGCAGCCGGCTCCAACTCATCATCCAGCTTGAGAGGAAATCTATGGCAGGGTGATAAACATATTGCTAAGTAAGGGGATTGTGGGCCTGTGAGTGTCATTGTGCCCAGCACTGTGTACACAGGATGACAGTGCTGCATACAGACAAATGCACGCACAACTGTCATCTGAGGTCAGATTTTCAACCACTGTGCCAGCCTGTAGCAGCACGAGGAAAAACCTTTCCTTTTGCTTTCCTAAAAGTACTGTCTGAGTTTTTATTTCTATTTTGCATGTGTTTAAAAATGCCACAAGCTGTTTTCACACGCTCCAATCGCACATCTTGCTTGTGCAATAGTAGTATCGCAGGACGTGGGATGTGAAGCATATGACCTGAAACACATGCCTCTTTTTTTTTGTTTTTTTATGAAAGTTCACCAGTTTCTCATCTTCCATGGTTAATCAGCAAGAAAAAGTGTCTGATATCTTGTTTTTGCAGCCCTTCATCAGATCACAGAGTGAATATGTCCCTGTATATGCAGAAACTGGGTGTCACATGACCGTAAGCAAGCACAAGACGCTGCTGTCGTCACAGATCATGTTGGCTGGATGCTTGAGGCAGACGTTCAGTTTGGCAAGGCAGACGTTCAGTGTGCGTGCTCCTGGTAACGCTGTAACCACATGCATGGGCTGTTCAGGGAGAGGGTGTACCGCCAATATTTACTTTAAGGCTCCACCTGTGAGTGAGTCACAGACAGCACAACACAGTCAGCTTCCCTCTCATAGGATTACTATCAGGGGGCTGTAACAAACACTCAAACACTGTTGAGTATGATAGTATAATATGAGAATGTGAATATAATTTTCAATGCACAGGTGGTGATTTCAGACACCCCACCCCCCCCCAGATTAAAACGTTGCCTTCAGTTCAAACCTCCCTGCCAAGCAGCTACAGTCACCATATAACATCATGCCTGCGCTGATTGTTTACTGAAGGCCATTATTAAGTGCCACAATAGAAAATATCAACATCCATTTCATCCATATTTGATGAGTGAATGCCGCCCCCCCACTCCCCACCCTTACACACAACAGGGGGAAGCTGTAATCAACATCCACACACACTGTGAATAATTATTTACCAAGATAATAGCTTTGTTTATGCAAGCACAGAAAAAGTCCTTTTTTTCCCACCTCCATGTTTTTCTCCCTTTCTATGTAAAGAGAACTCTGATGAGGTAATAACATGATTGATTTCCTGCTATTAACCCCCTTCACATGAAGAAACACAAAAACACTAGTCGTCGCCAGGACAACAGCGAAAAGTCGTCGACAACCAGGCACGCTGTCATCCGACCGCACTAAACATAGGTTAGAATAACTGATCGATGCGTGTATGCACTCTGCTCACATATCCACTCTACAGACGGGGAGATCAGAGGTGGATTGAGCTGTGTTACGCTCAATTTCAGAGTCACCCCGTAAACCTCCGATTTTTATGAGCTAGACCCCATTTCTGCAGGGCAGCAGCACATTAAAGAGATGGGGATCCACAAATGGGGTCAGCAGCAGAGCGTTAAGGGCATAGAAATCAAAGAGTCTGACTCCTGCCTGTAACAAATGTTTGAGACTGGTTCTTATTATTATATAACACCAGGATAAGACCACACTGATTAGGCTTTTGTAACACCGAGCTAAACAATGCAGTCCAGAACAACAATGAATCATGAAGGTTTGATTTGATTTACTTTATTTTGAAACATTTTGAAAAGGTATTGATTCAAAGACTTGTCTTTTTGGAAGCTGTACTTTGTGACACTGTCTCCTATCATCCAGAGATGTGTTGTCTGTTAGTTAGCCTATCCTTATTTATACATTTGAGATAGATTTAAAAGATACACACATCTATATCATTGTAAAATGTTTATAATTGTAATGTAAGGATAAAAAAGGGGCATGTGTCCACAAACTCAGTTTTTTTGCACTGGCAGTGCCAATTTTTCTATTCAAATCATTTTAGTTGAGTGTTTTTTTATAGCATCAGCTGCTTTTTGTTGCTGCGTTCACAGCACTCTGAGTTTGTGTTGTAAGTACTCGAAAACGGTCTAATTTTTATCCCCACGTTACGGCCACTACCTTCACGGTGTTACAGTCTAAGTGAGTGACACGCCCCCTGCACACAACATGATGATTTTTCTGTGATATTTCTGGTCTTGGTCTTGTCTCGGTCTCTTAGTTCTCTGTTCTCGGGTATGTCATGATCTCCGTTAGTGTGGTCTTGACTACAACACTACTCTTGAGTTAAAAAGACCACAACACTCGTCAATGTCACTTCTCCCTCATTAACTAATCAAAATAAAGAAGGGGCGGGACTTCTGATTTCAGCTTTGTAAACAGCAATGGCTGAGGAGAAACTTACTGTATCTGACTCGTCTTTTTCAAGTTTACATTCCTAGTCTGGAGCTGCTGCTAATGCCAGGTCACATTTCCTTTACAATTTCAAACAGACCCAATTGATCACTACTGAAGGAAGTGGCTGTACTGCAAAGCCAACTTTTATAACCTAGCAACACAAGCGTCAGTGAGAGGCGCACTAAAATTGAGGTTATGGGCTTTGCTGACAGACAAAAAAAAACATTAGTGGAAACGGGCCTGAAGACGTTTTGCTGGACATACATTTGACTACATGAGTTTTTATAGACCTAGCATCTGCGTTTGTTTAGCATTCAGGGATGTCCTGAGCTTTAGTTAGAAAAATAAACTGCAACTTAGGAAGCATTTTCCCAAATAATATGACATAAGATACCCGATAATGAATAAGGATATTTAACCCATTTCATTCATTAACACATTACACAACCACCAAGCAATTTGTCATTCCTCCTTTCCCTCTTCCCTCTCATTCTGTCATACTTGTTTCATCGCCTGCCTCTGTTTATTGGCCACTGTGACATTATTGACTGATGCAGGTCCAACCAGTGTATGACAGGCAGACACATGCCCACTCTGGGCCTCTTGCCCTTCAGGCCCTCATCTCTTGCCAACCTGTTTTCATTTCCTGAGCGCAGGCAGGTGGACAAATGAATGAACAGAGCAGATTATTTCCCCTCTTTTTCATTGTATGGACCTGAGCTTGGTTTCACATGTTCTTCATTACCAGCCCTTGAAACCAAGTGCTTGACAATGTGTCGCTTTTAATTGAAAGGAAAAATCAGAGTCAAGCAAGGAAGCCATGTCAAGTTTCTTTTTATCATGCAACAGCATGTCAGCAGTCTGCTGCTCCAAATAATCAGCTTGAAAGAAGAGGCTCAACGTTCAGGAACCATTCAGCCTTCATTTAACAAAATCAGACCATTGCTTATGGAATAACGATTTGATGTTTCAAAAGGAACATTCATGACTCTTTGTCCTCCACTGAATGGTGGTGTCACTGCACACTGCTGTCCTTCAGTTTTATCACACATTTGGTAATCTCTCTGTGGCTCGTTTTACTGCAGATATCATTTTTTTCCCCTTATTACATTTCTTGTGCCATTGTGTCATTCTTTGTATATATTAAAGTCATGTTTTCCATGTTCGGGAAATACATTTTAAAATCGACACAAATAAGGCTCAATTCAAATCAATGATACAAACACTAATATGTAATACTCATTTAAACCTGCAGAGTGCGCTAATTGATTTTGGCTCCTTTAGACAAATGTCATTATGACTCTTGCGTCTGTAACTGGATAGACAATTACAGAAATGGCCGGAAACAAGGGAAATTTTTTGTAGTTCAGAATGCACCTCCTTGTAGTTTCAAAGCAGCGCTTTGTTATGACTGAACTTTTCAAAAACTTATTTTGGGGGACACAAAGTGACTTCTGGAGAAAATGCTGTATGTTAAAAAAACTGTCTGTGCTTCAGTGCCGCACTTTACCGAGCAGGAAATGTGATGCCAACTTTAAGATTGACATAAACATATTGGGAAACAGGGTACCCCGTGACACAACGACAAACAATGTATGGATACACACGCAGACTCCGAGGTTACGTTCAAAAGGCAGTCCTTTAATTCAAAAAGAGGTTTGGTACACGGGTAGGCAGATAAGCAAACAAATCCAAAGGAGCAGGCAAAAGGCAGGGTCAAAAGTCAGGCAGAAGTCATTCACAAAGGCTGATACAAAAAACGCTAGGACTAGAGATCATGAGAGAAACACTACGAACTGGCAACACGAGGGAGGACACACTGGGATTAAATACACAGACAATCAGGGAACAACGAGACACAGGTGAGGGTAATCAGGGCGGGGCTGACACACAGGGCAGGCACAAGAGGAGGATCTGAAAGACAGAGACAAGGGTGAATACAAAAACACAACGTAATCAGGAAATAATAGTAAAATACAAAACACAAAACATGACCGTAATAAAGTTGACCCTTGTCACCCCGTGCACAGCCTATACGTTCTCAGATGCGCACGGTTGCAAGAAAATACCATGAGAAATAAATCAAAACTCTGTGGCACACAGAAAATAACTTTACTGTATTTTATCGTGAGTGAACAACGCGATTTGGTCCTGGGCGAACCTGAGGAAGCTACAGGCGAAATGCGTTGTTCACTAACAATAAAATACAGTAAAGTTACTGTCAGTGTGCCACAGAGTTTAGATTTATTTATCATAAACATATTGGGATTTTTACACGAGAGAATCAGAAGTTAGCACACTAGCCATTAATCCACTAAACAATTCCTAACACCCCAATAGACCAGTTTGTCCTTCTATTAACAGCCACAACAAGCTTAATGGGAGACTGAGGACACCCACAAGTGTTTCCCATTATTGTTATGTCAATATTTATATTGTTATAATTATCGTCAACATTTGGGGGGCCCCAGCAGGGCTTTCCTTTGGCCCGTGATTTTTTTTTCAGACGGTACCCTATAATAATCCTGTGTTATTAGCAGCCATTAGTGTCCTCCAAAGTGAACTATGCACTTCATATCCACAGCTGCTAAACTCCTGTCAGGTCTACTTTCCCCAGGCAGCACAGATTAACACATCTAAGGAGCTGAATCTCCAAAGGAACAGGTGCACTGTTTATCCCCCTCATAAAGCACGTCTAATAGATGTGACTCAACTCTTTTTTTCTCCCGTGGAAACTAAGTGAATGTAGTGAAAGGTAATAAGCAGCCCAGTTCTGCAGTAGAAACCAAGACATATTGGTGAGCAGTTTTCTTTTGGCTAATGTTCGTCTGCGTCACGGCAGGTTGAATGCATCTTTGAAATTGTCTGTTGTCGACTGAGTCACCTTGTTGGCTCCACTTTCTCTCGTTGTGGGTGGAAGGATCACATAAATAACAAGCATAAATCTGAGACGCTGCAGATTTATTATAGTGTTTCGCCGGACCCTGGGATGTTTGAGAGCAAAGCGTTAACTCCGCCGAGGCCTGGTCTCACAGGGTCATTAGCCTCTCTGTCTCTGTCAGCGAGTAGATTCGCTCCTGTGTTGAAGCTGTTCACACTGTGCTCTGAATTCAACACATCCAAAAAAAAAAAACCTCTGTACTGTCTCCATTTAATTTGCTGATTTCTAAAAGACCTGAGCTGCCAAACGCTCAAAAAGAAAGTCCCTCTTTCTAATTATGAAGCAGCTGATGTGTCAGAGGAAGCTGGTAGAAAAACATAAAGACAAGTCTGTATTTCAAAATGTCTTCTTGTTAGTCTGTCAGCTGGATTGTTCATTGGTTAAGGTTTATTTCTGCACACAAACATGGAGATAAATTATTCAAGAGTTTAGTTGTATGCATTAGATGTTCTCAAATCTGCATAAAACAGCCAGTATGGTCTAGATCGTTCCAGTGGTATGTGGGTCGCTTATAATTAATGTGTTTTTTCCTCATAGATATAGATTCAACTTATTCTCATTCCCTTCACAAACCACAATTACCTCACAACCTTTTATAGAGCCTCACAACTGTGACTGTCTCATTGTCTCTTCTCTTATGAACGTACATGAGCATGCACATTATTCCAATCACCACGTTGTTAGACTGAGCCACTAAGGCCTTGTTCACATTGCACCTCTAAATCTGATTTTTAGCACATCCAGATTGTATGTAGTTTGTTTTTTTGCCAGTCTGGACACAAAAAGCCACATGAGATCCGATTTTTCCAAAATCTGATTCAAACCACATATGCAGGTGGTTTCGAATGCGATTCAAATCGGATTCCTACAGATCCGATTCAATCTGAACGTCTCGGTCGCTTCAATGTGTCTTCTGCGTCACTCGCAACGCGACACCGACAATAACAACAACGACGTAGATCCGGCAAGCCGGAAGTTAATTCAAGGCGCATTATACAAACTGGTCTAAGCTTTGGTCGGTGGAAGAAAACAGCAAGAATAAAAACAAACATGGAGCAAAACAACAGCCCGTGGACGGACTGCTCCACAAGATTGTTTGCGTCAGAAATAGACACACTTCTCTGTCATCCATTTTGCAGTTGTATTTCCTGGGCGTAACCTGTTACCATAGAAATCAATGTGGATCAGACCATGTCAATACGGACAGGCAGATCGGATCTGGTCACTTGCAATTTGTAATGCGGACAGTCAGTCAGTTAGATCGGATTCTGATCGGATTTGGGGAAAAATCGGATTTGGGCGGCAGTCTAAACAAAGCCTAACACTTGTCCGTATATTCTTCCAGAGACTGAAGATAATCAAAAGAGTTATTAAATCATTCTAAACTTAACTTTAATGTTTATCCTAGTTTCAGATTTTATGGACACAGCTGTGAGCCAATCACATATTCCGTATCTTTGTGGGTCGTGGTTTAGATCAGGGTTGTTTTGCTTTAAAAGAGGGTGTGAAATGATGCTACAAGGTTTTACAAAGTGCAGGAAACAAATGAACATGATTATTAAAGATAGTATAATGACATCCAAATAAACAGTGAGTATGTTCTTCTTCTTTTCTCTAGTTCTTGACTAAATCAGCTTTATACACAAGGCCGTCCCGTCCATGTAAACACGGCTCTGACAGCAACACAGCCAGCTGGACTCGAGCTTCTCACTCATTGTAGACAGTCAGGACTCAGAGAAACATTTACAGGATATACTGGATTTCTGTTATATTTATTAGAAAATGTTGCACATTCTTCCTTTAACGGCCAAATCTGATTCAACTGACAACATGCTGACATGGACAGAGTCGTAGTTTAGAAAGACCTGTAGCTGAAAGAAGTTGACATTCACACACAGTAATAGCCAATGAAAGCCCTTCCAATATTGTTGTTGGATTCTCTAGTCTGTATACTTATAAATCGGATTATTCCCCTGCATCACAGTCAACCACATCCCCACAGTGCAGCAAACAGAGGTGGTGGTTGACGTCAGAGAGAGGGGGAAGCCGCTCGATGAGTCGCTTTTAGATTGAAGAAGAAGACAGCAGGGTACAAAGAACCACGACTCAACTTTCCTGCTTATTCATTCAGAGCTCTGCATGGAAAACCCCCATTGGTGTTTCTAATAAAAAGAGGCATCACTCAAAACTAGACGATGACACATCCTCCCCCCCCTCCCTTCCTGCTACGTGTTCAGTTTTCTGTCTCTGGTCCCTTCTTGCACTTTTTTCCCCTCTGTCCTCCTGCATCTTTTCCTTTCCTTTCTCTCTCCATGAAATGACATCAGACACCCAATAAATATTTCATGACATTTTTTTACCCCTGCGCAAATAATGGATGCTATAAAAATCATAAATACATCTCTCTTCATCCTGGAGGCAGGCGTGGGCGTGCGCATGTTCATGCTGCAGATGCACCTACAGTATATTCATTCCAATGAGGAGAAACTTACATCTGCCATCAAGGACGTTGTTTGGGGAGGTTCATGCATGGAGCAGCACAGTTCATCAACCTCATATGCAGGCGTCTGTACAGAAATGCATCTATTCTGGATTTCTTTATTCTTTTCCCCCCTCCTTGTTTGTCCCAGATTTCAAATCCACACACACACTAAATATACACCCATATCAGACTCTGACTCTCACTAGCGCTCACTCTCTCTTCCTCTGTCCTATTTCTTTTATCACACCCCTGACTGTGTGGCCCCCAGCTCACCACGTAAGAAATGAATTGGTAGATATGCGCAGTGACAGAAATCCAATACAGCTCGTACAGACTGCTAACACTTCACTCGAGGTGTAGTTTGAGGATCCATAATGCATTCTAATGAAATACACACAGAGTAAAAAAGTGCATGAATCTGGTGTAACTCTGATAACATATTACACTGCTGGGTACGTCAAGTATTAACGTCATGGAGGTTTACTACACACTGTGTCATAGTCTTACCAAAATGTTCCAACACACACACAATGACTTAAAAATGTAGCGAGGTCATATGCAACTTTAAAATAGCTCTACAAACGTTCACCAAGCTTTATATAGCTCCTTCATTGATTACTGAAACTTGCAGAAAACTGCATTAGCATTCGGTTGCACTCTCCTTAATTTTCTATACGTTGCGTTTCTGCAGCCCTTAGGCATGTTTTGTTCCTTGTATTTTAGCACTTAATCATAGAAGCATGGCCCTGGCTCAAATACACGTGTCGATTTCTTGCCTGACTCTAATCTGGAAAGGGGAAGGAATCATTTTGAATCATTTCTTTTATGTTTAGGTTTTCGATGCAGCCGTTCTGCTCATCAAAACCTCCAGGAAATTGGGCTCGGATGTGAGTCATCAGAAAAAAAAAAAGAAACATCCAGGGCTTTTTGGTTCCCAAATTAGCCGGGCTTTATTCAAGGGTGATGCTGGCCAGCTTGAAGTTTTTTCCTTTGCTTCATCTCCCTTTATTTCATGGAAGGCGAAGCAAAGACAATTATTATAAATGACTACGTAAGATCCTTATGTAAACATGCTTTTAGCTGTCGTCCCTTGTTCTCTGCTGTGACAGAAGCTCACTTCGAGCGTGCTGTTCGGCTGTTTTATCGTCTCCAAGCATTGCCGTGAACTTTGATTTCCTTGAAAGAAAGAAGTGCTTTCACAAGATTTTCCCAGCTGCAGTGAAGTGTGTGGTGTGATAGCAAGTCAGAACTCAGAAGCTATTATAGGCCATTAAGAAGCATTGAGAATGTTCTTCAAATGTTTCATCAGCGGCACCGGAGAGATGACGAGCAAAACTCAACGACTGACGTTTGAATGTTGGTCGTCTAGTCCAGTCTGATACAGAGACCAAGAAGACATTTAGTCCATGTTTGTACTACCCTAACTCTCTTAAACCTACTGCTATTTCTTCACTGATTGAAGACACTCAAATGTTCAGCTCTTGAAGCCAGCTTAGACTGCTATGTTTCTTTGAGTAGGACTACTGTGTTTAATCTAAATACAAGGACATATCATTAAGTTAAATGACACTGTGAATCTCATTGTGTGAGCTGCACTGATTTATTGATTTATTTTAGTCAAACAATACCACGAGAGTAATGATGTTCAAATATATCTGAATAACAGTTTGTGGTTGTTTTGTACGACACTCGTAAGATAATCTAATGATCACGTTTTAAAACAAATTCATTTTGACAAACTATGACCTTTTATTTATTCCAGTTTTCATGTCCTGTTTACATTTAAAAAAATAAATTCAAGGTGTCGATAGCTTAGCGAGTTAGATCACGTGCTCCATGTACAAGGGCTATAGTCTTCATCACAGCGACCGTGGGTTCGAATCCGACCTTTTCCACTGTCCTATCTAATGAAGGCACAAATCCCCAAAAAGATCTTAAAAAAATTACAAAAAGTAAACTTTTGATTGTTGGATAATTAACTTATAACTCAGAATAAATTCCCGGGATATCTTACCTTTGAAACTTTTCACAGAAACGGGTACTTGAGGACTATTAAAGCCTTTATTTAAAGGGTCTCTTCATTTCCTCGTCTCACACTGGCCAATCAATAGCTAATGGACACTAATACAAAGAACAGAGCAAAACTCACACACCACGAGTGCCCAATCAGCCTGTTCTTTTCAAATCAAATCCACCTCAGTCGCCCCTGATGGAGGCCCTGTGGTCTGATAAAGGCAATTACTCCCCTACGTTTCCCCACCTTGTACATTCAAGCCTCTTACGCTGAAGGAGTAAGTCTGAGGTCATTCATATGTAGACCAACCTATATATCAGAATCATATTTAAGAGAACACAATCTTCTGAAAGCCAACACATCCATTTTGAATTCAAAGATGTGATTATTCACAGTGTGGCTGCAATCAGCCCACACGTACTCTTTGAATGGAGAAATCACCTCCGTAGAAAATGAATTCATGTATTCCCTATTGTGTCTTTAAAGCATTTATTGCCGCAGTGGCTTCCTCTAATGTTTCCAAGTCTGAAAGAGTTAGGAGTCAATCAGAAGTGGTGCAGACACCGTGGGTGTCTCTATTTTGCAAACCGACACATGCAGTGCCAAATCTTTTTGATTGCAAGACGAACGCATAAACTCATCCATATTCCTATGGTTATTCAACAGCTTTCCAGAGTGAATACATCTACATTTTTTCAATGTCATTAATGACACACTGTACACAATGAGGCAAGACACTTTCCTGGATGTTCCGACACATCTCAGCCTTGACTTTTAACCCAATTTTCTTTGATTATATAGTGAAAAAAAACCTCATTGAGAGACGGAAGAATAGAGCAGAGCAGGCAGAACACCGGAGAGCTTTCTCCCTCTGAGACACAGGTGAGGACTCTCCTTAACCACTCGCCACGAAGGCCACAGAGACGGAGAAATGGTGTTTGGTTTGCAAGGTGAGCTGCCACCCACAGCAGGATAATAACAACCCCACGCAATGACAAAGATCAGGACAACTTGGCAATCTGACACACCGGGCCGCTGTGAGGTCCTTACCGCAGGATTTATTCTGCTCTGCTGTATAAACAGTTTCTTATCTTATCGCTTCCCTGTTGGCTGCAGGCCTGCCCTGACAGCATGTAGCTTGAGAGGAGCCATCATTAGGGAAAAGTATGCTTTGTTCACACAGCAGCCAGAAGTATCCCACTACTGATGTTGTTCTCCTCCTCCCCTATGTGTCACAAACAGGGGGAGTTTGAGAATCAGTGTGAGGAGCGAAAAGCTGGACCACGAGGATGTGTGATACAAGAGTGATACAAAACAAAAACAACAAAAACTCCTTCTAGCCATAGTGAAATTCATAGCAAACACTTCAGTATGAAACTAATCAGTCAGTCTTATCGACTAACAGAAAAGCAAACACTGGATTGGTGCTTCAATCTGCTTCCTATAAGCCAGAAAAGTTGCTTGCCTGATTCAAATGTAAGCAGACACTTCAGTTAAATCACAATCGAAAGGTGCACTCTTCTTGAGAATATCAGAAAACACAGCTGTCTTTTCAAATATTTTTGGCAGTTGATCTCTCGGCATCCGTCTCAAAACAGATATATCTCAAAATAGCTGCACCAATGAAGAGAGTTTGAGGATTGAAAGCCCTGCTGTTTGAGATGCCGCCATACTTTTTCTTGTATGTGTGTGTTATCCCGTGTTTGCATGCATTTACTAGTGTGCGATTGCGGTACATGCTATCCCACAGGTTCTGTGTTTTTAAAGCTGGTAGAGATAAGCACAATCAGCTCGAGTGTGTTGTTGCTTTAAAAATATTCCACAGTGAACTCACAAGATAATCATCATAACTACCACTGTGTTATCAGCCGTGCATGCTTCAGCATCCTAAAAACATTTTGCATGGAAGTGCTTTTGGAAAAAAAAACTCTTACCTGTGTGAATAATTTGCAATGCAGGTAAACACCCCTTTAACAACTGCTTCTGTGAACAGATGGTGGGGTTTTTCAAGCGCACACACATATGCATACACAAGAGACTGAGAGAGATTGTAATGGAACTGTCCGTCAACTCAAATCAGCCACAAACATGGAACGTTTCAATCTATTCCTGCAGTGGAACGAAGAGGGCGGCTTTTCAAGCGTGCACGATAACGGCAATGAAAAATATATTTTTGTTTGAAATATATAGATTCACAACAAATAGATATTCCAGGCCATTTTGCAGCTTTTAAGTCTTTTTAGTGCTTCATAAACTATCACAAGTATTTTTAGGGCTGTCAAACTATCAGCATGTTTTATAGCCATTGATTGCTAAATTTCAACAAAGCAGCAACCTCCAGTCTTGAAAAATGAAGCCAATGCGGAAGTGCAAAATCCTGCAGTTTGTCGAGTGTCTGCTTGAGGCTGACTCCAGGAACTACGGAAGTCACATACACATGACTGGCAAAAAAAGCAGTTTTTACAACATAAATAAGCATGTTTACAGCCTGGTTCAAAAAAACAAAATAGGTCTGATTAGTTATTGTCCTCATGGGCACACACTGTACGGGGGGTGAATTGTTTTAAACAGCTCTATTTTGATTTTATGAACGATATGTGTTATCCAAAGTTAGGCGTGTAGCTGACATGATTGACAGGTGGGCCTGATGTAACGGTTCGTCAAGAGGCTTTAAAACCCTCCTCAGCTTCAGCTCTCAGCCTGTCGTTAGGTTGACTTGAAGTCAGGCTGAGACAGGATTTCCAGCATGGCGGCTGCTGCCGATGAGCCTCCGTAGCCCCCCTGCAGGAACAGATGGCTGACGACACTCAGGCTTCATCTGTTAATATTTACAGTCTATGATTTCAACAAGTAAATCACAATTAATCTCATTTTTAATCGCATGTTTGAAATTGTATTCTTTCCAATTTAGAAATAATAATTGTAAGGCTTTTATTTTGATATTTTTGTACTGTGAGTTCTCTATTTGCTTTTTAAACTGACTTAAGGAGCTTCTGGAAGATCGAAGGTTACAACATTAACTTAGTGGAAAAAGGAACTCGTTACGGGTCAAAAACTAAATAAATACTACTTAAAGGAACAGTAAAAAGCTCAAATGTTTGATGTCATGAGGTGAATATCGCTTTTGACTCGCCAGCTGAGCTGTCTAGGGAGATTTTTTGAAGTGAAATGACACATTCAGAGATGCAGCAGTGACGAGTCTTTTTCCCTCCCATGACTACAGGGGAGGCACTACGGTGCCCTGTAAGGGACAAAATAGATTATCAGTAAAAAGCATTCATTTCAGACCTAAATTAGCCGGCATTAACTAGTTAAATCTGGCAGCCTTAGTTTACTTCTCACATTTTTGATAGAAAAGTTTTGTTTTGCAACTTACTTCACCAGAAATCTAAAACTATGGAGCAATTTCTGCAAAGATGGAATCTAAAAACTCAAATTAGATAATGTGGAGTACCAGGTTTTTTTTTATTCTGTCTGGTTTGCAGTGTTTGAATATTATTTGTGTGGTAATGTTTGGGATAGGAGTGTGTGTATATGTGTTGCTCTTTGCCCATGCACCTGCACACAGAAGGTAAAAGGGTCATAAATCACTGTCTCTGTGTGTGAGAGCATATGTTTGTGTTTTCTTGCCTTCTCGGCCCGTTATGAGACGCCGCTCGTCGTGACAGTCGGAATGGATGGCAGCCATTATTTATGATGCCGTCCACTCGTCACCCTGCCGTTGTCACCACGCCGGCTGTCAGCTGCCAGAGGTTGGTAATCGCACAAATGCCATTCGGCTAGAACCCGGTAGATAAGTATCTGTGGTAAATAACTCTGCTGCTTGTGCGTGTGTGTCACAGGGAGAGAGATAAAGAGAGATAAAGGTGGGGATGTGGATGGAGCCTTCTCCACTCTGAACATGTGTATGTACATGATTAGATTTCCAATTTAAATCGGAGAAGGCTTTCAGCGTTAGCGTGACACTCAGCTGACTTCAGCCCCTTCATCCTCAAGTCTAACTGTTCAATTTGTAATGTCCGCTTTCTTTCGGACTCTGGTGCAGTTTGTTTGCATTAAGAACATGAACCAACCTCGATCCGACCTAACTGTGGGAAGCATGGCATCTTTTGGATTAAATCAGCTTCTGTAGCCAGGGCCCTCTGTATTCTTCATTGCTGTACATGTGTTAAATCATGTTACAAATCTGACGGCCAGCCGCTGACATACACCCCATCACACACTGATGGCAGAGGCTGCTATGTTAAGTGTTTATCAGTATTAGATAATCCTGTTCACGCACATTTATACGCCGCCGCCAAAGCAGTGGAAGCAACTTTGGGTGAAGTGTCTTGCCCAAGGACACATTGGACATGTGGCTGTAGGAGCTGGGGATCAAACCCCTAACCTTCCGGTTTCATTTCTGCACCACAAAACAAATCAGGAAGGTGTCATTCTCTTTACTGGTACCTGTTGAATTATTAATAAACCATTATGGGAGGCTAGTTTTACATTTGTATGTGCCTGACTTGAATTCTGTTTGCAAATGTTCCCAACCAAGATGTATTTAGTCACAGTTTCACAGTTCAATGTTTGCTAAAGGTTACGCTTGTATATCAGCAAAAATCATTTCTACATTTCAGCCTTTTTCTGTGTTGCTTGTATAAAATTCTGAACCCAAATCCATCCACTCAGAACCTGAATGTATAAAAAGTTGTGTTCCCTATTTCTCTGAATTTGAAGCAGTTTTTTGGTTGAGGCATTTTACAGTATGTCAGAGAGTTCTGGGAGCACTTTTCATCCTGCATTTCCAAAGTATATTTGCATAATTACAACCTGTGAAAGTTTCAGCAGTCACTACTTATTCTGAGCGCTTGTTTTGAACTTGAACCCTGCACTTAACGTCCTCTCACATTTCCCTGTCACAACAGGCGTTTAGACACGCTTCAAGTGGGCTAGTTGCTATGGCATAAAGCTCTGTGTCTGTGTGTGTGCAGGGGGTTCTGCTGGGAGAACGGGGTATAACAACAGATAACAGAACCCCACTGAAGTAACAGTGGGGGTTGTCAGTCTTCAAACCCCAAACCACTCGCCTTTTTCCCTTTGTGTATTCCTCCCCCTTTGTCTCTCGCCTTCTCCTTATGGTGACTTTTTTTTTTTTTCTCGGGCTGTGTGACGCCTTGAATGACAACTAGGGGCTCTTTGGAGTGTGTGTTGGCGGAGTGGCCTGGCTGAAAGAGATAAGAAGGGGAGGCCGCACACATGCAGGCACACACCCACACACGTGCACATTGTCCATGCTTAAACAAATGACATGGAGACCTCCACACACAAAATTCAAAGTAAATCCTGGCCTCATTCTGGAAGTGTTTTCACAAAAACTGTGGACATTTCTGCAACCACTCTGCTGTCAATTGTTGTAAGCAATTACACTATCAGCAGACATAGTAAACAATAGAATAAACAACAAAGTGACATACGTTGTTTTTTTTAAATTTAAAGTTAATTTTTTTGCAGCATCCTGAAAACATTACTTGCATCCCATGAACATCACTTAGTAAAAATACAGTAATTACAGTAAAAATACAGTAATTGCAGCACTTCACTTGGCTCACTCCACAAAGAACAATGGCATGACCTAGTGTAAGGAGGAGTGGACTAATGTTGTTGTCAAGCTGTATGCAGAGAGGCAGTTTATTCTCAATACACGATCTATAGAAGTTCACTTTGCATATTTTTTTATTTTTTATTTTTTTATTTTATATACTTTATTAATCCCCGAGGGGAAATTCTGGTTCCCACTCATCTTTAAAAACCCAGATAAAACAAGTGTGTATGCATGACTTTTCATTAGGGCTGGGAGTCTATGGGTGTCTCACGATTCGATTTTGATTCTTGGGTCACGATTCGATTCAGAATCTATTTTGGATTCAAAACGATTCTGGATTCATGGATTCAAAGTCTATTTATGAATTAGTACATACTTCAGGATCTACTCCAGTCATCTGTGTGACTGGCTGAATTTCTTGTTGCTCTATTTGGCATTCTACTGAGTTAAAGAGCTAGCCTTAGCACTTAGCAGGAAGTGACTGATTAGTCAACAATCTCAGAAGAATCTTTCTCCCACATCTACTATTCATCTCTGTTAGGTTAAAATGAGTGGTTATGTTGGCCTCCTGTGATTGGATTGGGAACTTTCTATCCCCCTCCTGAGCTTGATCACATCAAAAGATGTGTCTGATAAGACTGAATATCTAAAGACATTTAAGTCACAGGAATGATTATTTACAGTCACTATTTAGTAGTTCCTGTTGAGATTATTTCTTACCCGGCTCCTGATGGTGGTAACAAGAAGAAAAACAAACGTTGGCCACAGCTGCATGCTTGTGTGTGCAGTGGTTTGTGTTATCTGCTGCTGTAAAGATAGCTGGGTTAGCGTAACAAGCTGAAAGGTTGCTATAGTACGGGTTCTTCTCCAATTTACTTCTCAAACTTTTACATGAGCTCACCGCTGCCATAGTGCTAACATTGTGTCCTTGTAAACAAGCAGTTGTAACACCAATGTGTCTTATTCAATTGATGCTTTTTGACACACGCCCCTGTGTTAGCAAGACGTAGACCGCCCGGAAGTCCCCGCCATGTTTTAATATCTACCCATTTTACAGCTTCCTCATGATGCTGAAGAGAAGGCGTCTGTTGGTTGTTGACAGCGTTCATGTCATTGGACTTTACTATGTGCATGGTCAAGCCTTAGAATTGTCAAGATGATGGGAGTACACCTCGTCTCCCATACATTCAGGATTGTGTTGCGTTACTGTACATTGGTCTACAACAGAGAAACACTTGCATCACAGAAGTGGCAATGTCAGAGAAAATATTTAACATGCAGGGTTACAAGTTGACAAACATTTCAGTTATCAGGCTATTGAAGAGCCAAAGTGAGTTTGCTTCATTGGTAGTTTGTGTTAAGCAGATTTTGACAGTTCCTCAGTTTTAATTTTTGCACATGTCCACAAGATCTGAGACATATGCACACACAAACAGAAACACACACCTGTTGCGTTGTTGCACTGCTCCAATCTTTTGCGAAAACACTAAAAGCATCTCGACTGAAGTGCTCCCCTGTAAGCACAGATGTTCATTAATATGTATAACCCTACCCAGTAAGTCAGGGTGATACGCTCTCACACACATATACACTCATATTCTTCTCCCCAGCCCCAGCTTGCCGCCCTGCCATGGGGATGGCAGTGGCAGATGGCGCCTGTTCAGAAGCGCCGGGTACCCAGATCCGTTGGTTGGAGCCCCGAGAGGCGCCGTTGATCATAGAAATGAAGTGGAGATGACACTGATCACTCTTTCGCCTCCTCCCCCAGCTCCCTCGCTTTCAGTAAATGCAGAGCTGAGAGATACTTAAGGTGCAGAAAGGGGAAGGAGAACGGAGGCAGGATGGGAGGTGAATGCAAACAGTCCACAATATACATGGAGGCAGTGTTGGGGGGGGGAATTGGAATGCAGACGAGGCAGCGTTACCGCCTTGTTAACTAAAAGGAACATACACAAAACGGTTGAATTGTCTGTGATAAGCCTGAGTGCAAAAAAAAAGAGAAGAAAAGGGGAAAAAAACGGCTTTTGATTGATTTTGGTATTTCTGAGGCAGCTCTAATTATACGCTTTTGTTACTGACACTGATGAAATACTCAGAAACAGTTATTGATTTGGCTGCCTGACTCTTTTTCCAAAGGAGATCCATTCCTCTACTGCTGATATCAATCTTTATTCCAGTTTCAGGTGCCTTATTTAGCCGAGCAATTAGTTTTAATTACACCACCTAATATGGAAATGGATTGATCTGGATCACTGTAATAAGGGTCATTTCTTATACAGCGACTACATTTCAGTGTAGTTAAATAATAATATAGTGCATCCAATTTTCGCCTCAAATTAAACACAGAACATCAGTTTTTATTTCCATGCTTTTCACTGTAACATGAAATGAACATGTGTTGAGGCAAGTCGAGCCTTTACTCTGTACACACTTTGGTGTTGAATACACAGCTTAAAGGAATACTGTGCGACATGTAAACACTGCAGGAATCAAGTATATCCTGTAAATGTCTCTCTGAGTCATGACTGTCTACAATGAGTGAGAAGCTCGAGTCCAGCTAGCTGTGTTGTTGTCAGAGTCGGGTTTACAGTCATTCCATGCCAATTTACATGCAATGTGAAGCTACGAGCTAACTAAAGAGCGCTAACATTAGCATGCTAACACAACAATGCAGGCCACAGGCAATTTCAGCTCGAGCCAAGGACAACTTTATCCACCGCTTGTGCTAAACTCTTCTGTATGAACTCGAGTGTAGGGGGGCTGGAGGTGTGTCGCTGGAGGAGAGCGGAGGCTTCTGTTTTGCGGAGGTTTCGCCAAACAAAAAGTCGCACTTTTAGAAAACTGTAGCAGTAACAAACTGGATTCTTAGAGAGCAGCACGAAATCAAGAAGTTATTTGTTAACTTCGCCTTGAGTTTTTTTCAAAAGAGTAATGGCAAAAAAGGTTGAAATGTTCTTTCTGCCAATGAGGCTATGCTTCAGTTAACATTAGTTTTCTAAACGACTGAAATTCTTAATCTTGTTTTGTATGTGGCATGACTCATGACCATTTGGTTCCCTTTTCAACACAGTAACTTGAGCTGATCATGCACACAGGCCACACACAGGCCCCACCAGAGAGCAATTCCTATCCAAAGAAGAGTGTCACTTTTTCAATTTTCCCTTCTTCCCCATGTCAGATAAATCTCTTTTCTTTGGTTTAAGACATAGCGGATAATTGCATATAATTGGATTTAGCAGTTCAGTGACCTTGTTGCCAGTTTGTTGGACTTGACGGTAGATAGCCAAAGAGCAAAAGAGAGTGTGTCCATTTTAGCCAATGTGTGTGTGAACTCCACGTCAGTGAGCGTTTCAGGCTTCTGAGAGACAATATGATCCAGACGAGTCATGTCAGCCTGATCCCTGACGACCTGACTTCACAAACTCAAACTGTGGTCTTTAGCTTGTCCTGACACAGCAGCGAACACTTCCCGACTATTAACACATCCTAAAGTTATCACTCCTGTGAATCACAAGAATCAATCTTTTTATAGTGTCACATAATAAGAAGTTTTAATAAGCAAAGGAGAGCAGTGGAGGGCCGCAGGGGGATTTGAGTTCTTTGTGCCTCGAGTCGGCACATTAGCATTCATAGAGTATCGTGGATTAGAGCAGTAATCCTCAGGAAGCTTGTTTTTTTTTCTGATTTTCACGATATATCTTTCCTGCTAACCAGCAGTGACTTTAGTGTTTTTACACTCCACTCCACTGAGACTGTACTTAAATCAAAGAGTGGAGCTGGTACTCTGACATCTCCGTTTGTAGTCCTTTTGTCTTTTTCCAGTGAACTCTTTCATTTGTTCTCTTTCAGACACACTGACTCGCACTTTTTCTTGCTAACTGGACCATATTTGGCCAAATGAGCTCGAAACAAAACCGAATCACTCCCTGAAAACATTGTGTGGAAAAGACCCAACAGGAGCAAATTGTCACAAAGGAAAGTCGAATTTGTGACAAAAAAGAAGAAGGGCAGACATGTTAGCCGTACAACTGTAATGAACAATTCTATTAGAAGGCGCTTCCTCCATGAGAGTCTTATCTTCCTCTTCAACTTGTAAACTGGTGACCAAGTAATGACCCCCCACTGCTAAGAACATTAAAGCACAAATAACCCACATTTAGGGGTCTCTCTATCTCTCTCTCTCTCTTTTCTCATGGGGGTTTATGAGCCACTAATCCAGTTTCCTCTGGGCTTCCTGGGGATGAGCCCCTCCAGCGGTGACTGCTATTCAGCCACAGACACACACTGTAAGGAACTCCTGCCATGGAGGGGATGAGGCCATCCAGTGCCAAATATGTGGTGACTCAGGCAGCCCCGAGTCCCTCTGATCAGACGCCAGATCCCTCTGCGGAGGTGGAGGTAATATTTGGAGGGCGGAGAGAGGGAGTGGGTTTTACAAATCAGGGAGGGTGGGAGAAAATATCCCTTTTGTGTCAAGCCACCTGCAGTTCTATGATTCCCTTTTCACTATTTCACAATGCGAAAAAAATGCATAGGATGCAAAAAATAGCCAGAGAACAGATTGAGCGGTTTTCTTAAAGAGCTGTCGTGGGGGCTCGAAACAGCACGCCGGATCCGTGGATGAAGTTGTGACAGATGGGATCAGTGGAGCCTAGCATAACAGCCCTATCTGATTGAGCAATCCTGCACTGTGTGAGCGCTAGCCAGAAGGACGGTGGTGGTAGTGACGGGTTTGGCAGCCAAACAATATTTACCTTGTGTACAGTATCAACTTGTAATGCATTAATTTACATTTGTACAGGCTGAAACACATGCAAACATGCATGTCTGTGACATAACAAGGGGCTTGTTGTCTTTAGAGAACTACTCAAGATAACAAGACAGCCAGGTGTCAGAGAAGTTAATATAATTGATGTGTTTTACTCCATTTGATGCACCTAGACTCTCATTATACTGTTTTCCCCCCTGACTTAGATTTCCTACAACTTGTTGGTTTTATATGATAATTATGTCATAAAATGCAAATGAATGCAGGTCTGTGTTCGTTCCACTTGTCTGCACTTCATCAGTGTTGTTCTGTCTGCTGACGAATGCTTACAGTTAAACAAAACAGCCATAGCAATTTGGACTTAATGGACTACAGGAGTCCTGACTGTATAAAACATTATAATCTCTAAAAGCCAATTCAGCTGCATCAGGAAGATTTATGAATGTGTGAGGTTATTTGCCTTTTCCCTGTACCTGCAGCCCCTGTGGAATTCACCTCAGGGACACAATATATTTTTCTGAATATCATTACTGAATCAAGTGCAGCTTTAATATTTTTATTATTCAATTATCTTATCTGGTTTTACAACCTTGTTCAAATGCAAATCCCTCTTGACTTTTAGGGGTTGAGCATTATGTATTTGGGTGGATACTTTAATAAAAAGAACACACAATGGAAAGCTTAATAGCTTGCAATACATAGAAGGGGGAAATTAGCTCTGTAGTGAGGTCAACCAAAACAGAGGAGGGGGCAATTGTAAATGATGGAGGTTAAAAGAAAGTTGAAGTGAGGCAGGAAGAGAAAAGAAAGAAGTCTTAAAAAGAGCGAAGGAATGCAAAGCATAGTATGAATTCACCAGTACGGCCGTCATCATGGCAAGAAAGATACCAGAGCCAGTTGCTATGCCAACAAGAGTCAGACTGCAGCATCTCATGCATCTGTCCACAGAAGGCCTGAAAAGTGTTTAGTGACTTTGAGGAGAATCAAAACTTTGGAGGAAAACAATTCGGTGATGTTGAGGGAAAAGAAATGGATTCGTGTCAGTCTTTATATATATATATTTTTTTTTTTTGGGGGGGGCACCAAATTGTTCTTGAGCCGACTACAGTAACTCATATATTTCAGGGGAGGTATAGCTGACACTTCAAGGTGGAACACTGCACGTAGCTAAAGGACAAAATATTAATGAAAGCAATGACGGATGTGTAGTCATCAAGCTGATACCAAACCTTCTAAGAAAATGCAGCATCGATCTGTGCTTCTGCATGCTTTTCTGATTAAGCTTTTGTATTTAAATCTTATCTTTGTTTAAATGATACCCCTAGACAAATACACACAGTCATGCTTGATGTTTTTTGTATCTGTTTTTTGTCTCCTTAGCAGAGGTTTTCTCACTGCGCAGCGTTCTTGAAACCCCATTTCAGACGGGGCTAGGCTATTTCACAGCACAGCGGCACCAGACGACTCCTACAATGTGTTGAACATTGTTGAAATATTTGTTTACAAGGTTCAGTGGCGTTTAATTTTCTCGTGATCACCTCGCTCTCTCTGTGTACTCCTTCTCCCTCTCTTTAGCTCCTTCTGCTCGCTCGAACTCAGGAGCCCTTTTGTTTGAATATGCAGAGGACTTATTTCTCACTGGTGTTTGTTCAGTTTGCCTAATTAGAGTTTGGCGAGATGAAAGCAAGCAGCAGGGCTTTTTTTTGCTCAGCAGCTGAAAGTGAACGAGATACTGTTGTGTCTCTGAGAGAAAACAACATGAGATTTGTCATTTCCTTAATATAGGTTGAGCCCTGTCATTTAATGATGTGTCTTCGCCTTCAAAAGAGCCAATGCATGACATGCTTTTCTTTTGTTTTTTTATTAAGAATAATTCTCACTTCTTTCCATGCATGGCTTTGGTATTTGACATTTACGCGGACTGAAAGCACAAACACTTGTACTGGCATCAGAAAAAGGAAAGTTCTCCTCTAGATTACTGTAAAAATACAAAATTCACAGCTTTTTGGAAGACTGTGTTAAAAATTACATCCATTGTCTATACCACTTCTCCCGTTCGGGGTCGCTAGAGGCTGGAGCCGATCCCAGCTGTCATTGGGCTAGAGGCGGGGTACACCTTGGACTGTTCGCCAGTCAATCACAGGGCTGCCATAAAGAGACGGACAACCAGCCACACAACTACAGGCAATTTAGAGTCAGCAATTGACCTAACAAGCATGTTTTTGGACTGTGGGAGGAAGCCGGAGTACCCGTAGAGAACCCACGCATGCACAGGCAGAACATGCAAACTCCACACAGAGAGGCTCCTGTCCGACAGGGATTTGAACCAGGAACCTCTTTGCTGTGAGGAAACAATGATAAACTTAATATTTTGCTAAGGTAAATTAAGACTGAGTACAACACAAACGATTGAGTCTCTGAAGAGCCCGTTAAACAAACTTCTTCAGAAGCATTTTTTCACCACTGTGCAGCAAAAGAAATCACCATTATGCCGTTGTTTATGAAAAGGATGCACCAGAAGGGACTTTCCAATCTCAGTCAAAACAAGCTACGCGTCGATTTCTCACAAAGGGGAACCCTCAGAAAATAGGCTCACGAATTATGAATACATTTGTTACACAATTTCCATTAATTTTGCCATAATTACCCAACTCTCTCTCGCAAATGACTCAACTTCCAGGAGCATCGCACATTCCATGGTCTAATGTTGTTTACCCAGTCCAATGAGCTAAATGAAGTTAGTGCGTCGTCTCAGTTGGAAGACATTAATTTTCCATTATGGGATGTTGTTGCTGTTACCTGCTGAGACCCTCCCCCCCCCCGACACAACACAGGAAGTCGCCCTGTCGAAGCCTCATGGGAAGCCACATTTCCAGGAAAAGTCATTAAGATTGTATTTTTTCTCCCTAACATGAAACTACAGTTCACCGCCGTGCAGTTAGTGAAGAGGAACAGGATGTGAGCTCCTTAAAACTGGCTGAAGGGAGAAAATTGTCAAAATGAAACATTAAACGTCTACAGACGCTCAAGGCGAGGTGCTATTTTGCACTAATGTCCCTGTAGATTACTTTGCCTCTGACTCGAGCTTCATGGCTCAGAGGACCTGGGTGTTTTGTTGTGCTTTTTACTTTATCTCACTGACATGGGCTTACTTTGGCAATCGAGGTGGCAATGATTTGGACTAATATCTGCCTGTACAAGCCATTTGTTATACTTTGGAGCTTAACCTTTGTGTAACCGGTGAAGGCTGGTCCTTTCTTGTGTTACTTTTTTGCCTTTGTGTTGGATGGAGCAGTCTGCATTTTAGTTAGCCTATAGTTACCTGGGACCTTTCACGTATAACATCAACAACACTATGGATGAATTATAGTGTATATTTGCAACAAAAAAAAAAATGTATGCTGATTTTTTTCGTCTTATTTTTGATGGATGCTGATAATGATACATGCACTAATACTTTTTCAATGAATTGCATGGACCACAAATTCTCCCCGTTGCAGAATTAACATATCATTACGTCACTGTGTTAATGTGAATCGTGATGGCCCAAGGCAGATGCAGACATTATGTTTAATGCTTTTAAAAATGTCGACATAAACAGCTTGAACATTTGAAAAACAGATGTGACGGGTGACAAAGAAGTAATGGAAATAATGCAACAGCTAGTACCTAAATTGTCATTTTAAGCATTGTATTGGTGTCATCCCTGTTTTTTTTAGACGGTGCATCTCTAGTTCATGTATTTTTTGTGCATGCCACTCTTTGTTTCTGACTTCTTCTATAGCTGAATGCTCAGTTTTAAACTGCATGACCAGATGAAGGAAAATAAGATCAGAAGTAAAACTGGAACCCTACTCATAGCTTTGTGTAGGCAGGGTGTGTGCATTGTTGATGAATATCTTTCCAAATGAAAAGGGGGGTTGCACATGCCCACTTGAAGAATTCCTTACTTCAACCAATGATTCCGGTCCCTGTATTACATCTGATATTGAAATTACAGCTCCCACCATCTTTGGAAAAAAAAATACTGTAAAGGACAGCATGCATGCATTCTGTTGCCCATTCCCCTATTTCAGCTTCTCTAATGAGTACAGTCCAGAAGTGGCAATCATAGGCATTCATTCCATGAAATTGGCTGTGGGAAGAGGGCGGATGGACGGGGGGAATGGTTGCAGGATGCATCTGCGGCACTGACAGTAGAAGATTAGGAAGAGGAGAGGAAGGACAGACGGATGCTCCATGAGAGGACAGTGGATCTCGCTGGGGACTAATGATTAGTTTTGACCTCATAAATGAAAGGAAAATAGAGGTCACACATAGAATTTATTGGTTGTGGCAAGATGAACCCAGGCCAGATCCGTAAAACATTTGGTAACTGGAAAATACAAGCAGTGAGAGGCCAGATGCACTCTAAGACAGGCGGATTCTCATTTCAGTTTCATTCACATTTAGCTTCAGTGTTGCGTAAGCCAATCCTTTGAAGTGAATTTAGGGAGGATTGTTAGTAAAACACTTGAACTCCTCTGAGTGTCTTTACACTGTCTTTGGCATATTATCAGAAGTGAAGAAACCATCAACATCCTCGCTGCGTGTTATTTTCAGGGTCTAAATGATAAACTCAGTTCAAAGTCTCCAGCTTCACATATGGAGGTCCAATTTATTTATGAACTGTTTAATTAAGACGCAACGGCAACTGTTCAGATCTCTCCCCCTCTCCAATCTCCGAGACGCTCTGATTTATTTTTGCAAACACACATCCCATGACATATTAGCTGTGTTTCAATGAACAAAATATGTGAGTCAAAGGGAATCACTTGACATTATGCGTTTAATTAGGTGATTTGGGGTTGCATAATATCCCAATATGAGACTACACTCTGCAAAGATACCCCAAACGTACAGAGGAGACAGTTATTAAGCCAATAAACAAAACTTACAGTGTTTTTAGTATGGGTAGGGTCTAGTTTGATAATTTAATAAAATATATATGAATTGTTCATGTTTAATATCTTTTAATTTGGCAGTGTCTCAGGGCAGTACTTCAATTAATTTTAAAACAGCAAAGCTATGGTACCAGAGCTGGCATAGACGCACATATTTCAGATTAACTGCCATGGCACCATTTGCTTGAATATTCCCCGTCTGCAGACCTTAGCATGTGCAACCTTAATTATGTACTGTGGCTCCTTCTAATTGTAGCTTTGAATAGTAAATCACGTCATTTGACAGGCATCCAAACAACTTAGTGCATCGCTCCTGACAGATGATGGCTGTTGCTGCTGCGTAAAGTGGAAAGTGACCATAAAGATTTAATGCTTCACTCGCTCAGCTTAAGTGCCTCGCCTGGGGTCAACAGTTCCCTGTGGTATTTCCAAGGAAATCAAATGCATGTGTACACTAGCACACACTCAGACGAGGGTTCTGAATTGCTCTAGAAGGAGTACATTTTTTATTCAGAAACCTTGAGAATCTGGGGCAGAGACCAACACAGCATACCAAGGAATATACATATGCATTAAACATATGGAAGAGTCAGAACAAAAGTGCTATGAATCTTATATAGTTTATTATGTACTTTAAGGCACATGACTTGACAAGTGGTCCAATTCTTAAAGACGTTAACGCATAACACTGAACTGTTCAGTGTCAGAACGTCTCTGAATAATGTCTTTTAAGCTTGGATTGGACTTCATCATTATTTACACATACAAAGAAGCAGGAATATATATACTGATAAAACCTGGAGTGTTGAACGACATTGTCGATATTTTTACATAGTTGTCCCATATATGCATATTCAATGGATGTACAGCCAGTGATAAAGGTCCTTGTTGCCTAAATTCATTGGTGCTTTTGCTTCAAATTATTATTGCGATATAATCAAAGGATTGGGTGAGACGTATCACTACTGCAAAACAGATCTGTCGAATAAGTCTCATACCAGAGTGGAGGCCAGGCTTCTCATAAATACTGAATGTTGAACTTTTACTGCCATTGGAAAACCCAAATCCAATCTCTATTAAACATCCAATAAGAATCCCATGAATCACATCATGCAGCCATGCTTTTCCATAGTCTACTGGGTGTACAAGCAGAACACTGTATAGCGACCTATACTGTATAAAATAGGGTTAATTTAGATATTTGAGGATCAGTGAAGTCTGCTCACTATCAACAAGGCTATTTAATCCTTTTTTGACCACATCACCATTAAGGCATTTTGATTATCAGAAGTGTAGTGGACGGAGACGTTGCTACATGTTATGTGACATTTGCCTTTCATACGACTACAGACATTGTTACCAATAACCCCACAACTTCAATAGTGTAGATACAGGATTGGTCCTCCTTAACAACTAGTGCACTATTGATGTATTGGAACAGTTTAACCCCATGATTATAGACCTCCTTCTGAATTGTATGTCCTAAGTGTTTAAATGACACAATTGCATGGGAAGCATGAGGGGCACCCACAATCAGTGAGTTTAAAAACTGCGCAGTTTTGTCTTTTCTAGACAAAATGAATAACGTGTTTGCTACACATTGGATATCCACTGATCACACCTACGGCTGCACGAGTATTTGCATTTTCATTGTTATCATGACTTAATAAACTGGCTAAGTATCACTGCTGTAAGAGAGAATCCATCCATCCATCCATCCATCCATCCACCCATCCACCCACCCATCCATCCATCCACCCATCCATCCATCCACCCATCCACCCATCCATCCATCCATCCACCCATCCATCCACCCATCCATCCATCCACCCATCCACCCATCCACCCACCCATCCATCCATCCACCCATCCATCCACCCATCCACCCACCCATCCATCCATCCATCCATCCATCCATCCATCCATCCATCCATCCATCCGTCCATCCATCCATCATCCATCCATCCATCATCCATCCACCCACCCACCCATCCATCCATCCATTGATGTTATATGTAAGGTGTTGTGATGTTATGTTATATGTTGACTCCCTGTGGAACTATTTGATTCTGTGAATGGGAATATCCCATTTAGGACAATAAAGCTATCTATTTATAGGCCACATCATAAAAGTCTAAATTTAACACAATAACATTAGGAGATGCCTGGATAAACTATAAGAAAAACTATTTTATGTAAGCGAGTTTCTAACTCAGCTAAGTCACATGGTGTGATTGGCCAAGCTTGTACACTATTGTGGTGCAGTCAGACAAAGCTCAAGCTAGCTGTCAGCTACCCTCACATTTATATGTGCAAATTTACTGGTGAAAAAAATCCTTATTGCATTTATCTTGTATCCATGTTGCAAACATGGGTGTTGTGTAAGACATGACAAACAGCATGTAAACATAAAAACTGTGACTTATAGCTAATATACCCTCTTTGATGTTTGAGTCTTTCTCACATTTTAAATACTGATTACAATATCAAACATATGCCAACGACTGCCTTCTACTTTGTGACTGTATGTGAATGAATCAAATCAATCTGCAGTCTGATTGTACTCCGTCAGTATATGCTGGTTGACCCCATGCACACGACTTAGACATGATTTCACTTGATGTTAAAGTATAGAACATATTTCTTCTTTTTGAAACTGGGGCGAGCTCTGTGTGAATAATTAAACACGCTGAAAGACGTGGAAGCCTTTAACATCAATCTCTGACTCTCAGTGAGACTGCAGAAGATCTCTCAGCCCCTTACCTCCAACTATCTCATCTTTTCCTCTTTCATAGAAAAGATACCCACCATGAATTATTGAAACACTTTAAATTCTGCTACAGTTTCTATATTACTTCAGCTGTGCAAAGACACTATGCATTATGGATCAACCTGCAGAGATGAATATTAGTCACATTTACTCCAAAGCATTCCTCCAACATCTTTTAATCACATGTTTTTACAAATTGCCCTGGTTTGTTTCTGAGCCCCTGAGGGCAACGCCTGCTCCTTTTTGGCAGCAGGAGATGAACAGCGATGATTACACTATGAAACTTTATCTGTGCCAAGGCCCAGTAAAAGCCAATGATTGGTGGATGTGTCAAACGTTTTGGATATTGTGCTGTTTTATATCTAACACCAAGGGGTGGTAAGGTGCAATAAGCTGCACATAAAACCATTTATTGTTCTTCTTTTATACTTCCTGACTTTTATACACTTGGACACTTCTTGTTCTTAAGTAATTCTTTCTCCCTCTAAACTCATCATAGTCAGTGTCGTCAGAGAATGTGTTTGAAATTCTTCTGTATCACTTCCACGTTGGGCTCAGCTCGTAAAGAAGAAGCTTATGTGTCAGTATGGCTTGTGCCGTCTGAAGGCGCGGGGAAGTGCTTCAGCCATATGCTGCTGAGAGTCCTTGGAGGAGGATGCTATTTAACATGCCATCCCAGCACCACGGGGGGCTTGAGAAGAAAACACATTCCTCCTTCTGACTTAGTCTGTGTCCGTCTGATGAACGGGGAGATAGAGGAAGTGAGAGAAAAGAGAGTGCAACAAAAGGATAATGATGATGATTCCCATTTTTCTCTGTCCTCTCCAATCGTGTGATGCTGCTGCGGTCCAGAGGCCCAACACATCTGTTAGTAAGTGTGAGTGCAGTGCAGTGATCATCATAATCTTTACACTTTGATGGATGAATACTTACAAGGTCATTTAAATGTTGTTTATCAATCAAAGGCAACTCTTAATTCATTTCACCTTGTCCTACTATGATCTGTCTGTCAAAGTAGGAGGTCTTGTGTCGATGTAGTAACCAAGTGATTATTTCTAGACATGTACTTATACTGAACCGTCTGTCTGGTGTATCTGGTAAAGGCCTGTCATCGAGTATGGCAGCTGGTCAATCGCCAAAAACTTTAAACTATAACACAGTGGTGACCCGTGTACCGTCATTTCTGGACTTGGTCCTCCATTTGACCCTTTTGATGTGTTGTTTAAGTCAGGCCATGTTGGATGATGGAATCAAAGGCTGCCTTACTGAAGCGATTTGGGAGTCAAACAAAAACTTGACTGCCAAAACCGCTGCTGATGTTTTCATCTTTTAAGGTGTGGACCTTTATTTAAGTTAAAGCTCCTGTCAGGAACTTTCAGTGTACGTCCATTAAGCGACCCCTGTGTACAAAGCAGTACCTCTCTCATCTCTTTTTTGATTTGTACCTGTATATGTGAAAGTAGTGTTGACAGAGGAAAATGCTCCGCCTGCTTTCTTTTAACAGTTAAAGATAACACTCCTCTTTTAGTACTTACTCATTGCTCAAAACTCCAGAAGTTTTCTCAGTAAGATGTGTGAACACAAACAAACTATTTTTTTACTTGGAGTTTCTCATGCCAGCACTCTAGTATTTTTTCCACAGAAAGTATAAGTGAGCTGATGTGGGAATGCAGCAGGATATAATCAGGAGAATTCACCTCGAGCGAGTTGGAGGGGGTGGTGACATTTATTCCCTGCGATTGGTGCACATGACCTATGCGGTCTCCATGCACGTAATGAAACGGCTGTATTGTGGTTTTTATTTGCCAGTTTGGTGGTCTTCACTATTTTGTTCATATTCTGATTTCATCAAACTACATTGCATTGAAATCTATGCGAATATATATTTATTCTAGCGTCGTACAGCGGACTCTTTTGCTTCGTCCGACACTTCCATCGTCCTTTTTACGTCGTGTCTTGTCTCAGGAGACCCCCCACTCCAACCCGACAGTGATAGTTTCCCACTGTGAGGTGCAGGTGTGAAAAATAAGATCAGGAGGATTGAAAGGGCCTTCCTTGTGATATTATCCAGAAAATGTCAGGAGTGCATGTGTGAAAAAGGCTTCTGTGAATCTCCTCAGGGGGAAATGTAAACAAAGAGCAAAGACTTTGTACTGAGAGCAGTTAATAACTTCATCACACACATATCCTGCTGCTGCAGTTTCAGGCTTTAAGAAATGACTATAAAGAATTATGGTTTTGTTCTCCTTTGTAGCCCATATGCATTCGGGTTTAATTCAGCTCTTTTCATTACTAGCTAAAAACTCCTCACAGGAGCTTTAAATAGTCCATTAGTCATTTGTGTACATCAAATCTGCTACCACCATCTTATTCCTAACCTATCCAAAAAGTATAACATATCAAACATCATGTTTTGAAAGTCTTGTGAGACATTTGGGATGTTTGGATGGATGACTGGATGTTGTTTTGGATGAGATAACTTGACTGCTTTCTTTTAAATGGCTTTTGGGATGTTATTTATTTCTTGCAGCTCACTATTCAGTTTGAGTTTTAAAGCTTATCCAGGCATCTCCTAATTATTTTTGCAAACTTGACCTAGGAGCTTTGCTAGAGGGGTTAAATATTTCATCAAATTTGGAAGCAGGACCACTTACCACTACTGTATTTGACAAGTTGAAAGTGAGCTAATGTGTCGTCATCAGCATGCATTATCTGGCAAAACACCGGAGTTTGAGTCACCAACGGCCATTTGAATGAAATAAACAGTTTGCAGAATAATAAAAGCTTGTGTTCATCAGACCTTAAAGCAGAGCGGAAGAAATCAGTAGATGAGGAAGGGGAGATGAGAAGGCATCTGGCTGATGAAGGGCAGGATGCAGAGAAAATGAACCAAAAAAGGGTGGAAACAGAGTGGGAGGGGAGTGGGCCGGATAAGACGTGAGCACGTCCTCCTCCTAATGACAGAATTATGACCCAGCTCCATCTGCCACTCAATCACAACCAGCCAATCGGAGCCGCTCTCAAATGCGTCCTGGTTCCGTTAGGCACTCCCATCTGTACTCAGCACAGAATTAAGGATATAATCAAACGCTCAGACGTCAAGGAGATGTGGAGACTCATAGTTCTGGCTCAGAATTTGCCACGTTCCTCGTATCTGTGGCAGGCGCTGCTGTTTGTGGCTGTGATAATTTGATTTGTGCTCCAATTTTGATGCAAAATGGACATCGAGAGAGATGGAGATAGTCCTTATGTCGGTTATATTCGGATGTGATCAGTAATTTATATTTCCAGTCATGCTGCCTCTCTTCTCAAACCACTTGCTAGGGAAAGCCGTTGCATCCTAAACACAATCTGGCATGCTCAGAGTCTTGCGTCCTTTGATTCTGCCAAAACAACATAATGTGCGGAACTGGCTGTGTGTTGGTGTGTATGTGGCTGATGTATCAGTCTGCTTGGCTAAATGTTGAAGGAAAAGTTTGCATGGATAAAACTTCAACTTTCTAGTTTCCTGATATGATACCTCTGAATAGATCTCTCCATTTGTTTTACTTTTTTGGCTTCCTGTCCCCCCGTGCTGCACACCTGTACATTTTAGTTAACTCTGGCTGTGAAGATGCCATGTGACATCAATTCCTCTGTGTATTTCCTTCCCATCTCTCCCTCACCGTTGTGTTTTTTGCCTGCCTGAGCTGGATGAGACCGGGTAGGGTGCATTTGAATGATTTGGTATGCAGCGACAGCCCCGTTCTGTTTCATTGCAGGAGCCTTCGCCTTATCTCCTTAATGGATTATGAGCAAGAGAACAAAAACAGAGGGATGCAGAGTGAGAATGATTGGACTCCCTGCAAAGGGCCGGCAGGAAACAGGCTGCAGGCAGATAAATAAACCACTCTGCCTGTACATTTCCTCTGCCCCTGAATCACAGATGTTATTAAGAAAGAGAACAATGGGAACAGCTTGTAGTCAAGAGTCATTTGAGCCTGTGTAGTCTTTGCATTCCTGATTTACCTGCCTGCTGGTGGGGGTACGGACATGTCAGCTAGTCTGTTAGTCTGCTGCTGTTGTGTTAATTTGTGTCCCGAGACATTAGACACTATCTTTTGGTTGTTTGCCTGCATAAAGAGGAGGCAGAAACTCAATGTTCTCAAATGTCAATACACAGCCCTCCCAGAAACAAACCCTGGTACATTTGCTGTGCAGGGAAGCTGATGGTTTACCATTAATTAGTGCTAATTTAAAGGGTGTCTTCTCATGTTGCCTCTGCTAGAGTCCTGAAATCAGTATTTTAACCAACTATTGATTCAGAAGGATGAGTTTAAAAATGTATAGAGTCAACGAACATCAGCATGTCTACCTTTTATAGCACGCTGCACATCTAATACACTAACATACCTGTGCATGTTAGCATCAAATGCTGCAAAGACAACAGGACATCGTAGTCTATGCAAAGTAGTTGCAGATACTGTACTGAACTAGGCCTGGGCGATATGACTAAAAATGTTATCACGATAACATTTTTCATATCAGTCGATATCGATAATTATCACGATAAATGTTAAATCATTACTTCTTTCAAATTTAAAAGCTGATTTTTGCTCCTGAGTGAAAGTTGAAGAAACCAGATGGTTAATTATGGTTTAATTATTCTTTATTATCAGAACATGACAAACTATAATTAAACAGGAACATGTCACCATCATAAGCTCAGTGCACGGAGCTGGAAACACTGATATGACAGTTAGCTGCTGGGCAGTAACACTTAGCCTACTGGCCCGCTGCTTACTGAGGGTCCACACCATACACTGTTTATATTATTTACAATACGGTCCACACTAACACTGGTTTGGGACGTTTGGTCATTTCTTTCCTTCAGTGTGTTTTTAACGGGTCATATTGTGTCAAACAGTGAAGGGTCTGTATGTTGCACGTTTTAGCTTCACTCGTCTTCGGCACGGTAAGCAGAGCATGTTACTCGTTTTTTATCGGACTGTAAATATCCAAAATGTCTCCAAACTCCCGCAGCTGAGCGGTCTTTCTTGTCGTGTTGTCGATAATATTTCCTCCGTGCCTCAAGCTGGCAGGCTCAGCGCTTTCCTCTGTGTCACTAGCGCTAATTTCGGCTGTGTTTTCATTGCGCTCCGATCGTCTGTAAGCCCGCCTACCCATATCCCTGCGACATGATTGGCTGTTCGACGTCGTTTTCTTCTTCTCTTTAATGTCGGGTGGCAACTAGCGTTCAATGCGCATTAGCGCCCCCCCGTTTCCCAGTGGTTGGGCGGTGTAATTACAGGTTAAATTCTATCGAACATTTTTAATGTTTATTGTGAGAAAAATTATATTGCGATAATTATCGTTATCATTTTATCGCCCAGGCCTATACTGAACTACGATTCTGAAGACATTTTTTCAACATGATTGAAAGCCAAATCCAGACTGTAATTTAGATGTTTTCAAGTCTAAAAGGCCTTTTGTGTAGTTACATTTTTCTCCAGACTCCTGGTCAAGCTGCTCAGTTTGAAGTTTGAAAAAGAAAAAGGTGAGTGAGGGTTATTTAGATTGAGCTGTTTGCTGGTTCTGCCCAGAGCCTCCTGTTTGAGATAGTATTGACAGAAAAAAGACAGGTCAGCATGAAAGGATTGTGGTCCAGCAGACATAAATGTTGATATTGTGTGCTGCCTGGGGTTAAATCCAATTTGCTTTAGCCATTTGGTTTATTTGGAAGTAAACATCCCTTTAGGCTGCAGCTACGACTGTGTTTCATTTTCCTTCCACGTTTATATATCTTTTTCTGTTCATGGTTTGCTTCCAAGAATTCTTTCTTGAAGACTTGCTCGTGAATGTTTGTTTGCAGTGCATGACCCCTGCCAGCGAAGGTGTTTGAACAGAGATTTTCGCTCTCATATTTTTGTATTCTCCTGCAAGGCTTTTTGTCTTCTTTTTTTTATTGCTGATGAACCTTGTACAGTAGTTTCTCCCTGTAGGTGCAGAGTGAGAGCTGAAACAGCAAGAGAGTTTTTATTATGTGTGTCATGTGTTTGTAAGCATACACCGCAAGATGTAGATGTGTGTCTCAGCCATTCCATTTAATTAACTTCTGCTAGAGGCCTTAACCAATAATGTTATATTTTGTTCCTTTTCAAAGTTCACTATTTGTAGTTTATGCAGACCGCATGGAGAGAAGACTAGAAATGATAGATTATTTAACACATAAAAAATACAGATTTGAATCATTTCTACCTTCCCATAAACTGTAAAACATACTTTACCTTTTCATTACATTTTTCAGTACATTTTCATGCTGTTACTCTTTATGTCAAAGCATTGGAAAGTTAGAGCATTTCGTAAATGTCTTTTTCATCACTTTGGTGACTAAGAAATAAAAGGGCCTATAAAGCAGTAAATACTGGCCTGACGTGTCATATACCCTGAAGAATTATGCACATCAACGTGTGTCAGACATGAACGACAGTCGTACATTAAGTGATTTCTGTTTAAGAGCACTTCCTGTATGACATAGTGTCTGTTCACTACATTTCTTACTGCCAATTTCTACATAGTCCGTGTGCGCTGCGTTCCGTCAGCACCACGGTTTTGCTCAGTCAGACGGCGCGAGCCCTGCCCCACTGCGTCTGTTTCTGAAACTTGAGCGCAGCGGAACGGAGCCCTGAGCAGCTGTACTCATATCACAGGAGAACTACATGAAAGATCAGGCAGGTATGAAGAGATAAATGTGCAAACATGTTGCTCTCTCTTTCAGAGGATGCTTTGTCGTTTGGTGCCAGTTTTGACGTAATGTTGTGATGGAACATAAGATCGGGAGTCTCTATATTTTGTTTTATTTTTAACTTGACCGGACACTTTTTTTTTTTTTTTTTGGTCTGACTTCCTGTCCTGCTTGTTCTATTCTGTCCAGCTTGACACGCGCTTGCAACCCTGCTCGCTGTGGAAAAAGGAGCATTGACTAGAGTGGCAGCGAACAGTGGCATAAGCGCGGCGCTGATGGACCGCCGTGTGCACGTGTGGAAATTGGCAGTAAAGCATCTTTATCTGTACTAAGATGTACACATTATATCATTTATTGCAAGTACGCTTGGACTCTCAATGTTTAAGGGAAATATCTGCTCTTATATGTGTCATGCTTTCCAAGCAAGTTCTGCATCATTGGGAAATCAAAGTATGGATTTTTCAATCTAACTTCTTGGGCTCTGATTCTGATCTGATAGGGCTTTGGATATCTGCTGATACTGATCCGATCTGATACCAGTGATATATTAATCACCTATATTCTTCACTGTGACGATGAGGCTGGGAATCATTTAGATATAAATCAATACATAATATCTGTCACTCACCCTCTGCTGTCTCAGTGAAGTCCTCGTTGAGCTGCATTGTTTTCCCAAAGCTGTGCCCTCCCATCATATCCACTGCTTTTCCATCTTGCTAGTTTGGTTTCTCAAAATGTCATGCACTTTCATGACCTGCCATGATGGTAGTCGAGGTCAAGTCATTGATGATCCACGGAAGTTTTTCACGCCGCTTTGCTGTTACATCATAGCTCCAGGTTTCTGCGGTGAGGCTTGTAGCTTTAACATCCGTAAAGCTGTTCAGTGTTCTCATGTATCGCCCTTCCAAGTGATTTGTCGCTTACTAACCATCACTGGGAAGTTTCTCACGTCTTTGCAATGCAGCCGTCAAAGTTTTCTTCATTACATCTGCCTTTTTGTTTAGTTAAACGTGTTGTTCCACCACCACTCCTCGCAGCATTAGCTTTGCAGCACTTACAAGTAGTCACAGGCGTAACACGCATGGATACATCCAAACTGCTTAGCCTTTGTTTGCTCCGCCTCGCAGCATGCACAGGCCTACCAGTGCACTGATGACGTTGACGACGTGCTTACTGTAAACACAGAATAGATCAGCCACATGGATTGGATCCTTGGATCGACCCATTGTCCCAAAACCTGATAACCCATTTGTGTCAGTATCAGACTGATATCCGATACCAGGATCGTATCGGCACATCTTTACATCAAAGTGTGACAGATATTACAAACAAATGTAGAGAGAGATTTCTGGTTTATTTTCCCTTTTTTACTCCAGTTAACATCTGCTTTGTTTCATCTTTTAATGGCAGTGTCTGTGAATATGAGTGTGCAGCGATGTATGTTGTGTGTTGTGAGCCAGAGGACCTTTTCATTTTCCTCATATTATGTCACAACTATATTTAAACGTCTGGGTTGTATATTTCACACAGCTTGCTGACTATCTTGGAGGTTTTGTGTGAATGGGTTTGTTTGCTGTGACCTTGCTCAGAAGGTTGTCGATGTTCCTGAAGTGTTGTTTGCCAAGAAACGTTGAAGGTTTTAGTGATCATTTTAAATACATTGATCACACTATTGGAAAGACGGTTGCATGAAAGCCTTGAGTAGGCTGAATGCATATTGTGGGATGTTGCCTTGCTGCTTTTTTTTTTTACTGGAATCTGTGTTGGAATCATTTTTAGCTTTGGGTTTTTAAAGGCAACACAAAGCATTTTAAGATGTAGCGTCTTTCCAGGTTGATCTCTGACCCTCTCTGTGTGAGACCTTGCAGAGCTCAGATGCTTTTTTATGATTCTAGTACAGTAAGAAAACAAGGAATTCAGTTCAAGCCTTTTCTGCCAAACAGTTCTCTGTGTGTTCCATAAGTACTTCAGTGGAAAAAAAAGCATTTGTGAGAGCAATAGCCTTCGGGGGTTGCGCCAAATGAAAATGCTTTTTTTTTCTAAACCCCCCACACCTCACTCAAGAAGTGTTTGCTTGTTTTTCTGTTACTATTCGCTCTCTCTTTCTCTCTCTCTGTGTCTCTCTTTCTCGTTTTTTACCTTTGATTTGAACTCTGACATCCAAGTCTGCCCCAGGATGTCTGTCACAAACTGCAGTCCAACGTTGTGACAATGCTTTTTTTCTTCCCGTGCCTTTTATGACCTTCTTTTCTTCCTCTTTCTGTTCTTTTTTTCTGTTTTTTCCCTTTCAAGGTCTGGCGCACCTGACGTTAAACGACCAAGGTATGGGTTCATTCCTTTTTTTGTTTTGGTTCTGTTTTTTTTAAAAGAGGAATTGACTCAGCCTCTCTACCCCCGACCCCTGGAAACTGTCGCTTTCCCTCACGATTTCCTCCTCTGCTTTTTTGCCCTCTCTTGGTGCCATTTCCCTCCATTTCCTCCCAAAATCCTCCCTTGTCTCTGACCCTTTCCAACATCTTCCCCCTGTTGCTTCCCCCTTTTTCCTCTCCCTCCACATCTCATCTATTTTTGTTTGTGACTCCCGCTCCCCCCTCTCCCTCCTCCCCCCTCCCCTCCTCCATGTCTTTGTGCTTCTCTGTGACCTCCACCAATTCGTGTCCCACCCCTTGTCCTGTCCTATGGCTCACGTCCTGGACCTTCACCTCTGACCACCTTTGTCCCCGACGACCTGAACCAGGGGCTGAAGGTAACACTTTTCTGCTATCCCTTCTGCTTGGGTTTGAAACAACAGAAAAAGTGCTGATTCTTTTGGAAATGTGTTTGCTGGTCAAAAAAATAACCAAATCAAAATGTGTCCAGACTTCCATTACTAACACTTCAAGGTCAAAGTGTTTTCGAATGTGCAGAGTTTCTCATCACCACTCTGCTGACATTCCCATTGTTTGGCACTCAGATAATTTGAAGGGCTACAGATCTTAATGAAATGTGCTAGACTTCTTCTTTGAATGTGAATAAGTGTTGTTTTTAAGATGCTATGAACACTGGATGATAATTGTGATGCTACTTTGTGCACATCTTACACCACAGCTGTTAAACACAACACTTCTTTCTATCTCTCAAACTTTCTTCACATCTTCTCACTTTTTCTGCATTTCCTTATTTTGTTTTAAAGATGTTAAATCCAGAGCTAAAGGTCTGGATGTGAAAATAAGATGTCATTTTGTGTACTCCAGCAGCTGAAAGCAAAGCGCCAGTCTGACTATTTACCAGCCCTCAAGGTTATGTTCTCCTCATTCTCTGACATTTCTTTGCTTCTGGCCTCCCAGTGAGGGCTGTCCAAAGGAGAAAAAAAAAAACTGTTAGGGGAAAGTTCACAAGAGAGAAAGGAAGTGAACAAAACGCAGCAGCCAGTGAATTTTCTGACCTTTACTGGTGTGATGAGAGCTTCCTGTCTTCCACCATCCTACACCCTCGACTTCACTCTGTTCGACTGGTTAATCTCAAGTTGTCACTGGCTACGTTTACATGCACACCATATTCCTGTATTAATCGGAATAATGACAATATTCCGATTGCGTAGGAGTCATGTAAACACCTTATTCCAATTGTCATAACCCGATGAAGCTCATATTCCGATTATTAAAAACCCGAATAAGACCCCTGGCATATGCCTGTATCAACCCGAATATTGGGCCATGTAAACGCCTTAGTCGGAATATGCTCCTGAATGTGCTGCTTCAAGGATTTTGTTATACAAGTAGCGTATGTCTGTCTGAGAAGGAGCTCAGTGCGCATGTGTGCGGGTGGTGGAGCGAGTGAGGAGAGAGAGAAAACGAGGCGAGTGTGTGTGTTCTGCAGATGTGTGCAAGAGGCGCTTTATGATGCCGGGGACCGGAGCAGAATTAGGCAGAGAAACGTTAAGCTCAATGGTACTACAAGTTCTGTGTGTGCGAAATAAACGCCCCGACACCTTAAGCTACCAGCCGGACTCTCCGTGTATGTTTTACCCCTGTAAAAGTGACGGGGGTTAGCCCCGAAGTTGAGAGATACTACGGCCCTGGGGCAGACAAACAAGTCTCCCCTGTGCGCTCTGACCACGGTCGGAACGCCAAAGCAGGACAGGTTAACAATTTGTTTACGCCCCTAGATGACGTCTTTTCGTGACGCTACTAGCCTACTACTACTACTACTACGGTTTATTCGGAATATGCTGATTAACATGTAAACAGGAATATTCCAGTAGCTCAGCACTCTACGGAGCATGTAAACACCTTTTTCGGAATATTGCCTTAACCAGAATATGGACCTTAATCGGAATATGGTGTGCATGTAAACGTAGCCAATCATTTTCAGATTGCAACACTTCAGGAAAAGCTCAGTTTTACAGGCAAATTCAGAAAGTAGCAGCTTTCTGACTACTGCCATCTGTAACCTTTCCACATACATGGTTTAAGAACAAGCATTAAACAAAGACCCTCAGATCTCAGCGTCCATTTCATGGATTTTTGCTCCTTTGAAATTAGAGGAAACATTTAGAGGAGAGTTAATATTTCATCATTACAGCATTTGTGCTCTTTTTTTAAATTCTTGTTGGAGGTCAAACTGAGATAAGGCCTCAATTAAGGCTGTAAAGTGAGGCGATGAACGCTGCAGCAGAGTCAAAGTCAGCTGTATAGTCTAATGATTTATAGCTAAAGTATAAATCAGCTCTGTCTCTTAATAACATTCATGCTTTCAGTTGTACTGTTAGAGGTGCAGTGGTACCTGAGAGATGAACTTTACATCATTGATGTACAGCAAAGTGTCTTTTATTAAGAAAATTGATTCAACATTTAGCTAGACATTTGAATATGATCTCAATGAGACCCCCTCAGTGTGTCCCCCCAAAAGAAATATGAGGCAAAACTCAAGTTGGTATCAGACAATGAATGAGATCAGTGGAGTAAAAGGTGCGATACGCAGAATTTTTACACCAAAAATCAAAATTAACTAAACCTACAACCTTACATTACCTCAAATATTTATCAAAGCCAGAGAAATCCTTAATTTCAAAGTTGTAACATATCGTTGCCGTGGAAACATCGGATGTAACATCAAAGACCGCTGCATAAGGAAGCGTGAGCTGCTACTGAAAGCTGCCGTTCTGTCGCTGTAGGTGCTGCTATGATAACAATACCGTCATGTAAATTAAACTTGGATACATCGTGGGTAAACATATTCTCTTCCTCAGGTCTGTTTCGTCGTCTTGACTACGGTCAACTCGGAGTTTGTTTTCATCGGGGATGGGGGGGGAGTTAGCAGAGAGAATCACTCTCACGTTTCTCATTGTGTTTTCCAAAGGTATACATTTATTTAGCTAAATTAGTCATCAAGTCTTAAATTAAACTTTACGTTTGCATTACTTACGGAACTTGCCGAACTTATCCACAACCTGTAACAAGTCTTACACTTTTTTTCTCAGAATTCCTCGGAAACTTTATTTGACTGCTGAATCAATGTAGTAACATCTGCATATATCAGAGATAAAATGAGCCCATACAGATAGTAACTTGATATGCTAACATCGGCTGATATTATCGGCCGGTCGATTAATCGGTCGGGCTCTACTTTGTATGGTACGATACGATATGATACAAGATAACATGATACAATACAACATCATACGATTATAATATCAATCGATAAGATAACACTTTATTGCTCCCTTTGGGAAATGTGTGCTGCGTTCATTCAGCTGCCTCAACAGTAGTACTAATAAATTAACAGAGAACGATAAAAGGACGTAGTTCCAGTTTAAAAAAAGCTGAAGATATCACTGTCGGTGCATTCTCCCAGCTTTAAACATTTGTTTCTGATGGTCTGTAGAAGTAGAAGCTTGCAGACCTTAAAGAAAGGCAAGGCAAGTTTATTTATATAGCACATTCCAACAAGGCAATTCAAAGTGCTTCACACAAGACATCAAAAGCATCATGACAAAGGAAAAAGAAACAATAAAATAGAAAATTTAAAAATCACTGAAATGATTAAATCTCAAAATATGTCCGGATCTTAGCAAGAAAAGAAAGGTCAGCATGTAGGAATAAAATAACCAGACCTCAAGTCAGACCTAAGTAAACGTAACCCTTTATTCTGTGACTGATTGACAGAGCTGACAGAGAATTACTGATAGCTAACAATAAAAGCTGAGAGAATTGTGGCAGTAAGTTAATGGAGATAGTTGCCTTCCATGAGCTAACCTTTTAAAAGTCCATTTTGTACTTGTGTAAAATGGCCCCTCTCGAAACACAACACTCTCTTTTTAACCACTGAGTCATCGAGCAAGCTGTTAACCAGGTCATTACTTCTATATGGCCCAACACAAAGGCCGTCTATATGTCTTTGTCCCCAGATATTCTCTGCTACCAACGGATGAATCATACCCATAATCCCTTCATCTCTATGCAGCCTCCCCTTTGCCTCTATAGAGAGTCCCCCACAACCTGCTGCCATTTAACTCTGATCCCTGTCTGTAGTCCATCTCAAACTGGACGGACTGTTTGCTCCGGCTGCTAGATGAGCACACACACCAAGATAATAGAACATACCAGAAGAATTGGAAATCTGACATTAGAGCATCAATGCAGCTCCATCATCTCTCCTGAGACACGCCCTGATCTGAACATCAGACATCCAGGCTCTAGACCTCCGTGTCTGGGACATCACTGTGTATTCCCTGTCAACTCTCCTCTCGCATGCAAGCAACAGGGTTAGAAATTGGAAAGGTGGCTGAAAAATAGTTGAATAAATAAAAAAGTTAACAATATTTTCTGGTAAAGATAAGGGCTGGCATTGTGAGGCAGAGATGAAAAATGAGTGGTGCAAAAAAATAGTCTATCCTACGCATAGCTGAGCTGCTTTAATGAGCTTGTCATTGGCTGTTTCCCACTTCCTGATGTGTCTGATTTTCCATAAAACTACCATGTCAATAACATTTATAATAAAACCAAGTTGCCAAATGTGCCAAAGAAATTCCATTGAGCTCTAATATATAATTCTGTTTGGAGATTCACTGAAATGCAACCTTCAGTGTGGAAAAATGAAGCCAATATGGACATTTAAAATAAATGCAGTTCCTCGAGTGTCCACTCGAGGCTGCCTGCTGAAGCAAAGGAATCCCTAATAGGCCCCATAATAAAATGTCCATTTTCACATCAGAAATGAACATGTTAACAACCTGGTTCAAAGATCTGGTATCAATAGCTGGTTTCTTTATTGTTTCACACTGAACAGGAGATTGATCTTTTTTACAACTCTTTGTTTTCATTATATTAAAGCTAAGAGTTATTCATAATTTTACATTATTGGTGCCTTGTAGCTGTTTGCCAGGAGGCTTGAGGCCCGCTGAGGGACTGCAGATGTAAACTAGCTTTCAGCTAACTCTGGTACAACGCATCAAATGGCAACATTTATGTTTAATATTGTACATGGTCCCTTTACAAATACAAATTCAAACAAACAAAACATTTGCCTGTTACTAGTAGGATCAAAAGCATGGTGGATAGCATTTCCAATATGTCGTCTGCCATCGTGCGGCTTCATCACGCGTCTTCAGAATCCAATCGGTGATGTCACCGAGAATACGTCCATGTTTTATACAGTCAGTGGCCGTATCCCACTCCCATCATCATTTGCATTTATACAAAAATAGAATTCAATGGGGCGCTGGTGGCGCAGTGATTAGTGCGTGCGCCCCATGTATGGAGGCTATTGTCCTCCAAGCGGGCGGCCCGGGTTTGAATCCGACCTGTGGCTCCTTTCCTGCATGTCATTCCCCACTCTCTCTCCCTGATTTCGGACTCTATCCACTGTCCTATCCCTACAATAAAGGCACAAAAAGCCCCCCCCCCAAAAAAAAATAAAAAAAAAATGTATAAGACGTTCATTCAAGATGTAAAATACAGTTCTGGTCAGAGATGGAATAAAATAAAACCTCTAACATAGTGATACCTTTATAGATATATTGTCTATGTTCCAAATGTTCCTCACCAGGGCCTAACCATGCTCCTTCAATAAAGGCTTCTAAAGAAGAAACAACCTGAGGGATGGATTCCACGTTATCAGAGTACAAAGTAAAGTAGCTGATTATGCAGGTTTCATCCAACAGTGCCTAGACAGCCATTTATATAGATAACCCTGCAGCCAGAATTAAGTGTTTTTTTCCCACTAAACAGACCCAAAAAGCATCTTAAAAGGAAAAAATAAATCAATAAAGCCATTTGGCAAAGGAAGGAATGTGAAACATGTTAGCGGGTTAGGCAATTTTCATCACAGGATTTAGTCACCTTTCAGCTTCCCGGGCATCGTTCTTAAAAATCTGTGTGAGTGTGTGTGTGTGTGTGTGAGCACTCATGTATGTGTCTGTGTGTGTCAAGGTAGTCATGTTTTCAATAATAGAAAAGATTTCCAATGTTAACGATCAGAGGCAGGTGCCTCAGCCGTCACATAACCAGGCCAAGAAAATCAATGTCGGTCTCCTCTCAAACCCAAGGCTGTCCTTCACAGCTGCAGGAAGGACAAACCACAGGCTTCAGTCTCTGCTGATCTCTATCTGCCCGTCTGTGATGCTGCTGCCAACACCACACGTTTGGTCCCAGGCTAAGAGAGCAAAAGACTATATTTAACGATTGGGTAGTTAGATTGATTAAAGGCGATCTTGGATTAACATCACCTTACATCTTTTCCAATCCTACATTTCTTTCATTTTAAAATAAAAAGTGAAAATGTCTGGATTTAAAAAGAAAGATATACATGGTTTTGTTAGGTTGATGCCAGAACAAAAACACTGAAAATTGTCTTTTAATGTAATCTCGAAAGAGTCGCTACTTTTAATTGGTTTGTCCAGATCGTCCAGATTTTAGACCATGAAGGAGATCTGTTTTTCCAGCAGCAGAATGTAGATTCATTATTTTGGGGAATTATTGGGAAAAAGAAAAGAAACCAACAAAAACAAACAGACCAAACAACAAAGCTATTGCAAGGTTATCCTGAAGGCATTGCACCACTGACCTTGGCCAAATGTAGTGGTACAACATCTTCAGTTGTGATGGGATTTACCTTGAAGGAACAATTCCCACAATTATTTTTTACACAACACTCACAAAAGCAGTCAAACGGGAAGGTCTGAGTCTCACCTTGATCCACTGATTCTAATTGGATTCCTCTTTACAGCTTGGAATTTATTTGTTGAGCGTTAATGTAGATTTTATTTTTCTCAAATATTAGAGAAACTTCTGGAGCTTGAACACTGATTTTAAAACTCTCTAACATTTGCTATAGATTAAGTGAGACCGTTTGGTTTCAGAAACAGTCGAGTATTATACAGGCATGTCTGAGTAAGAGCTTAATGTCATTAGAGAAAACAAAGATCAGTCTCATGGGGATGTGCGTCCTTCAGGATATTTTTAATATCTGTGAAATTGAGTCAGTGAATCAATATTCCTCTATTGTTAGCAGTATTCAGTTATTATCTTTGATAAATGTATCCAGTACTATCCATATTAATTCATTGTTTTTACTTAAAAAGAAGAATGTACGACTTTTTGATCCAGTAGATGTCGCCCTTGAGCACCAGCATGAAACCAAAACAAACTGTTGTTTGGTGACACCTCCGACACACTGAAGCCTCCGCTCTCCTCCAGCGACACACCTCCAACCCCCCTCCCCTCACGTTTGCACGAAGGAGTTATCAAATTGGAACGCGCCATAATTAAGCGCTAAGCGCAAGCAGCGGTCAGTTGTCCTCATCTCAAGGCACATTGTTGTGTTAGCAGGCTAATGGTAGCGCTCTTTCGTTAGCTCGTAGCGTCACATTGCATGTACTTTTAAACGGAATGACCGTGATCTAAAAACGCTTACGTGACATTCATATTAGCAGTGAGTACAGTGTGTTATTCTTCTTTTCTCTAGTCCCTCACTTAAACAACTTTTATACACAAGGGAATGAACCGGCCGACCCGTCCATGTAAACACGACGTAAATACGGGTCAGACAACATCACAGCCAGCGGGACTCGCGCCTCACACTCATTGTAGACGGTCATGACTCAGAGATATTTACAGAGGATATACTTGATTCCTTCTATATGTATGTGTAACAAGTTGCACATTCTTCCTTTTAATTCTTGTGAATATAGATGCAGTCTATTTCCGTAGCCCGGCGAACTCCAAAGTATAATCTTGTTTCTCTTCTCCGCTGTAGGTGTTTCCACTCTAACAGACTAATTAAGGTGCCTTTAAATAAATAAAACTGTTGTTCCTTATAATAGAAATAACATGAAAGTTAATCGCTCTAACTCACTATTTCCAGCCACATGGCTTTGGAATCGCGGATGTTTAGCCCACGGACCATATGGTTCCTATGTGAATTGAACCCCTCGCTACTGCTGCTGCCACCACCTCCTCTTTTTAGAGGCCAGCCTGGTGCATACTGGGAATCAAATTAACCAGGCCCTGGGAGATTGCCTCTTGGCAGCTTTAATGTAGATCTCCTTGGAGATACTGGCGGCAAAATGAAGGGAATATCCTGCCTGATCTGTATCTAACCTCAAATGTAATAGACTAGGTCCAGGTCAAGATAGCCATCTCTGTGAGCTCACTGAGGCCAGTTTGTGGACTCCATGTGCTGCTGTGTTTGTCAGAGCTATTTAAAGACACTGAGGAGTGCAGTGGAGCTCAACACAAGAGCAAAACAAAGAGTTTCTATTCTTCTGATTGGTTGTGTTTACCTGTGTAATTGATGTATCATTTCATATATATTTAACACTTATCCTGGTCTTAAGTTTGGAAAGCAGATCACAGCCTTCCTCATCTTTCAGCCTTTAGTAAGAAGTAAACCAAGTAACAAAAAATAAAGATATTTATTCAGTGTTTGACATACCCACCAATAAACTTGCTAGAGTTGAATGTGTTATATATCTTTAAACATATAATTATCTTTGGTAAACATTTAAAAGCAGAGTTTTCACTGACTCCACCTTTTAAATTCAGCTAAGATCAGAATCTCTCCCAACCTTTGCCAAGCTGTGACGCTCTCACACCAACGCTGAGGTGCAGAGGTACAAGCAATATTCACACTCAAAGTCTACACTTACATCTTCAAATAAAAAGATGGATCCAACGTTTGTGTCTACTTAATGAGCAACAGAGCAGTATCACATCAAAAAGATCAAAGTTGGTTTAAAGAAAAGTAGAACGTGCAGAAGAAAGGAAACAAACAAAACAGTCGTTGCAATGAAAGAAGACATTATATTGGCAAAGTGCAAGAAACACTAGGCAAGAAAATAGATCTAATGCTCTGAGCGTGAACTTTTTAAAATTCAAATTAAGTTCTTGATTGCCACAATTAATGAGTCAAACCATTCTTTCCTGTCTACCACAGTAATCTAAGGCAGCATCTCATTTCTCCCTTCACACCTCCTTCTTTCCTCTAACCCTCAATTGTGAGTGTTTTTACAGAGGTTAGGGCGTCCTGTTTCCTTTTGCGATCGATGGCTGTAGTCAGAGGTGGAGTGGTGCCTGAAGAAGTGGGTATACTCTTAATTTTACACCATATGTTGTTTTAAGTGTCCAGTCCAGAGGAGGATAAACATCCTCTGTTATAAACAATGACAGGACTTCTCTTGCATATATAGTTAGTGTGCACTTGCCAATAGAGACAAAGTAGGGAGGGTCATCCCTTCACCATCCTAGAAAAAAAATTGCAGCTTACTGCAGAATATTGTCAATCACTCTTTGGTGTGAATCAGAGAATAATTAGAAGTGGGTATACCCTCTGGAGACTGAAAAATAAGTGGGTATACTTCGTATACCTGCACTACACCACTGGCTGTAGTCATCTAACCATTTAAACAGCCCGCGAAATGGTGTGTTTTTAAATTCAGACCCCAAATAGGTAGGAGGAAATCCAGAATACTCATGCACACTAGACAACGACCATGGCTCCATGGTGAAGGGTAACAAACCTGCCTGTTCAAATCATCATTCAACTAATTTGAAATCTGTGATAATTGATACTGAAAGGTTTAGCTTTTCTCATGCAACAAATGAAATATGTCAGCTCTGATGACACTCCAAAATCAAGCATCATAACCAAGTGAATTTTGGTGAAAATAGGTATTTCTAACAAACACCTATTTTCATCCTATTTGTGAAGCTTTGATGTGCTGTAGAGCAACAGATGAAGCCATCGCCAACTTCAAACTTTCTCCTGAATGTGTGTGTAAGGTCCATCAATAGCGAAACACTACAAACATTTACTGCAGTAAAAAGCTATGTGAGACCGGTGACTTACCAACCGACTACAAGTGAAACAGCAGCCCTGCACCACCAAAAGCTATAACGTAGAAAAGTAATCCATCCAAAAGATGCATTGATCAGCAAAATGAACACTTAACAATATTGATAATGAAGGTCACTCAGTCAAAGGTTGGACCAAAGCAACGGGAGGGAGAGAGAAAATCCCTCAAGACAGTGACATGGGAGTGTATTTATGTTATCTTCCCTCTGCCTGTCAAAGGATAAGCATGTATAATTTTTCAGTGACCCAGTCTGCCCTGTTCATCAACCTGTGCATGTTGGCCTGTCTTGCTTGAAGCCTGCGCGGCTGCTGCAGAGACGTTAGGTCGGCATGACAGAAGTCCTCACACAGGCAGCGATTCCTCCTGACACAGCAGCGGGCTCAAATGGAAGGAGCTCTACAGCAGCCTGAATGTGCTGCACACAGTGTTCACCGCCTTAAAGAGAAAAGCCAGGGATGAGGAGATCTGGGGCTATAAGGGCCTCTGTGGCTACAGATTATCACTGCCGCTGCGTTATTATCAGCACAGCTTCCGATTCTTCTTCTCCAAAAACAAAGACAAAAATAAATATATGAAACAACAGAAAATGTAGCTTTGATGCCCTACAGAGAAGTTGCAAAATGACTGCATAACACAGATAGAAAGTCAGAAACTGCAGAGCTGTTCAAATTGCCAGTCAAACAATATCAGAAATATCAGAATCCATATTTAAGGTCAACAATGTATGACTTAATCCTTGTTAATGGCGTAATCACAATCTTAAATCTAATGCTGATTGACAGGGCTGGACTGAGGCTACCCTGTCTGACCTTCACTGGGTCCCTTGGGTGATGCGAATGACAGAGTGTGAGGTGTGTGACAGTCCCGGTCCCTCTGCCCCCCCCACCCACCCCTCTCTTTTCCTCACCCCCAGAGATTGATTGGAGGCCTGCATTGTGTTTCCCAGGCTAGTCACGCCTCATTATTGGCAGCCTCACTTAGAGAAACTGACAGGTCACATCATACACACAGCAAACTCCCACTTTTTTCTGCAGAACAGACACACACAAACACACTCTGCTGTTGGTACATATGCACACACAACAACAAATGATCTCATTACATGAGATTATTTTGTTTTGTTTTGAAGACCACACACTACCTTGGCCGATCACAAAACTCAATCCGAAACCGAAATGCTCCTGTGTGGTTGATGAATTGGCAGAAAAGAGGCGTGGGAGTGTAAGAACGTCAAATTACTCGTGTTTGTAGCTGCAGCAAATGTCTGAAAGTTAAATATAGTAATTTGAAATGACAACTTCTCTATTGTCCTCTCTGTCCCTTCCGATCCAATCAATCCACCTTGACTTGAAAACGTCTGGCTGAAGGCAGTACTTATGAGGATGTAAACAGTGTGGGTTGACTCATGAATACTCATTCGTTATGGAAACACAGATTGTCGCAGTACGACACATTGTGTGCCGTATCACTATCGGTGGAAAATGTACAGCTACAGGCGCTGTGTCTGCGGACCCTGACTAAGCTTTAGTTTAAAGACCCCTGAAGTCATGTTCAAAAACTAACTTTTATCTGAAGTGGCAAACTATTGAAGGTCTTCCCCACTGTGATTCTAAAACTGTACGTAGAAGTAGAAAACATAGACATGAAGCTGGACTTGACTTCTTGGTCACTGACCCTGAAGTCAGGAGTAAATCCAAAGACACATCTTACCTCTCATTAAATCTTGTCTGCAGACCAATCTTCCAGCCAAATACCCAAAGTCTGAGAGTCAGAGATACTGGACTGCAAGAGCTACAAAAGTTATCTGCTTTGACTTATCTACTGCATGAAATATGAATTCTATCAAACGTGAACAGAGTATAATTATCTTTAAAACATATGAAAGACTGATTAACTAGGACCAGGATCAGTATGCCTGCAAGACCACAGGACATCTTGTGACGCTTCACTTCTTCATAACATCTGTATCCACTGAGATAATCGACATATAAGATTAACTCTGTGTAGTTTGTGACGCAAACTGGTGGCCTCCTTTAAAAATACATTTTACAACCTACATTAAGGCTGCAAAATAAATCACAGTTTCATTGTATTGCTGTATTAGGATTCCCAATAAACCCATCTGTCTGAATTGATTTGATCATTATAACCGTATTTCTGGGACACAAGCAATGCCTCTTACTCAGTCTGTGTACTTTGTACCTGTCTGAGTATCATGGCCAAGTTTTCTCAGACTATTAGATTCAGTCAGATCAGGCTGAAGTTGCAGTTGTCTAAAGCTACCTTTAAGATACCCTCATATCATATTAACCTGTAGTAAAGGAAACTCTAGTTTATTTTGAATTAGGAGGTGCATAGTGCAACACAGCTATTTACTAATGTACAGTCCAGAACATAAGTCACACTGGGGTATAAGACACAGGCTGTTTTGGGGGGGTAACGATTTCCGTTGCGTTCATCAAAGTCTACAACGTGCAATTTCTGTGCAGCTGTTAAGCTCTTCCTGGTACCATCTATTATGAAGAGATCCTGCTAGCTACCAGTACAGTACTTGAGCTTTCAGCTTAATGTTGATACTGTAGTACAGACCTACAGCCCGCCACCAATTTACCTAGAGTCAGGCTGTCCACCTCCACCACTTTTAATCTTTGATTGATTGGTGTTTTCAATCAAACCAGCCCTCCCAAAGGTTAATTTACTTAGCAGTATACCATTGTTTGCTTTTGAGCTAATGACAGCGAAAAGCTGTAAATAGTGGTGCCGACCGCCTGGGCCTCGTCTCTTTGTATCTCTGTGCAGCGAGGTGGGCGCTTGCAATAGACAATAAAGGGAGGCCGATGTTCAATGGCAAGCGGTGATGGTGGCGGCTGCACTTGTGGTTGAGATGGCACATGCCCATGACACAGACACATGTTTAGACAGACAACAGTGCCATAAAGTACCTCTCGCAGCTATTTACTCTTGTATATTGGTCACAGCGGTATATACGAGTCAGCTTACTTTCTAGAAGCAAAACATAATTCAAAATGAATCTTTAACTCTTAGAATACATTGTGCATACTGGATATATAGATACATTAACAACAACTATATATTTCTAAAGGGTGGATACTTTGAGGCAATGACTGACTCAGTGTTACCAAGGAATCCAAAAATATCTAAATCTATCAACCCTATTGATGGCTCGAGTTAATTTGGGCAACACAGGCTGAGGCTTGGTGCAGTCAAATGAAATCAGCCATTCTTCATAGGTAGCTGAGGCCCTCGCTCCCCTTTTTTTTAATGGTCTGAACCTTTATCCCCAGTGCTTTTCTACCCAAGAGTCAGTGGTGTGACCCTATTGTTCTATCTCCTTTTAAAAAAACATTTGTAGTCCTTATTTAGAAGGGAGCTTAATTGAATTTGGCTCATGGGGCATTAATCTTAGGGCTGTGTGGTCGGAGACTGGAAATTGGATCCAGGTCAGGTTTTTACATGTTGTAATTAAGGTCACTGGGGGCAGGAGAGGGAGACGGAGCAAATGTAATGGAAGGAGGGAGGATGGAGGCGTGTATAAGATGGAGCAGAAAATGGAAGAAACACTGAGGGAGAAGGATGAAAGCAAAGGAGGGTAAGGTTGTTAGGTTGTTAGGTTGTTTGCATGGGGATTAATATGGAGCACATGAACATGGACTTAAGGGAAAGCGAGCAATTAGAGTATAATTACAGACCATATAGAAGCAGTAGGGTTGTCATGATAACAGAACTTTAACCTTTGGATAAAATGCTAGCTAAAGCAAATAGTGTTGATACCTGTTCTGATCAAAAATGGAAGTCCAATGCACCAAATACTGTGTTATTTCTTGATTTAAATTAACGTCAGTTGTAAGAAAAGTTCGTCACACTGTCTAAATTGCAGAAATACATTGTCAACTTTTCGTTAACGATGCCGTGGCTAATTTACAACCCCTGTCCCTGGCTCGGCTTTTAAAGCTTCTGTACATTTTGATACTAACGGTTATTTAAAAAAACAAAACAGTTATTGTTTCATTTTAAAATATGTGGTATCATAAAGAATCAAAGTAGTCACATTTTTTAACAACCTTAATTAGCAACAGATAGACTTAAGGTGTGTTCAGACCAAAAGCAAATTCAATTTTTTCAAGTTATGAAATTACATAGAAAACAAAGGCAAGGTGTGAATTTGGGAATCCATCAGGAATGACGTGACGGGACACAAAATTCAGATTTTTCGGTGAACTAAGTTATTTCGACGGAGCAACAAATTTGCTCTACACTGTCACAAGCCAATCCACTTTTAGATATAGATATAGATTCCCCTTACTTTGATGCATCATTAATGATCTAATTGGAGTAAACACATTTTTTTAAGTTGCTTTCTTGTCAGATGGACCTGAACAAACATGCATTTTTATTTTTTACCAATCTGCATCAGAATGTTATTTCTGCAAACTTTCAATCGTTTGATTGCAGTTGGAATAAACCAAAGTGGGCTCATACTACTGTAGCAATCAGGAGGGCAGACTGTGCTACCTATTATTATTAAAAGTGAAACATAGACTCAGTAGAAAGGGATGAACATTTGCTCCTTAGTAGCGACTGAACCACATTCTTTAGTTTCTTTCCTTTAGAGAAAACTCCTCGGAGGGATGTATTAAACCAAACTATGATGGTTTTTAGTTTGCCAGTAGGTCTGGTGAGGCAAATTTGAGTTCTGCTTTTGAGCTGAACACACGGAAACCCACAAGAGAAATGTGGGGCAAACACTTTCATCCCTTTTGGTCTGAACCCGCCTTAACAGCGTCTCACTGGGTATTGGCTGACTCAAGGTGTAGTGCTGTCTCAGGCAAATCCAAATAGGACAATGATTGCAAAGCCTTTTGAATCCAGCATGAGCGTAACCCTTCTGTTCCCTTTCTCTTTGTACCGGCACCGCTCTGACCATTCCTGTCTGTTTCCATCTTGTGCTCTGCATCTTTGTCTTTCTATCTATCTCTCTGTTTCTGGCCATTTCCGTCCTTGTGTCCCCATCTACTCCCAAGAGACACAAAATCAGGCGGTGAGGGGAAACAGATAAAGACAGGGATATGTGGAAATAGAGAAGGGGACAGGGAAGGAAGGAGGGGGGGGGGGGGGTGTTGAGATGAAGCCCATCAGGAGATGAGTGTAACAGGAGTAGAATGATAATGACCAGTGAGCCTTTCCTTTCTACCGCTCTGTCTCTGCACGACTGTCATGGCTCAGGAAAAAATCTGCAGCAGCATGCATGTACTGTAATTTCTAATCTAGTCACTGCCTACACATTGTCTCTATACTCTCCTACTCAGTTCAACAATACAGAAGCTTCTATAAAACCCTTGAGGGACCAGAAACTCCCAACAATTACCACGAGGAACTTCAAAGGGATCACTCACTCATAGAATTAATCACCCCGTTCTATGACACACATACAGTCATCCGCACTTATAGAGATGAAGCAGCCTTGCTTCATATCTTATTTCCTCAGTGTTAGCAGTGTTCGATTGCATAAAGCTCATGAATACTCTGTGATAAAAAAAGAATTTAAGGCCACGACTTCAGAGAACCAAGAGTTAAACTCGCGCCGTGGAAGAACACTCTCTCTAATGTTCTGCAAGCATTAAAATGTAGAACGCAGCAAAATTGAAAGCTGAATAAGTAAATTTTCGGGTGCATATTTAATAGTCTTTTCAGGGGGGAGGGGGGGAGGGAAGCTCTGGCTGGCTGACTAGAATGAAATGTAATGAAGGAAAATAATCACTCTCTCTTTCACAGTTCCTCTCCCTCTGTCCTGGGGAAATGATATTTCTGCATTTAGTAAATAAAAAGAAAGAAGGGAGAGCTAATCTCTTTGGGATAGGAGGACGGACTAATGGAACATGTTGACACATGTATTAGAGGCAGCCATAATTGAATAAGGGGATTTGGAGGAACATTATTAAGATATGTAGGGATTTGAAACGGTAGAGAACAGAGGCGAGGCCAACTGAGTCAAACCGGCGCCTAGAAACAGCTCATTTAAGTCGTCTTTGGTGCGAGGATGTTTCAGTCATGCCTTTCAGCACACATATTCTTTTGTTCTGTAGACCCAAAACATATCTGAAGAACACAACATGTTCCTTTCAGCTCAATTTAGTTTCCTAGATAGCAAGGATGAGCCTTTTTACGTTTGATAGGTTCATTCCCCCTCCTCCCAACCATACACTTATCAATACCCAGCAGCTGTTGAATAACCATTATGTTTAGCAAGATTAGTCACATAGGATGTTGATGTACCACTTGTAGCATTAAAGCACCTGCAAGTGCCAAAAGATTAGACAAAAACGCAAGACATAATAATCGTGTTTTCCAGATCAGACTAGAAAGAAAAGACTCTGAGAAAAATGTGAGCACAATTTATTCAACATGGTCTGCAGGTAAACTATGCAACATGTTTGCTGAGTGTTGCTAACGTTAGCAGCGGTAGCACCCACAGCCTTCAGCTCTCCCTGCAGGTTAACATCCACATGCTCGCACTAAATGTGGTCACAGATTGCTCTGTTTGATATGCCAGTTTAACCTGACACAGTTTACATACAACTTTATCTCCATGTCTTTAGATCCAAATACTGCCAAACTGTGCTGCTCCTACGAGATGCTAACCATTCCCTGTGATTGTTTACATCCAGGTAGTACAGCAGAGAGAGCAAGCTCATTAACCAGAGCTTCAGCCTCAGTTAGTGGTGCTAAACTCTGCTGCAAATTAAGCACTATGGCATTGTCGGCCAAAATACTTACAATTTAAAAATATCACTGACAAGTCTGTTAACCGTACAGTATGTAAAATCCGCCGCTAGGGGGCTCTCAGTCAAAACAATACGAATCAATACGAACGGGCAAAAACCGACCTGAGAAAGACAATATGTGTACTGACGATGTATCTGAGTATAATTTACATGACGTTTTATATCACAGCAGCACATACAGCGACAGAACGGCAGCTTTCAGTAGCAGCTAGCGCTAGCTTATGCAGCGGTCTTTGACGCAACATCCGGTGTTTCCTTGACAACAATCAACATTTCCTGTCTATCATGGCGGCTCATCATGGCGGCCGCCTACAAGACACGTACCGTTACAACTATTAAATTACAGATTTCTCTGGCTTTGATAACTTTTGGAAATATTTGAGGTGATGTAAGTACTCAACTAAAATATATATAACATGGGTTTAGTCAACTTTTAATTTAAGTTAGATATTTTAATGTAAACATTAGCATGCAATTCTACATACTGTACCTTTAAAGCTAATTGAAGCTTCTTATTGAGCTACAAAGGCAAACAGGAGCATTTTGGATTCAGGTGAAGCAGACCTGTGTCAAAATGATTCACGGTAAACTCCACAAACAGCGCTTTGTCATTTTCCACGGCAAAGATTCTCAATAAGTGACACATTCAACAAAGCAAGATGAGTCTTTATTTTTGCAACAAAAAGGGGTGTGATGATTGTAGAGACAGTGACCACCTTTTGTTAAGATTGTGGCATAAGCTGCTACATTCATGTCTGCAGCATATTCACAATTATTTTGAGCCCTTCCCACCTCAGCAAATTGACTCCAGCTAAATAGATAAATAAATAAATTAGGCTAGCAGCTGTGTGTTTAAGTGTGTGAGGGAAAAAATCATGAGAAAGCTTCCCGAAATTATTTCTAGATTCAACCTCTGCTCTGTAAAAACAACTGTCGACTGGGTACACTGAGTTAATAGATCCTTTGCCAACCATGTAGGAGGCCCAACTTTAATTCTAAGAACGCAGCAAAAATCTAAAAAAAAAGGCCAATACCAGAACATGCTGTGCATCTATATGGCCAAATAAAAGTGTTTGTCAGCACGTTAGGAAGCTGTGTTTGCCCACAGAAGGTTCCAGATTGTGATATAAAAAGAATGGATAAAGAAGCAGTGAGAAGGTGCTGCAGAAAGAGAAAGCAGGACTTATTAATGCACAATATTCCTCTCTGTCCTGCAGGGCTGTGCATCTTCACGTCTCATTATTATACGATTATCCTGTCAGCGATTCGATTCCATATCACGATGCTGCCTCAGTTTTCTATATTAATGCACATGGCTACTTTTTCATGAGTGAAGAAGAGCAGTCAGATAAATAAGAACTCCCTTTTTATTGACATAAATGTCTTTACATTGTAAACCAAATAAATGATCTATGTAGGTAATAATTATGAGTCAATGGCTGTGTCTGAAATCACTCCCTATTCACTTTATAGTGGACTCGCCATTTTGTAGTTTAGAGTATGATCATACCCTATATAGTCCACTCAATGTATCCCACAATGCATTTTGAAAAGTAGTGTACGAGTGATGGTCACTATCCGAGCAATATATACCATCATGCATTGCAGTTCAAAAGATTTTTACGAGCGGAGAGTGGCGTTTGACTCGACTGCTCTCAGACGGAAGAGAGGAGCGACCAACGTGACGTTAGTTTGTGCTAATGATGATGACAGACGAGAAACCAGAGTCTGTGAGCATGAATAAACGAGTTTTGGTCCGAAAATATGTTTCATTACATGTCAAATTCAATATTTTACATGTTTTATTATTTGTAAATGTTTTGTGAAAATACACTCGGTATAATAGAAGTTATCACTGAAACTCATGTTGTTAATTACCGTATTTATTGATCCTCGGCCGTTGTTAGGCTGCACGTTTCGGTTGCGAGACAACAATGACGTCACTGTTAGCGGCGGGCGAGTGAGTGAGTAGTATCCGAAATGTTTTTTAATTTTTCTGAGTGAGTGCACTATAGTCCACTACATATAACTCACTATATAGTGAGTAGGGAATGAGTGAGTGATTTCGGACACCGCTAATGTGTGATCAATTTTCAGAATCTTGTAAATTGAAAGTATGTAGAGTTTTTCTACTAGTCTGACTACTCACAGCGCTTTTACACCGCAGGTCACACCTTCCCATTCTCACACTGAGGGTAGAGGATGCTATGTAAAGTGACCATCAGTATTAACTAACTATATGCATTCAATTTATGTTGATTTGTCACAAATCATCCTACGTTGCTTTCGTTTACCCTCCACCGTGTTCTGTAGGTTGAATAAATTCAAACAACACTAAACACCCTCATTTATTGGGTGGTGTTTCAAACCCTGGTCAGCATCGACTTTGTTCTGTCCCTGCATCGATTCAGAACTTTCCACGTCCGCATCGCGATGCATCATAGAAATGATAAATCTCAACACCCCTACTGTCCTGTCCTGTGCCTCCACTCCTTGAACTGCTCCGTGTGCAGAGGCAGATTCCAGTATGTCTGCGTTCACTTGACTCCCTCAGTTATCAAGTTCATCACACATTTCTGTATAACGTTACACCCTGACATATTAAGCAGATGTTAACCCACAGGGAGACAAATAAAAGATTCCACTTCTATAAGTGACATCTTCCAACCACACATTAGGTGAGATTACATCATAACAATGGTCTTCACCTCCCTGGTGGTGCCACCCTCTGTGTCTTTGCCCTCAGAGTGTTTCAGTCGTAGAGCTAATTAGTAGACATTCACACTCTTTAAAAACCTTACTTCTGGTTCACCTCTTGCATTCCCTCGCTGTATGTCATTTAAATAATGAGACATTGTAAAGGTTGAAGGATTTATCTTCCTAATTTACATGCCACTGGATGTACATTTAATGGTTTACTGCGTGTCCATAATTGACCCAAGGTTGTGAACTGTGTTAATATTTGCCAACAGCAATGTCGACAGAAAGAGGTTGACATTCAAATTCAATAACTCTTCAGCTTTACATTTCAATAACGAAAGTGAAGTGCAGTAGGTACCATTTAATACTGTTCACTGATAGACAGCTAATGACTCATTGAAACACTCAACTCTGAAATAAGAAGCAAAAGAAATATAGTTTCTCATAGTTTCTCTTTTTTTAAATGAGAAGTAATTTAAAGTTACAATCATTAAAAACAGTGGAGGGGTGTAAGTATCTCGAGGTCTTTTTCACGAGTGAGGGTAGGGCGGACCGCGGGATTGACAGACTGATTGGCTCAGCGTCAGCAGTAATGCGTGCATTGTGCCGGACCGTTGTGGTTGAAGAGGGAGCTGAGCCTGAAGGCAAAGCTCTCGATTTACCGCTCAATCTGTGTTCCAACCCTCACCTATGGTCATGAGCTTTGGGTAGTGACCGAAAGAATGAGATCGCAGATACAAGCGGCCGGAATGAGTTTCCTCCGGAGGGTGGCTGGGCTCAGCCTTAGAGATTTGGCGAAGAGCTCAGACATTCGGGGGAGCTCGGAGTAGAGCCGCTGCTCCTTCACATCGAAAGGAGCCAGTTGAGGTGGTTTGGGCGTCTGGTTAGGATGCCTCCTGGACGCCTCCCTTTGGAGGTTTCCATGCGCACCCAACTTAGAGGAGACCCCTGGATAGATGCAGAGTTCGCTGGAGGAAATCTGACAGACAGGCAGACTCACAGATGCACAGACAGACAGAACTAATGATGGAGAGAGAGCGGTCAGCATTGCAGCACTACACTGCATGAGCTGTATCTGAGAGACTATGAGGAAGAAATGATCACTATTACTAGCCTACTACTACTACTACTACTACTAGCAATAATAGAAATGAACCTGAATCTAAAACTGAACCTTTGCAACACAATGTCACAGCTCTCTGAGTAGAAAGAGAGATATCTCTCGTCATGTTCCAGGTCGCGACCTTACACAGCCGACCCTTCACAGTTTGTATTTCCTCTCCCAACATAAAAAAAAAAGACTCACTACGACCATGTCCTCCAAACGACTCCTTCACTGGGACTGATCAAAGCTACCTATCTTATCTCCAAATGGGCTTAATTGGGCAGATGATTTGTGTAGTGAAAGGTTTTTAACATTTTACTGAAGCTTGGTGAACCACAATAATTCCCCCTTGTTAGGATAATAAGCCAGTGGTGACTGTCTGGAGTGCTTTCAGAGCCGTGTGCTGTCGAATAAGCCAGACAGCAAAGTCCCACCAAGGTTACAGGAAATTCACAGTCTTTCTTTTTATAAAGATATGTTAACAGTCTTCCATGACTCTGCCTTTATCACAGGTACAACAAGTGCACGCAGTCGTTGAAAGACTAAAAAGTCACCTTCTTACCTCTTAAGAAAAAGTGTATTTCACTTAAAGATCAAACACACATTTTTTTTCTTGTAATTGAAAAGAAAGACATAGCCGTGATGAAGTGTTTTTTTTCCACACAGGCGACATGCTCTCCCTTAATATTGGCCCTTCGCTAATTTAGAGAATTCACAAGGCAGCGGGTGGTTTTGTGCTCGCCGGAGCATACAGGCGGAGGCAATGAGGCAAGTGGAATAACATTAGAGCCCCTTGTTTGAAGCTGCGCCACAGAGCAGGTAGACTGGGTGGGAAGGAGGAGAGGAAAAGGGGTGGGGGTGGAAGGGGTATTTGTGTTGGCAGCTCCGAACCACTGCTCTAAAACGCCGGCACAGACGTACAGTAGGGCAACTATGACGGACGCCTTCTTAACTGACATCACACAAGAAACATCAAATTACAGGAGCAGATCAAAACTAGGGCTCATTTTCTCTACGAGCATCAGAGGCAGACACGTTATAAAGACAAATACAGCTGAATGGAGCAGGGGATCAGAAACTGAATCAGCTAAGGGTTGGGGGGAACAAAAGGAAGAACGATGACATCAATTGGAGCCATCAGGCCGAGGAGAAGGCCTTCATGGTGACTGTGCACTTTAATGTCAAATGAAAGCAAAAAACACAAGAAGTGTCTCAGCTTTTTTTTTATTTTATGGGGTTGCAGGCGCTACAATCACAGTCATGAATAAGACATTATAGCTTTCTCTCTATGTGCATGATCTGCATTCCCAAATCTCAACACTAGTTTGCAAGCATTTTGCATTCCTATGATTTATCAAGTGCGTTTGCTTTCTTTTAATGAAGCTCAATCTAACCACTTAAGAATTACATTACATATCAGTATGCCTGCGACGGTATGTGCAAACAGAATAGTCTATGAGCTCTGAGATCTTCACTCGCAGTCATGGGCTTTTAGGGCCCGTCAAACTTGATGTGCATGAGACTTTGATGCTTTACTCATTTCTGTCCTTTAAATAATACTGAAGCAGAACTCCACTGGCAGCTCATGCAGACACAGCGAACACGCCTGCTTCTACAGGTTGCTGTGTTTGCTTCACCTGCACCGCTCTCTAAGGGCCTCTGTGTGGAGGTGTAGATTTCTACAACAATGCCCTCCTGAGGAAATTTAGAGTAAAACACTGCACATGCTGGGCTCACACAAATCTGTGTTCTTCAATTATTTATGTGTAAAATCATTCTTGTTTCCTCTTTATCTCTACATCTGACTGCACCCATCTGTTTTTCTGTCTGGCTCTCCAACTAAATATTCATGCTGCTATATCATAAGTAATTAAAGACATGCACAGTGTGAAATGGTTAATTGGCAGCTTCTTTGAGAAAGCATCAATGATACAGTCCGTCTTGATGTGAGGTGGCCAGTGCCTTCTAGCTCCAGTCGGTCATAAGCACATGGCCTGTATGCATATGATCTTCTTCATTTATTTTACATGAACTGTAAATATGAGCCGTTTGATTCTGAAGTTAAAGGAAAGAACATGTAATCAAGCGTGGGACTGCCATGATGATGATAAAACATTACAAAACTTTGCAAAATGAATCAATATCCTAATTATTACTCTTCTCATAAACAAAGAAAACGTTTAATTTGACCGATGTGGCATTTATTCTGGCCCTCTCCGACTCCTTCCTCGTTATTTTTTAGAATTGCTCATCTTTACTAAACTCGCTGAGATGATACATTAAGAGGTTGACTGTGTTTGAAGGTGAATTTTTCTCCAGCTTTGTTCTGTTTCAAGCTGAACTTTGACAGGACATCTGAAGTAATTTCCTAAACATTCACCAAGAGAAAAAGACTAGTGTGTGCACATGCACGCTGAATGCATGCAGGTTCAGGACAAAAAAAGTCTGCACACTGTTCTTAGCTGAAGAAGATCCTTTGGATACATTGCCCTTAATAAAGCTGCTCATTGGGAGCTGAACAGTGTGCAGACCTTTCACTACACCAGTGTAAAGTTAGTGGAAGGTGTGGTCTAAAAACAAATACTGGAAATACATTATGTGAGAAGTTTGTTATGACTTACACAGCACTCATCTCACTCTGTTCAAGTCGTCTCCTCCACTTCAAATCTCGGGATGTAACGATACACTCAACTCACAGAACAATACGTATCGTGATACTCGTTTAATAAAATAGTTTGATCACAATTTACATTTTGTAAATAAATTCAATTAAAAGCAGTTATGAATAAATTATTATTTAGTTTAAGCTCTCTGAAAATACCCTCTTGTCATAGTTCCCCCTGTACACATTAGTAATTCCTCTTTCATTTCGAGGTTGTGTAGTTACTGATTATATATTGAAAAGCGACAGTGATTATATTGTACAAAAAAAAGGCCTACTTGAATTGTATTCAAAATAAACAGAGGTTTTTAAAAAATGAATCCAACGTCTAACAACAACTATAGCAGCTCCAGCTCTCAGCCTGTCGTTAGCTTGACAGAAAGTTAGGCTTAGACAGAATTTACAGCCTGGTGGCTGCTGCCGATGAGTCTGTTTGTTGTTTTCCACAAGGCAAAAACAAATTCACCCCACGTACAAAGTGTGCCAGGACAACAGCTAATCAGACCAGTATCGTTTTTTGTACCAGGCTGTAAACAAGTTGATTTCTGCTGTAAAAAGGCTGGAGACCGCCGCAAGCGGACACTCTGCAGGATTTTGCTCTTCCACATTGGCTTCATTTTTGAAGACCGGAGTTTGCCGCTTGGTATTGTCACATCTCTAAACAAATCATTATCCCTGTTGTTTTTTGCATGATACTAGACATCACCAGTATTGCAAAAGAGAACATGAGAGCTTACATTAATGTATGCAGAGCACAAAAGGGTGCTATCTAATAAAAAAAGGTTCAAGCCTAAATATACGGGAAGTAAGCATCGATCTTATATGATTCAGGAAAACATCTCTTAAGTGTTACCTGAGATGATTTCAAACAGAACGATCAGTAAAGTAAAAGAACGGCTCAGAGAGTGTTGCACTGCACCGCTCAGAGGAAATCCCATACTGGTTAAATAAATGTAGCTGGAATGACTTTGAGCTTAAACACTAAAGGAGAACACTGTGTGTCTACATCAGAGGTAAATATTCACTTAAACACTGTAACCAAACCCCAATAGTCAGGGAATGGATTTAGATGTGAGCCCTTTTGAACCTTTTAAAGAACACTTACTACAAAGATGAGAGCTTTGCTTCTTTTTTTATGCACTGTGCGAGTTAAGGGGATTTAGGTTGATGCCTTCTCTTCTCCATTTATCCCATAATTCCTGCCCTGCATCCACTTGTTAATTATTCCGTTTCTGGCCCCCAAACCCCCGATCCAGCTCTCATCTTTTTCAGCTTCAGGATAAGCTCATCAGGCTTTGATCACTTTAGCTTTCTCTGGACCTTTTTGAGTCTTTTCACTTCTCCTGTACCTGAAAGGCTTTCATGACTACTTTATTCCATTTAACGATCATTTGCATCTCATGACCTCACTTCATAATCGCTGTGATTACAAAGACAGAATCTACTTCAACATAAACATTCAACGTTGTGCAGAGACCCACTGATAGCTCAAGCATTTCTGCTTCGTGAGAGAGTTTTTATTGTGTGTCAGTACACAAAGTAAAGACACCTTAAACATAAATAAGAGGTATGTTTTCTGTTTCCTCCACTGAAGCAGTAAAAGATAAACGGCGGGAGAAGTACTCCCTGAGCACTTAAAAGAACCGTAAAGCATTGACAACTCTTATGAGGCTGAGAGAGATCGATACCCTTCAAAACAAAATGACTGACGCGTATTATTGGAGCTCCAAATGTCTGAATTCAAGTAACAGCTTTTCTTCTCTTACATTATTATGAAGGTCGAGTAAAATCTGGTTTTCTAACCAAAAGAAGGAAGAAATGAGACTGGAAAACAACATTATTTGAAACTCTGACACACTGTACTGGGTGTCATCTACCACATACTGCTCCTTGAATGGACTTATATACAGTTGTGTAGTGGGGCCTAAAGAAGTGGGTACACCCTTAACTATCCCCCCTAATGTGGCCCGTCCAGCAGAGGATTAACGGCCTCTGTTATGAACAGTTACATGTCACACTACTCTTGCATATTTAGTTAGTGCATACCAGCCAATGAGAGACCGAGTAGAGTAGGGAGGGTCATCCCTTCACCGTCCTAAAAACTGCAGCATACGACTGAATCTTGGCGTGAATCAGAGGAGATTTAGAAGTGGGTATAACCTTTTAACCTTTTTAATTTTATTATTGATCCTTTATTTTAGCAGTGAGGACCCACAGAGACCGAGGTCTCTTTTCCAGGGTAGCCCCGGCAGCAATACACAAATAAAAACAGCACAAATATAAACATATTAACAGTTAAAAAATAATGGCGTAGACGCTGTAACACATGTTCATACTTCAAACCATGCACATTTCAATGATTTCACATTTTAAAACAGTTTCAATTTCCTTCCCTTAGTAGTTCAGACACTAGATCTTTAAAAACGCTGTATGAAACAAGCAGCCTTTCCCCATTCAGTCCTAAACCTTGGTATTTTCAAAGTGATCCAGTTTTTGAGATCTAGTTGGATGGCTTGAAATGTTCATAGACAGGAGATTACTCAAGTAAGGAGGGAGTTTACCTATGAGTGTGCTGTAAATAACCAAATTACTGTGCTGCATTCTTCGTTGACCCAACAATGGCCAACCTACAGATCGATAGAGGTCACAATGATGCGTTGGAAATCTGTCGCCTGTGATAAAGCAAAGACCACAGTGATGTAAGGCATCGAAACGCTTCAAGACAGAAGCAGATGCATGTGTGTAGAGTGTGTCTCCATTTTCCAAAACCAGCAGTATTGTAGCCTGGACAATCTTTTTTCTGTTTTGCACCGTTAGGGCAGGATTTGTTCCGATAAAGAAAACCAAGTTGAGGCCTTATGTCCAGTGAAACATGAACTGTGTGACCTATAAGACAAACATAAGTCTGTATACCTGCGTATATCCTGCACTACACCGCTGCTTAAACTCTGCAAAACAGCAGATCTGATGCACAATCCACCACAGAACCCAAGATGTGCTAACATTTGGCCTCACTTTAACATTTTGCGTACAGCCTCATCAGAAAAGCCTCTGGACTTGCAGACAAATAGGCCTCAAACTCCTCATTTGGGAAAAGCTCTTACCTAACTGAAGTCATGTTATTGGTCTCTTAAATCAAGAATCAAATCCAACTCCAATACCTATTCATAAATGTGACATTTTAATGTGCCCTTGATTTTCAACAAGGCACATAGAGAATAAAAAGACGTTTTATAAAATATGTTCCAATAACTTTTTCCTGAAAGGCCAGTAGCTGTTTTTTTGTTGTAAGGCAGAGTCCTCTGAAGCTCTTCTTCCTGCACAACATCTCCATCTACCATCACTTCTAGGGAGTATTTTTCACAAGACCCCCCACCCCCCAAAACAAACAAAGAATTAAACAAATAAATCAGATAGATGAAAAGCAACACAAAGCTGAATGACTTGTTCGATGTCTTTCTGCATGTCTTCATTGCAGATGTGGAAACTTTACATTTGAGTCCAGTCTGAATTATCTTTCCAAAAAAAAACCCTAGTTAAAACCTTAAATAGCAATCTGTCAAAACGAGAGTGATTGCATCATACGTAGAGTAAGGATACATGACAATATACTGACTGAAGATGAAGGACTGCAGGATCCTGTAAACCACTAGAATCCTGATCATTCAAACCATGTGATTTAGAGTAAGGCTGTCAGTGTTAACGTGTTAATTGCGGTGCAATTAAGGTCCTAAAATAACCTATCATTATTTTTTAATCGCATTGATTGCATGCTTTTTTGTCCCTTTAGGCGCACCGTAGCTAAGCCGGTCGCCCTGTAGGCCCATTGATGAGGAAGAACGACGCCTCTGTGCCTTTGAATGTCTCACGTCACCTTAAAAAAAAACTCAGTTCAGTTGACGAGTCATGTGATATCAAACATTTCACTTTTTAACCGTGACACTTTTTACTACAGTTGTTACTTTTAAATCTGTAACAAGCACTCTTTATGTAACGTGGTTACTGTACGTTAATGTTGTAACCTTTGGTCTACCATGAGTTCCTCATTTTCTTTCAAAATAAAACCAGGTATCTAATAAGGAAGTAAAGTAACCTTAGCTTAAGACAATAAAAGCATATAGAAACTTTTCTTTTTAATGCAAAATAATGACATTTCAAACACGTGATTAAAAAGTAATTAAATGCAATAAACTATTAAAATTCTGCAGTTAATCACAATTTAAGAATCAGTTGACAGCCCTAATTTAGAATTTATTCCAAATTGAAAATATTGTCAAAGTGTATGTGACCTTTTTCTGAACCAATAGTAAGTAAAGCACATAAGATATCACTTTATAAACATTTGATAGATCCATTTGAAATGACATCGATCGCTTTCAGATCAAATAAGGATATCTTAATCCTCACTGAGTGAATATCAAATAACACCAGCATCATTTAAAAGTCAGCCATTACACAAAGTCTCACTTACAATCACTTTGACCCAGCCGATTAATTGGTAGATTAATCAACTAATACTAAGAAGTGAGTAATTTAATCAAGCAGCAGGGCTTGGCGACAGTAACTGCAGACCATTAACTCGGGTGGAGCATTACGGCATTAGTCCAATCACATTTAACAGAACAAGAGCAGTAATCATAAAAGAACAGAGCGGAGGCCTTGATAGCTGGGCCACTTCAGCATTTACAAAGTAGCCTTCTTAACCCCTTACAAAGCAGCAAAGCTTGAATGTCGCTGCTCGGCTGGACCCATGAGAGCCTTCAAAGTGCCCTTCATTTCGCTGTATTACCCTCATGCAAAGACAAATCACACCACGTCCTTTATGTTACATTTTATACACATCATCCTCGTACCCTAACCTTCCTTCTTTATCGTTTCCTCTCTTTCGCCTTCGTTCAATCGGCTGGACACTTCGAGAAGTCAGCAGCTGACATCTTACAAATTACGTGTTCATCGCCTTGTGCAGGATCCCTCTCTCTAACTAGTTTCGAATGAGAAGGAAGGCTGTTGTTCATATCCAACCGTGCAACTGATTAAATCTGTTTATCATACACCTAATAACCATCGAACAAAATGAAACCATTAAAAAGAAGGTGCACATTTCTCATTTCAATTATCTTACAACATGTAATGTGATACCACCACAGTGAAGAGGGAATGACTGTAAAATGGTTTGACGCTAATGTTTGATGTGTGAATCACATGCAGCGTGCTTCGCCTCCAGTAATCATAGAGTAATCATGTCTGCCTACAGTCATATTGTTTGTACACAACTGAAATATGAACCTACTCAAATATTTAGTTTTATCCAAACACATGCGGGTGGTTTATTTTGCACCAACACAATATCTGATGAGATGAGAGTGATATTTTAATACCAAAATGAGGATGAATTCTGAGTAAGAAAATATCTCCCGGTGCTCCCATTTGATCATTTACCCTTGAATGTAATCTCCATTTCCTAACAAGGAAAAAGACATTTCAAGTCGCATCTTGTTTAGCGTCGCCATTTTGCTCTTGAGTGACACGCTACGACAGTTTCAACGGCAGGTTGGAATTACACATTGTTCTTCTGGGGACTCGCTAATAGCAACTCTGGGAGCACTTTGGTGTTTTGCAAGTAACAAAACAGAGCAAGAAAAAAAACATTTAATGATATCAGTGATCAAAAGTGGATGTTCTTGCCGTGACAGTTTTGGAGAGTGGAGACAGAAAGGGGAGCTCATTATTGAAAAAGAGGCAGACCTAAGCTTATGCTCGGCTGTAAACGCTGACAATTGATCAACTGAAAAACCTGAGAAATAAGTCACGCCTTTACTCCAAGTCTAGAGAATAAGGTTCACAGGGAAAGCTCTGGAAATAAAAATGAATACTGAAGCATTTGGAAGGTTTTTGAATATGTTTGCATGCAGCTTGTTTGTATGTTTGCCATGCTTACATGTGGATGTATATCTTTGAATGTAAGCATGTGTTTGTTTGCATGTGTACTGTCAAGGAGCACTTGACACCAGAGGAGAGGAGAGGTATGGGCTGAGGGGAGCAGAAGGGGATTTGCTGAATTACCAGGCTGCAGCCTCAGCATCCAGTCCAGAGGATTAGAGCAAGGACTGTGGTCCTGGAAAGAGATGTGCAGACGCACATGGAGAAGGGATCAGTGTGTAAGAGTGTGTGTGTTTATGTGTGTGAAGAAACGGTCAAACACTGGCTTCAACCACTACCAAACTAAGAGACACCATGTTATATCACAGAAGAGCACCCACAAGGTCACTGTACTTGAATGCAAAGTAAACATCATGGAGCTCCTTTGAAATAAAGCACTTTACAGATTGCAACACACAAAGCAGACTGTAAAAGAGGAGGTGTAATATAACTCTGATTGGATGAAACACTTAGCTCTATAAGTGAAGTACACATGTTTAAAAGTTCCCTATTTAAGATCCTGGCCTTTTAAGGGTATATGTATGTGTTTCATTGTGGAACATTTCTTACCTCTGTAACAAGAAGAGGCCAAGTTATGTGACAGTTGTGTATTTTTATCTGTTACACCCAAGTTTGATACTAAAGCCTCTTTCATAACTTTCTAACCACCATTCACTTCCCCTCAAAATCGAGACATTTAGCTGTTGTATTCATACACTTTACCAATTTTTCTTCTTCTTAAACCATTTCATTTTACTTTTACTCCTTTTAGCCGCAACCAAATCTTTCCGTCCCACACTCAGTCTAATAGGGATATGATGACAGTCTTATTTTCTCCTGGGAGAGCCACTCAAGCTGCCGGCTGCCGAGGGTCCAAAGGACCAACGGTTCCTCAGAAAACCACTCTAGCTATCATCCCAGCCGAGTCGACCGACTGTGCAATTGTTACCTGGCAACCAAGCTTTCCACCATATGTCTTTGATGAAGCAGTGATCAATTTGTAGTGTTTGTAAAACATAAACTTAGAAATGACAGAATGTACAGACTGCTGACTCATTGAAGAAAAGACAACATAAGGTGACTTGGTAAGATATTGCTGCTTTTAAAGCACCGTTTCCACCAAGTGGTCCGGTTCAGTTCGGTTCAGTATGGTACCCATTTATTGGCGTTTCCACCGTTAAAAGTTGGGAATTGGTACTGAAAAAAAAGGGATCCTTACCTTCGTACATTTTTGGTACCCTTCTGTTGGGGTGCCAAGGGTACCGATCCGACCTCAAAGGTCCCATATTATGCTTTTTCTGGTTTTATATGCTCTTTAGTGTGTTTTCCAGGTGTCTTGTGCATGTTTAGTCACATCTATGTGCAAAAATTCAAAGTCCGCGGAAACACGGCTTCTCCTACCTCCTACTGTTAGCAGTAGCAGTAGCTGATTGTAACGCTCGGTTCTAGCCCCCCTCGTTGAAAAATTGAAGTGTGATATCACACTGTGATGATGTCACTGATCCAAGCCCATTGGCTCGTTGTGGAAAGCACAAGCTCATGCTGCACATTAGCTACATTCCCAATACGGTAAAAGGGGCGTAACATTTAAGAGAATTGTCCGAACGACTGACCAATTACAACAGAGCAGATCGGCCAACCAATCAGGTCAGACTTGGCACACGTGGGGACCCTGATGTGGGCACTTCTGAGCGTAACAAACACAGGCAGATGAGACGGGCTGCATTGATCGTCAGTACATGAAAACAGACACTTTTCTCGAACATTAGCGATTGTGAACGTACTTTAGTAGGCACATAAATTAGATATATGAACCCCAAAAAGGGCATAATATGGGATCTTTAAAAGGTCACTATTGTTTACTGTGTTTACACTCCGGCTTACAATCCGCTTACCAAATAAGAGTACGGTTGGCTGTGGAACCACAAGCAAAATCCGGGTTTACCGTACCGAACTGTACCAAACTGTACTGGCCAAACCGGACAGCTTGGGGGAAACGGGGCTTAAGTGATCTGAACTCTTAAATGCACTTCGGCATTGACTCCACATGTTTCTGTAACTTTACTTTATTGATTGTTTACCATTCTAATTCATTATTTATCCTCCTTTGGAATTTAGATGAAAGTGATGGAGAGTAGGGTTAGCACATTACCTTACTTTAAACTTTGATACCAGTAGAAATCACACAATATTTATTCCTGTTTTTATACCCCGCCAAACAAAACCCCAGGGCAACCAATATTGTGTAACTTCTTGTATTTAATTACCAAAAATGACACTGTACTTGAATGCAAAGAAAACACAAACCCTTGCAATGCCATCAAAATGCCGCCAACTGTTTATCCGAGCCCCCACATGACTTCACTGTAGGGGTTTAGAATTCAGATTTCTTTCCATCGTTGTATAAATAGTAGAGCTTGGGTGAAGAGAAAGAAAGTACTTGGAGAAAAAGTAGTTTTAGAAGAAGGCATATGGATTTTGCCTTTAAAATGGCCCCTCCTCCTGGCCTAATGAGGGCAAACGGGGTCGAGAAATAAAAAAGGCTAATAACCACCTGTAGCCTCGTGACGGAAACAGCATTGTAACATGGTCGAGAAATATTTGTCTGTCCAATCCTTTGCACCATTATTGTCTCTGGGTTATACTGCCTTCCCCGAGGTTTGACACTCCAAAACATTTGATTGATGATTAAAAAAACATGGGTCATAATTGATCATTCAGTTGGGATATTAGTGGATACATCTGGTTATTTTAATACCCTCTCATTATGGGTTTCAATGTAGCTTTTCAAACTAGAGAAGAGTGTGAATGTGACATAATAAAAGTAGCTGAAAAAAAGTCGAGCTGAATGCAACAATTTCCTCAGATCTATTTCAGTGCTTACTTTTTTCACAAGGCCTATTATAATTCAACACATAATAGATGTCATCATCACCCTCGCGTCTTCATGTGTGCTGTCAGATGAATGCCGGTAACACTGCAAATGACACTTTCTCCTGCTTGTTTCAATTAATTATACATGCAGTTCATCATTTCTTTGATTAGTGGGTTTGCTCGTTAGCTGTGCTATTGTTGTTTACTCTTGGTACCAATTTCTTTGTTGCCTAATTGGAAAGCTCTTTAAAGGGAGGAAAACTGAACATGATGCTGCCCCTGCAAATACATCAAAGTAAATACAATGTTTGTATAGCGTGGATAAACACACACTTACATCTTTAAGGCTGTCCTGTAAGCTCAACAACACACCAATTATGAAATAATACCCATATATTTAACTTGAGAGTTTAATTTCCTCATTTTGTGAATAATTCAAATGACTTTAGAGCTCCTGCCTACATTAAATGGGACGTACTTATTGTGATATGAGATCCTGAATATGACGGTGAACAGAAAACCATAAAAAAAGTTCAGACACTTGAATGAGTAAACCCCATAGGTTCTATTATGACCTTTTAATATTGTCAAAGTCTTAAAGAGGACATATTATCCCCCTTTTCCACCTTTTCAAACAGTCCCCTGTGGTCTAAATGAAACATCTGTACTGTGCTTTGGTCCAAATATAACATGAATCCATCACCAGAGGAGGTTTGTGACCCTGTATAAACCAGCTCTCTCAGAACGCTCCGTTTTGGTGTGTGTGTCTCTTTAAATGCAATGAGCCCCCCCTGAGTTTTCCCGGTAGACATCACTCCTTCGCTAGTGAGAATAAAAATGGCGGACCTGCGTTAAGTTTTGCTCTAGGCTGGAGGTGGAGTACATGGGTGGAGATACCAGGGGAGGGGAGGGTATTTTTTAAACTAGAATCCCACTGTGACATCACAAGGAGCGCAATTTTGAAATGGAGCATTTTTCTCTGTGTTGTAAGACTTATGCAGACCACAAACAAAGGACTGGATGGGTTTATTTCACCTGTTGTGGGTCGGTAGACACTCAGGTTACCCAAATAAATGTTCAAAAACACTGAAAAAGTGGATTTTTCATAATATGTCCCCTTTCAGGTTATTTCTAAGCTCCTAAAACACAAGAATCACAGCGCTGAATCAAAAGAAGACAAGGGTAACTGATGGTTTTCTATATTTAATTTGTTTATAAAAAAGAGACAGGTTGCATTCATACTTCTCATGAGTGAAAAGCTTAGATATGGTCGAGGAGTCTGACTCTGACAGCTCTTCCATCTAAAAAGCGCCAGTGCAAGTGCAAAAAAGATTTAATTGGGAAGGCGAGATATCGTCAATCTACTGTATGTTGCTGCCTGTTGAATTCCTTTTCAATCTGCTTAAATCTTTGGTATTAGTTTGGTACCATCGGGATTGTAATTCATACACTGGCTCCATCGCCCTTTGTGGTTACCTATAGACTTTGTATGTTTTACCACAAGAACATTTTTTAACAGATTAACAACCTATTTTCCAAGGGAGAACTGGCCAAGACAGGCAGCAGCAAAAACACAAAGTTACAGACAGACACAAAGAGAGACATTTTGTATTAAAATAGAAAAAAAACATCTATGAGTCAAATCTGGGGTCAGTAGTTCAAGCAGTCGAGCTATAAACATTGACTTCCTGAAGAGTCCTCCTCCAAGTCGTTCATTTTACATTAAAAAACAAACATTTAAGGACACCAGCTCCTTGAGCTTTAAGTCGTTCTGCAACAGATTCCAGACCGAGGGTGCAGAACACCCAGTGACAGTGATTATTGCACTGTCTGAAAATAAGTTGATAATTTAAAAAAAAATAGATTTGATTGTTAGTTGGACTGGCCAACAGAATAAGTGCAATAATTGAAATACTTGTCTAAAGCAGAGACTAGAAAAGAAGTCCTTTCATCAATCACCTAAAAACAGCTTGTGTTTCAGTCCAGTTGATTGAGCCCTCTAGCAACATAGGGATTATTATTTGGGTAAGCCAGATATTAAAAAGGATGAACAATCCTTCATGTACAGAGATTTTGTTAAATGGATGAATGGTCAATAAGACGTTAGACTTTCACATAGGTTAATGCTCATGGTTTCCCCTATCCAAGTAAATACAAGTTGATTCCATTTATCAATAGCCTTGTTATATTGTAAATATTATGGGGGTAGCCAACAAAACTGGACTAGGAAGTATAACATACACCACCACTTTGAGCCCTAAATGGTCTTTTTGAATAAAACACTCAGCCTTTGTTGTGTTTGTGCCTGGACCTAACCAGAACTGAACATGGTCGCATCGTAAGAGAGATTTCCTTAACAGTGATTTGTGGCCTTGTTGGAAGGCGTTATAGATTTTGTCATCCTTCTGATGAAGTCATTGATGCAGAATATAGTTTCTTATGCCTGCTGCAATATCTACTCTGTTAGACTTAAGTTAATTTGTCCAGGAAGCATGCAATTATTTATGACCTTTCCGCGGGCTGCCCAGGTCTTTGGAATTTTCTTGGAATATTGCCTGCATAAAGGTTCAGCGGCTGGGAATTCTTCACTGCCTCGGGGATTGGCTGGCCCTGTGGTACCTCAAAGTAGCCCTATACTGTCTTAATGAGCCTTTGCTATTTAATTACATTCCTGCCCTGGGGTTGTGCTTGAACAATAGCCGAGGCAATCTCTGGTGAAGATATTGGTCATGATTCTTGGGCGAGGGACAGCAAGATTCTCACCACCCCCAGTAAAAGAACCATGGGTGTCTGCCTCTATATGTTTCAGCTTGGATCTGGGCACACTGCCGTCACCTTTAGCTCATAGTGTTAACTATGGTTCAAGTAGTCCCTCTTGGCCTGTTCTAGAGCTGCTTGCAAATCCAGGGACTTAATTTGAGGATTCACAGACTGAGCCTTTTTAATATTGGAGTCATTTGCTAACAGGACAATGCAGTGTTGTCTTGACCACTGGTTTATCCCTGCCTTAAGTCAGCAGATCCACCCCTGGTCAGCTGGTCTGTAGTTTACCTTGGTAACACCATTGCCAGAAGGACTCTTGTTTCACAGTACCCTTTTGGGTGCCCTGCGTGTTTGGGCAAACATGAGGTTTATCTTAATGCTTTAGTTGTTTTACTGAACCTCTTTAATGGGCAGCTGTAGCTTACACACAATATCCAGAGGATCTGTGTGCGTCATGTTCTGTCAGTGCCACGCACTCCAGAGCTGATCGCAACTTTTAGGAAGATGTGTATAAAAGGATAAATGTGATATGCAGTGTAAAGCTAGTTGAAGGGTTGAATAGTCCAACCATCATTTACATTTACCATGATTTGAAGGCTTAGAGGACAAAAGGTGGTGGTGCTACTCTGTCAAACTTCTTCTAAGGGTTACTAGTGTCATTGCTGTAACCACAATGTTATCACATTTGTAAATTCATGATTATTACCACATCAGTCAAAATGATGTTTCTATGACTTGTGTATAGTGAGTGAGTGCAGGCTCTGCTCACTGACCTAGTCCTTCTGAACACTGGCGCTTGATGGTGTGAATTTGATGGCTTACCATTGACGTTACAAAATGGAAGGCAAAATGTTTTGCCCCTATCAGAAAATTGTAGAATGCAATGTGTGCTGCAGACTCCCTGTGCACACAGTGATATCTTTAGACTCAAAAATAAACTTGACAGAAGTAGAGAGATTAAGGTAAAAGCAGCAGTGAGAGATTGATGAGGAGAAACAACAAAGCAGAGATAAAGAGGCAGAATGGGAACTAACGCTCAGGAATTTATCTTCATTTATCTTTTGACTTATTCATGGAGGGGGGTTCAGAAGACTTTCTTTTTAGAGTTTTAGGGGGACAAGTTTTGAGTTATTCTCACACTTCATTATATGTCTTTTAGGAACAACTTCCCACACACCAGTAGGTACTTTTTTAACGGATAACACCGCTGCGGAGCTCCATTTAAATCTCTGCATTGTCATGTTCCCCTCCTTTGTGAGAATCAAACGTTTTTCACTTCTATGTTCCTTTCCACACTGAAAGGCATAAATCTTATGTTCATGTTACTTAATCTAAATCCTGAGCCATAAGAGACCCTGAGTGCCTGTCCTTAAGTGACACCTCATGCAGCCTTGAACTGTAAAGCGGCACAAATGGAATATCTTTGGCAAGTAGTATAGATTTCTGCCAACCTTGAAGCTACATATTTAATGTCTAACTTGCATGCATATACTCGGTCTCACACACACTTAAAAACTTGAAGTAGGCTAAGATAAGTAGTACAACAAAACTATTACATACAGTAGGCCTGGAGGTAGATGATAAGTTAGTGACTTGTTAAGTTAAACAGAGGCACTGCATGTCACATTCTTCCCACTTAGCTGTTTGAACATTTAACCTCCCTAGTTTTGCATCGGAAATACATTTATGGACACCATTGAGAAGAAGTTCAAAGGTGGATCAGAAGTGAACAAGCGTTCACAGACCATAAAAAGAAACTGATTCCATGTCCATGATTAGTTAAGATTTAACTGGGAAATCTGCTTTTGGCACACAAATATTAGCACCGCAAATACTTTGGCTAATATGGAATAACTGAGCAGTACATCACAGTCATCACCGAAACATATATGACTCACATTTCTTCATGTTAGTCTGCCGCTCACCACCTTCGGCCACCCAGTACTTAGATTCCCTCTTTCCCCTCAGTTATCAATCCACTACAGCAGCACCCAGCGGTCTTTCTGCCTCGTGGTCAGAGCTGCACAACTGAAGTATTGGCATCTTCTGTGGTGAATGTTTAAAACTGCACTCCTTGGTAAAATCACACAGCCTACATTATAAAGCACCACATTTAGGATTTTTGCATCCACTGCAAAATGATATCATAGAAATGTAGCTACAATCATCCTGTCCGTCCTTCTTGTAACCCTAAAGTAAAGAAGTTGAAAATTATACCACACAGTTGTGTCTTGTTGAAATTGTAACTGCTTGTAGCTGGTTAATAAATGACTACAAATACGTCTTGTATGGACCAATCACATTTCACCCTGTTTTCAACCAAATTTCAAAGTTGCAATCGCAGTTCTAGCTCATTGCTCACTGGCTCATGTCAAACTTTGAGTAACATCAATAACTGCAGCACGTTAGTAATCAATATTGTGTTGTTTAACGTCCTCAACAGGGATGTAATATAGTAGGATATCTGATTGCAGATAATGGACAAGACTAAAAAAGAGACAGAAAAGTCAGCACACTAAATGTCCTTCAAGTTTCCTTTATCTGCGTAAGAGCAGCGTACAAAACAACAACGCACAAGGCATCATTCATCAGCGTTGCAGACAGCGAGCGGAAATGGCCCTTATATACAAGAAAAGTATCAAACAGGGTTATTTTTACACACTCAACAGGGACTGTTCTGTCCATCAGAAAGTAGACCAACACATTAATAAATGCATTCATACAATACATAGATAGAAAAATATAGATATCTGTATACATGCTAATACATGAAGAGAATTCGGACATACTCATAATTCATATGATATAGGGCAGGGGTTCCCAAACTTTTCAGCCCGTGACCCGCAATATAACGGTGCTAGAGACTGGGGATCCCCGTTATCTATGGAGGTGGTACAAATATTTAACGTTGTGCACAGCCACGCACACTATCAGGCCTCTCCAAACACTGGCATTAGAACACCACACAGCAGCCCAAACACCATCATATTATTGATGTAATTTATTGTAAGAAACTACTTTTTTGTATGTATATTCACAATAATGGGTAAAATAGGCAATTTTAAACCACTTTTTTTGAAGGAATCTTGCGATCACCCGGGGGGTCCCGATCCCCACTTTGGGAACCACTGATATAAGGTATCTAAGTGCTTTTAGAAAAAAGGTTTTTAAGGTACATGTTTAGAAATAAGACTCCCACACATATAAATAAATACACCAAAAAAGACAAAGTTCATAAATAAAGCTCCGCCTAGTGGCCAAAGACCAAGCGAGCACATCTTTACACAAGCACTAAAATGTCCCTATACATTACATAAAGTACCATCGTACAACAAGACTCACAAAGTACCATCACAATGAGGGCTGTGAATCTGACAGCTCGTTTTCACTAGAAATAGACAAACTATTATTAAAGGAAACACCCCAACAGAAGGTCCTCATTCAGGCCTTTAGGATGCTCCGTTTGTAAGGCGTGAATCCAAAAGGCTTCCCTCTGCAGGAGAGACCTCTCTCTGTCCCCACCTCTTAGGCGGTTTCACCATTTCTATGCCGTGGAACCTCAAAGAACAAACATCATGACCCAGAGCATTACAATGTCGAGCTACGGATGATTTCTCATCCTTGTTCTTAATACTGCTTTTATGTTCCCAGATACGAGTTTTTAATTCTCTCTTAGTTTTACTAATACAGCTCAAGCCACAAGGACATTTTAAGAGGTAGATCACACATTTTGTTTTACATGAAATCCTACTTTGAATACTTTACTTTTGACCAGAATGAGAGTGTAAAAAAGAGCCACCTTTAATCATGGCGTTGCAGTGGATACAGTTAGAACAAGGAAAGTTCCCCCAGGCAGACTGGACACAAAATGCTGGGGCCGAGTTTAACAATCAGCTAAGAGTGACCCAAGCTCAAAGTTTGATCTCACTCTACATCTGACCTTTTCACAATGAAATGATTAGCAGATATATATGATTGTTATGCTTTTAATCCTCTTTACTGCCAGGACAATACAGAGAGGTTTATCTGTGATTTTATTATTTGGAACTACAACTCCCATCCTCTCTCTTGATGCTTATGAAGAGCACCCTGAGGCTCTTTCGTTTCACCAATTATGGTTTTTATTTTACAACATTCACACAATCTAATTTAATTTAATTTTTCATTCAGGGAAATACGACTTTCGATTACCCTTCCTCACAAGTGTAACATTATTTGTTATCCAATCAAAGCCTCATCACTAGAATAAACCACGTACAGGTGGTCTGAGTCTGTGGTGAACCTCTAGTGGGAGATTTCAGGGTATTTAATTTCTGGTGCATCCCAAGAGCGCACAGCGCTGCTGGTAGGCTACTGTTGCTATCCATTTAGCCTATTAGGTAAAATCCGCCTGTAATAAGATCCTGATCAAGGCAGGATGCCAACAGTTTCCCCTTGTTTGCTGACTGTTGAGGAAAAGCCATTCCAGCAGGTTGACTGTCACCTCTGGGAGACGATGAGGAGAGATTATTCACAACATCAATAGGATGTACTAAATACTCATATAACCCGTTTCCATGGAAACATGTTTTTTTCAAAGATATTTTTTGGGCCTTTATTGGATAGGACAGCTGAAGAGAGACAGGAAACGTTGGGAGGAGAGAGTGCAGGATGACATGCAGCAAAGGGCCGAGGTGGGGTCTGAACCCACGGCTGCTGCGCTGAGGACTAATGCCTCCGTACCCCATGCATGCGGCCTAACCTCTAGGCTATCGGCGCCCCGAAGCATGCCATTTTTCCCTCGGTGTAGATACCACTCACGAACAATCACCATAATGTTGTAGTTGTATTAACATTGCAACAGATCACACCAGGGGGAGTTTTAGCTGTTTGTTTTCAGGAGACACAGACAGGGTGGATGAAATATTAATGCTGAAAGTGTTCAAATGAGAGCCATGCTGAGTTTGAGGTTTTGGCTGACGTAATTGATTCTTAATTCGTTGTTCTTTGTGTTGCCTCACATCCACATTCGCTCTGTGTTTATCCCTGGTGTGGGTTTATCTGAAGCAGCAGCTCTGAGAGCATAATATGATGTCGTTTGTGGGGGTCTCCTCATTAATACATTTATTTGAAGGATCTTCAATTTATGTGTTACATCCTGAAACACTCAGTTTGCTGTTAACAGTTAGATCAATAATCACAAGGCGGCCATTTTCCTTTGACATCACAATCATTCACATATTTGATGATTATTTACAGTGACAATCTGGTACGTAAATTACAGTAAAAACACATTTTTGCTACCTGTGGACAACAGCTAATGTTAGTATTCAAACACTTCCTGGTTAACACTACTATTTATTTATTTATTCTTGTGGGAAATGTGATCCCCACAGTTCCTCTTATAAACAATATGGCAGTAAGAATTATTGAAATTTAAATATACAAATAAAAAGTATAAAAGTATTTGAAGAAATACAGCTATGTACAAAGGCACAGCCATGTTGAACATTTACATTATATATACAGTGTTACACCAGTGTTTCCTCTACCATTATATTAGGGGGGCGCCCCATATTTTCTATATAGCGCCAGATCACAACAACGGCGGAGTTCCGCCCCGATGCGCGCACACACACACACACACACACACACAGACACGTGCGCGCACACACAGGTAAGCACATTAAGCACACTCCCACCAGAGGACAGAGAGCGCCAGTTTCAGCCACAGTGGCAGACAGCTGGAGCTGGAACACGCTGCAGCTACATTTCCACTTAGATTCAAGACTAGATCCTGGTAAAGATAAAAGTTATTCACAAAGCATCGTAGCCCTTCAGAGAGCTCCCAAAGTAAACATCTTAGACTGAGGAGTTTCTCACAGAGAAGAAAGGTGATCACACAAACAATCAAAGCTCTATCACAGCCTCATATTGATATCAATTAGATGAAGTAAACTCTTTTACGAGGAAACAAATATCAGAAAAATACCAAATACGTTTTAGAATTAGAGCTCAGTTAATTATAAAACAGTTGTAATTAAATTAGGCTACTTTTGCATCAGGATGGTTCAAGAGTAAATTGTTGACTGTTATTTTCTGAATCAAAAGTAATGTTCCTGGGCCAGCGGTTACAATGGTCGGGCCAGTGAGCTTTGAAAACCAGTGGCCCGGAGGCCCCCCCCAATGCTGTAAACCTAGGGGAAACACTGTGTACAGTATACAGAGTATTGTACGTTGTGTGTTTTCAGCACTCAGCGTCTTAAAGGCAGGGTCATTTTCTCCAGATACACTTTTTAAGATGTTGGTTGAAATTGTCTTTAGGTCCTGACAGAAATTAATAACTCATGTGCTCTGAAAAAGAAACCTGAAAGCCTGTAAAAACTTCAACCAATGTCTGCCACGAGTTACCAATCTGATGAACCAATCACGCCTCCCTGTCTCCCTGCTCGTTCTCTTCCCCTTGCGTGCACGAGCCCACACTCAAAGCGGACGTGAAGCGCTTTTTCTTCTCAGCGCACAAAACGCTAGGTGGACACAGGACCTTACAGTACAGTGCAGTTTTGTAATTGAAATCATGATCAAAATATGTTTTAATTTATTTTAATTAAAGGCGGCTGTAAACAGATCAGTCTTCATCCTCGATTCCCCTTGGGGCACGTCCACAAGGGAAGCCTCAATACAACTGAAGTAACTTAACCTCAGTAAGCATCAGTGACCCTTAAACATCATGAAACAACAATATATTAAAAAAGGGTCCAAACCCTGTTCATCACATATCAAATATTTCCAGATGCAGTTTCTAATCAAAAATGAACAAAAACAAACAAAATTCAGATTACAACCTTTTTTAATTGGACCTGCAGCCTGGAACATTTATTTGATTACAGCGTTTATAGCTTCCTTACTACATCAGAGGAAGAGCACCAGCAGATGTTTGTTGTCACTAAACTTGTGTCTTTGTTAGTATTTTAAACTTCTCAAGCAGAAGTGTTGTTGATTGTACCAAAAAAAAAGAGTTTGAATTTGCTTTGTGTTCAATAACTCATAACCAAAAACATACCAGGGCACACTGAATGAAGAAGGCTTTGATAAATGGCCTTATTACCTCTGCATTTTAATTAGCATTGGTCCTCCCCGAAGACGCACGGTGCAGTGTGCTTTGGCATTTTTGATCATGATTTATTGATCCAAAAGAAAAGAACACCTTCTTCACATTCAGTTATACTTGATTTTGTAAAGTGCAATACCTCAGTTAGTCAACAGGTGTTTGTCCTCTCTGTGGAGGTGTAGCATATAACTGTAATAATGGCTGATTTATATTAGGAGGCATTATTTAAAGGACCCTGGCAAGGCTCAAGACATGGCCTAATTGAAGCAGAGCCATCTTGTGATCAGGGGAAAGAGACACAGGTCGGATTCAAACCTGCCGCCCGCTTTGAGGACCACAGGCTCCCTACATGCATTAACCCCTAGGATACCGGCGCCCCCAGCGAGGCCATCTTTAACACCTTTGTCACATTCATACAATTTCTGCCGTGAAAATAGAGATTTTTCTTGCAGTTATAATCTCATATTAGCATGTTTTTCCCCCCTCTGTCCGAGCATCAGATTAACAGAAACAAAATAATTTAATTTACATTAGCTGCTGGCACCAATTTGAAATGGAAACATTATACACCAGAAACTCACGATGTAGTAGCTTACTTCCATGTATCTTTACAGTAATATTTCGCCCTTAAATAATGAAAACAATCGACTAATAATAGTCATGCAAATAGCAACATGTTCAGCTGTTGTTCTTAAGATGATTTTGGCCCATTCAAAAGTTAAAGGAAAGAGTTCGGGGACTTTTATGCTTCCATGTGTTTGTTTTTGTTTTTCTTTATTTTTCCCTTCTTTCTAATTTTGGCTGACCTTAAACGAGGACGAGCATGGCTGCCCTTTATGTGTCCTTGTATCGTTCTTCACCTCGTGTCTGTGTTCAGTGTCAGTGGCCTGTGTCTCACTCATTCATGTGTGTCATGTTTCCTCTACACTCGTCTCACTCTCTCTCTCTCTCTCTGCATTAATGGGCGAGAAAGGTTGACAGCTGAGCAGAGCAAAGAGAGAGAGAGAGCAGCGGACAGTGTGCTCAGAGATAGAAAGTAAATCGACAGCAGACAGGGGTCACTGCTTCAGAGCTCTGAGTTGCCGAAGAGAAAAGGGGTTTGCAGGCTGGGGAAGGGGGTCATGGTTGGTTTTCCAGCAGCGTTTCCATCGATGGGACTATTACACAAAAAAATGTTACATGCATTGTTGGGTGTAATAAGGGATATCATGCAGTGCAGAGAGTGTGTAAAAATATGACTGGGCTTGCAAAAGCTAACTCAGAACTTGCATTGTCTCTGCTTGCAACCATTGGCCTCAATATGTTCCCTTCATGAAATACTGAGCACCAAACAGATGTCGGCATCCAGCTGGGGTTGTTTACTATACTGCAGGGGTCACCAGAGACTTTACAGCTCTGCCCCTGCCCCCCTATCAGCTCTCCAGAATGATATATCATCTATAAAACATGGTCAACCCGCTCATTGTCCCGCACTGGAAAGATAGCGTTGCTGCTATAACTTTAGATTTGTACACAGCTGCCTTGACATCTTACACACGAGCACGTCTGTTGCTCTGCACATCTTAATGTTTTTTTCAGGTGTGCTCTCGGTGGCCAGAGAGAAGTGTGAAGGCATGATAGATGGGCTGTATTGACCAACTATCTCTTCATTTGCTATCTTTGTCTCCCCGTCTTGCACATGCACACACACACGATCACTTTGTACCCGTCATCGGCTGTAACCCCATGTGTCGACAGCATGTTTGTTGACGTCAGTGCAGGCAGGATAGGAGGGACCTGGAGATATCCTTGTCAAAATCCAGCATATTAACAAACAAGGCCTCTGAGACCAGAGCCTATTGATTGTGTTCATTCCTTTGGCACCTTTTCTGCCGCTGCTTTCATCCACCTCTTCAGGCGCCTCTTAAGTGGCCAACACACTAGTGCGGTTGCCTGTGTTCTATTCTGGGAGTCCTTCATTAAATTAGCAAATTTTAAAGCATCAAATACTTCGAAAATGGCTGTAAACATGATGTAAAGGTAAAATATGTAGAAGTACTTAAATTATCTCAAATATTTCCAACAGTTATCAAAGCCAGAGAAATCTTTCATTTTAGAGTTGTAACAGGATGTGTCTCGTGGCACAAAATGTTTATCGTTGCCGTGGAAACACCAGATGTTACATCAAAGACCGCTGCACAAAGAAGCGCTAGCTGCTACTGAAAGCTGCCGTACTGTTGCTGTATGTGCTGCTGTGATGAAAACGTCAAAAAATTATACTCGGATACACCGTCAGTAAACATATTCTCTTACTCAGGTCAGTTTCGGTCGTTCGTCCGGTCGTTGCATATCTTATGAAGCATTAAATCTCTTTAATGTCAAAAGTTCAGTTCTCTTCAATTAATCTGTAACTTCGAAACACCACAAGCCATGTGCTCTGCCATGTTTCAGACATTTTAGGACCAAACACTGCCAAAGTTCAGATCAAACGCTTTGCAATATGCAAGTAGTGTAATATTCAGAGTGTTTAACAAGTAGGCACATCGGTCCAATTTAAGTGTTCATACATCTTGAAAATGTGCAGCTTGCACAAAATTGCAGCTGTGTGTACACGTCAACTTCCCTGCAAAAAAAAAAAAAAAAAAGTTTAGCTCTCCTCAAGTTAATTGGACGCCCCCTCCACCTTCCATTGATCTTTAAAACCCACTTTATACTCCCTTCAATACTTAACACCTGCCAACTGATGCAGCTGCTCCAATCTTTAATTAGGAATTTGACCTGACAGCACTGATCAATATTTCTGATGAATATTGTGCATGTTTATTAAAAGTTTTTTTTTCTGGAATGATCCATTGAACATTGGAAGAAACCCAAATGCAGAAGGAGCCAGGCTTTTACCTTCTTTTTTTATAAAAAAGCTGGATGAGATATTTGGATGATCCTTTTCAGAGTCTTGCAAACCTTCTCTCTGCTCTTTCTGTCTGTGTCTCTCTTAGTGACTCTCACAGTATCTGTGCATGGTGTAAAGTCTCCCTGTACCATCCTGAGTGTTTGTGCCATGTCATTCTTTCAGGAGTAAATAGAAGCAAAAAGCTAAGCTAACTCTGTGACATTGCACCCTTCGTCTGTCTGGTGAAAGTAGATATTTACAAAGCTATCTCGCTGAATTGTTTATTTCTGTGTTTTTATAATTGGTTACCCCTCTTCTTTATCTTACCTTGAATTGTTGTTATTTCAAACATGTATTACATTTTGTATTCCTTCAGCAAGGTTTGCTTTGTTGAAGGAAAAAAAATCTCCCTTAATTGGTCAATCTGGTGTTTTAAAAGGCACAAACACAGGGTAAATACAAGGGGGAGAGTATTTTTCTCCACAACACAGTCGCTTTTTTAATGAGTGTCAGTCCTAGGAGGAGTTATTTGCAGCACACAGAGAAGAGGGAAGTGAATGCCAAGAAGTTAGTTGTTGCCTGAGAAGTCCTTTTGACCTTTTTTAAGAGTTGTTGTATCAAGAAAATATGAACGCATGCTTTCTGATCATTCCTGCCAGTTGTTTTCCTCCAACATGTCAATTAGCAGCCGTGTGTTGAGGCTTACAAGTGAAGAAGCACGCCTCTAGATGTCTAGTGCTAATTGCAGTCTGACTACTCTATTCCTCCCTGTTTATTAGGTCTAATTTTTGTTGTGAGAAATTGTCAGTGTGCAGGTGTACTCAGGTGACATTTTGCTTTGCTCTTTAAACTGATCCATCTTTTCTCTCTCTTTTCTTTCTTCCCCTACAGGTGACTCATCTCAAGTCGGTAAGTCCTCGTCTTTCGTTACCTTCTGCCAAATATGTCTGATTTGCATATGTGCTCTCTCCGCTGCCATGGTGACAGCAGCTTAAACGCACCAAAACAAACCAGCACTAATCTCTCTTAACTTGGTTTCTACCAAAAATGAACAGTGGGTAAACTTTTGAATGGAACGCCATCTTTATCTCCTGTTGCGTTCCGCCTCTCGTTTCATTTGTTATGCATTGCAAATGTTTGACATTGCTTACTGAATTACCTTTCACTTGTTTGTGCTGTTACTGAAGAAGGCATTTGCAACCGCTTACTTTGAAAAGACGAAACTCTTAGTCTCACTTTGTCAGTTTCATACTGCATCTCTTTCTAAAAGCAAATTTAGAGGTTTCACTGGCTAGACATTTTTAAGAGGCTAGGATCAACCCTTTTTAAATGACATTGTTTTACTGCACCGACACTGTCTCAGAAAACAAATCTGAAAGAGTAGTTTCTTTGTTGGATTCCTTAGCATTGTGAAAATGAGGTTGTCCAAATTTCCGGTACTTTGAAACTTTCCAATACCACATGTTCTTAAATGAAACAATTTTTTTTTTTTTTTAAATTGATATATCATGATGATGATTTATAACTCACCCGCATTCATTTATTAAAGGTCACATATTATGCAAAATACACTTTACCATGTTTTTCTTACACTAATATGTGTCCCTAGCCTGTCTTTAAACCCCCAAACTATGAAAAACATACATCCTCTCCGTCTTTTGCCTGCTCCACTTTTCAGAAAATGTGTGCTCAAACAGGCTGTTTGGAGATTTTCCCTTCATGACATCACAAAGGGCAGTAACCCCTCCCCCAGGTGGGTAACACTCTCACAGCTAGGTGTTTGTTCTGCCCTCTGAGTCTGCCTTCTCACGGTAAACAATAGGACATGGAGCGAGAAAGCCCGAGCCACCCAAGCCCTTCCAGAGAGGGCGTGGTCAGACACAGCTCATTAACATTTAAAGCTACAGACACAGAAACAGCCTGTTCTGAGCAGGGCTGAAATAGAGGGGTTTATAGGCATCATCAAATACAGGATCAGAGTGGATTCAGAACAAGAAACTTCACACACATGTTTTGGGGAGCTCTGAGACTTCTTTAAATTTGTTAAAAAGGAGGAGAATATGTGACCTTTAAGGCTAAGAGTTATGCATAATTAGAGGCGTGGCTGATTTGGCAGGTAGGCGTGTTGTAGCTGTTTGTAAAGAGGATAAAGACCCACCTTAGCTCCTCCTCTTTGTCTGTTGTTAGTACGTTTGAGACAGCATTTCCAATATGGCGTCTGCTGTCATCAGGCTTTCAAAAGTCCCTTCAAGAAACTGAATCACTGATATGAGTTCCATGTTTTAAACAGCCTACTTTAACCCAACGCTGCCACAAGCGAGAAAGAGCAGCAGGTCACCAAACACATACATTTGTCGTTTGTTCCCTTTTAGTTATTTTGGCATCTCAAAAAGCCGTAAAAGGTATGTTTGTGTATAAACCGAAACATTGCCAATGCATTTGTGCAGTTTAGACAGCCTGCAGGAGAGGACAGGTTTAGATATTGTTAGGTGTTTACTAGCATCGTATCAAAGTTTATAATTCTGGTATGTTGAGGCTTAGTAGGAATTCAAACTCAGAGGTTTGATTTTCAGTAAAATACTCGTTCTCTTCTAAGCATGCTGTTAAGCAGCTTCCACCAATTATTCCTTCCTCCGCCTCAAGTGGCTTCCAACGCTTCACCCATCAGACTTTAAATCAGAGAGCTTCAAAGCCTCCCACGTTTGAATGGTGTTTTTAGTCGCAATTTCAATCAACAATTCATATCCCTACCACAAATAATGGCTCACTATCTTTCAGTTAGCTCGTCCAACCCATCTAGTAAATATTAAAATGACCTACGCATTCTTGTAACTTATGAGAGAGGAATACAAAGTTATGGCCATTTCATCCTCCCTGCGTGTTGTGTTCAGGGCCTCACGTGCTGTGGACCATTAAGTCATTTATAAAAAAGCTGCACAGAGGCTTTATCTGTAAATATGCTGACATGTCACAGTACGCTAGCTCTCCATCAGCATATCATTTGGAATCAGCGGGTGTGGAAGACATGAGTGACGAATAGGACTGGAGTCAGGGGGAGGTGTGGGGGGGTTGAGAGCGGAGATGGATAGACTAATGGGACGTATCAAGACCCCACATAAACAGTAAGAGAACGAGATGAGTGGAGTTTAAAACGTAGCACTCTGCAGCTGCAGACTTTAGTGATGTGTCAGTGTTATCGCTCGCCTCCTAATAATTAGCTTTGTCTCGCTGCAGTACCTACTGTGCATTCGGAATTGCAAACAGTAATCTACAGCACAGCAGAATGTGTAGAATTTAATGAGAAAAACATGCAGTCATTCTCAGACAGGCATGATAAAAAAATGTTTTGAAGCAATCCCATGGTGGAAATTTCCTCCTCTGAGCTGGGATAATTCAAGCATGTCTCTGGATACTCGTATGTAAATAGTTGTGTGTGTGTGTGTGTGTGTGTGTTTGAATAGCTTTGTCCAGTGAGTGTTTGTCCCAGAGATCTGATGTCCTCTGAATATTAATGTGACATTTTGTCTGTCTGCGGCAGCTCTGAAAGCGGGTGGGGACTGAAGGTTTGGTGAGGGACATGTTCACCCCCAGGTGCAGTGTAGACTAGAGAGAGATACTATAATGCCACACCTACGATACCTCCTCGGCAGGAATCAAGATCTAGAGAGGTGAAAGAATAAAAAAGTAATTAAAATTTGATCGGGGAGGCCAGAGCAAATTGAGTTTCATCTTCATTAGGACCACCGGGCAGAGAAGAGGGAGATAAATCCGATTTGCATTTGATATATGAGCTGTTTCTGTGTCAGTGTGCTCTTCAACATGGCTCCTGAATTTATCCACTTTTGAGCGCATTTTTTTCTGTCCAGCGTATGTAGCATTTCAAACTGAATGAGCACCTAAATATTTAAGGACTACACAAGAATGCCAGACATTAACTGTTCTAAAAGAGAATGCCTCGGAGCTTTTTTAAATTATTGTCTTCATGCTTCCCTTTCTTTTAAGATTAATTTTTGGGCTTTTTTTGCCTTTATTGGAGAGACAGGACAGTGGATAGAGATGGAAATCAGGGAGAGAGAGAGAGTGGGGATTGACATGCGGGAAAGGAGCCACAGGTCTGATTCGAACCTGGGCCGCCCGCGTTGAGGACTACAGCCTCCATACATGGGACGCGCGCACTATTCACTGCGCCACCAGCATGCTTCCCTTTTCACAGAGCATCTCAAACTAGCTCTTTTAGAGTCCAGGAAGCACCTCCATTTTTTCACATTTTTTAAGGGTCTAACTATTATGTGATTGTCTTTTCTATGGCGTTGCAGAATTGTACAATCCAGTATAGTAGCAAGCCTTTTAGCCATTTAGTAATAGAGTTACTTTGAAGTTTGAGGTCCGTCATGTCCTGCACACAGACCAGAAAATCATTTTTTCCATCTAAATGTTTTTTTAAGACAACTGCAGAAAGTCAGATTGTGTATTTATTTATCTTATGTAAGGTCAAACTAGTCTCTTGTACAAACCTTGAACTGTACATAAAGATGGACAACACACCTCAGCCCTCTCCTGTTGTACAAAGATGAAGTCAAAGTCCCCCCCAGTGACAGGCGCTGGCATATTGCACATTTGAAGCCAGAGTCTGCGCAGTTAGGGATCAGCTGGAGTAGATGCTTAATGGACATCACACCGCTTCCACTCATGTAAAACACACATCTAACTAACATGTATAACGGCAAGCAGACCAGATTCTTGAGTTTGTGTTTGTTACATTTCATCTCACCGCTCCTCCTCTACTCTTATAATCTAGTACACACAGCACCGCTAACCCTAACCCTGCATTTGTGAACTCTTCATAGCATCAAATATCTAATTTAAAAAAAACCTTCTCAGAGAAAATATAGTCTGAACACAAATCAACAATGTCCCATCTGTTAAATAGGAATGAGGCAGGTTGTCTGATCTGTAATTATACTTCAGCTAGTCAGTAGGAGGAGCTTTAAATATCTTGGCTTCAGTTCAGCTGAGGTGTTGTACTGTCCATTCTATATACAGTTCCTGGTACCAGTGCTAACATACTGTATCCCTTATTAAAACCATTTTATACACAGATTTCTCTCAAATCTCTATTCATGGTTATTAGTTACACATCAGATCGGAGGATGGTTGAAAGGAATCCCGAGTGCACTTGCTCGTTTAGCCCCACACCGTTGACTATCTGGGTAACTTAGGTCAGCATGTTTAGCTTGATATGTCACTGATTATCTTAATTGGAAGCATGCAATCGTTCGTCCAATGCAGAGCCTCTTAGCCATCCATGTGTTGCAGTCATTAACAACTAACAATTGAGGGGCAGCTGTGCATCAGTGATGGCGTCCGTTGTCTTTCAAGGTTGGAAGATTGGCAGTTCCATCCCCAGCTCTCATACTCACATGTTGACGCGTCCTTAGGCAAGTCACTAAACCCCTAATTGCTCCTGAGTGGCATAGCCAGTGGTGTGTGAATGAATTTGAATGGTTTTAGTACTGTTGGGCAGCTGGGCACGTTGCATAGCAGCCTCTGCCATCAGTGAACGACTGTGGTGTAAATGGGTGAATGTGAAATGTGGTGTAAAAGCGCTTTGAGTGGTTGTAGCACTTTCTATAAAAGTGCTGTATAAATACAGTCCTTCCACCTTTTACCAAACTTTGTATTATCAACTTCATTGATCTTTGAACAATATAATGATAAGGTGGATGAAATTTGCATCCATATTTCTTAAGAATTGGAACAGCTGTCGGATCGTACTGGTGCAGTGCACACACTTTAACGTCATTCCCCTGAGAATTGTCAAATGTAATAAATGCTGCTCCATATTACCATTGGAACCAAAACTAGCTTCAAATCAGCCAAATACTTTGACGATCTCTGTTGGGGGTTAATATTGCTGTATTTTTTTAGACGGAAAAATGTTTTTTCCCCCGTTTTCTCTGCCAGGCGTATGCGGCAGGTAGTAGCAGTGGTAATTGTTGTCCTTAGATGTAAAGGCTGGCAGGCACACTACAAGCAGAGATCCTTATCCTTTTACTGAGTTTCAGTCTGACTCCATAAAATGGCATTGGCAGAGACATCTTTCTGTCTCTCATCTCTCTGTCTGTCTCTGTCTCTCTGAAGCCTTGTTCTCCACAGCTCAGATGATTAGCATCTCTCTGTCCCTTTTCTCTCTCTGTCTCTCTCTCTCTCTCTCTCTCTCTCTCTCTCTCTCTCTCTCTCTCTCTCTCTCCCTTGAATGCCAACTTCAGGCTAGTCAGAGCCAGCAGCAGCCTCTTCAAGCTGCAATGGGATTGGCCTGCACACACCACATGGTACCAAGAATGCTCAGTGAGACACACATCTACAATTTGGAGAGGGAAATGAGGGATTCAAGCACAGTTTAGTTGGTTGAAGGGTGACACTTAGGAGAACATATTTGTATTTCTCCACAGTCCACATTTAAAACGTTCGATCCTCGACAAAATATTCCGAAAATGTGCCATGCCTGGAGATATTTTTTTATTTCTGTCATAGTTCTCTTTATGTGACTGCTAAAGTCTGGCATTATTTATTAAATCACAGCCTGGAAATTCACCATAAAGGGTTTTTATTCTGATCTAATACTGGAATGAAAGAAAAGCCCCATTACGAACTGTGAAACGGTTCACAACTTTCCTAATTTACGAGCTTCTTTCATCACCTTGATCATTAAAATGCTGCTCACTGAGGCAACGTTCTGTTTGATAGCAGCGACCTGGCTACTTAATTGAACAAGTCTTCTACAGCGGCCACAAACATGAAGACCAAAGACAATAAAAAACACTCCATTATCCCTGGAAACTCAACCAGTACTTAAGTTATTTTCCCTGCCTGGTGATAAACAGCGCTGCCTCAGACGAGGCTAACAAAATGGCCCTTACAACAACATAACAACAGAGCCCGTGGCCCCATTTACATACTAGAGGAGGACAGTAATGAGATAGCTACCTGAGATAATTACTACTCAAGGCATCTGACTCTCATCCGCTACCACAGGGAACCAGTTTAACTCACTACAATTAAGCGGCCACTCATTTGCTCCATTTGAGGCACCGTTTATTCCATTTTCTGCCTCACTGTGTCTGAACAGTACCGCGGCTTAAATAGCGGAAACCTGGATGTGCTAATGTGGAAGAATGCGTGGCTATATATAGATCTATAGATTGGAAAATATTAGACTAACACGCAGAAGTAATAATACTTTGTCTTGTTCAGATTAATAGAACACACTGGGCTCTATTGTGTCACTGTAACTCAGTTTAAACTCAGTTTCCTCTGGCATTAATATGCATCTCACATTCGGACGACATCCGGATCCATTCGTTTCTTTCAGCTGATGGTAAATTGCTTCTTCCCCATGTGAAAATGTTCCTCTCGTAGAAAAGATGTTGTTTAGAGTCGTCAGTCCACACCTCTTCAAGCTTGTTCTCTCCCTATGAGTATCCTGACAGACTTCTTTTTGACAGGTTTGTTATTTTTGCTACCCACCTCCTCCTCCTCTTGGATTTATTCTTATGTCTGCTCTTTCCCGTACAGAATGCTGTCTTTGTTTCTATTGTCTGTTGGCTTATTTGATTGATTGTTCCAGGGGTTAGGGTCTGAACATCTTTCTCTCAGAGGAATGAGGACAGTTTCAAACTTTGCAACAGAAATGGTCTGCACGTGCTTACATTTGTTTCTTCTTTACCTTGTGTGACAACATTTCTCAAAGGTCACATATTATGCTAAATACATTTCACCATGTTATTCTAACTCTAATATGTGTCCCTCATCAGTCTACAACCCCCTCAATCATGAGAAAAGTCCATCCTCTCCGTCTTTGGCCTGCTCCACTTTTCAGAAAATGTGTGCTCAAACAGGCCGTTTGGAGATTTTCCCTTCATGACATCACAATCAGAATCAGAATCGGGTTTTATTGCCAAGTACATTTAGACATACAAGGAATTTGTCTTGGTGTATTGCTGCTAAACAATTAACAAAGGAAATAAAGCAGAACTAGCAAGAACTTAAATAATAAAATATAAGAAGCAACACTCCCACAGCTAGGTGTTTGTTCTGCCCTCTGAGTTTAACTTCTCACCGTAAACAAGGGTATGGTGTGAGAAAGTCCGAGCCACCCAAGCCCTTCCAGCGGGGCATGAACACAGCTCATTTACATTTAAAGCTACAGACACAGAAACAGCCTGTTCTGAGCAGGGCTGAAATAGAGGGGTTTATAGGCATGATCAAATACAGGATCAGAGTGGATTTTACAACAATTTGGCATGATACACATCAGGATCTTCAATTGCTGCCCTCAGGTCCTTCTGCATACCGTTAAGGCTAGGTGGAAAAAAAACAGAATGATTGACTCCGTTCCGAGTATCTAAAACCATAAAGTTAAGGTTGTATATTCAGTGTGGATGTTATGGAGTTTAGAATGTCATCATTTACACTAATGACAATAAATCCTGACTTGTGAAATGTTGATGTTGCTGACAGTGACTGTGTAACTGCTCTGCTGTTACACCCCCCGACACGGCAATCAGTCAAACCTGCAGCAGTTATATTTTATCTCTGTCTCGTCTCAAACGAATAAATTAAACTGTAATATCTCGACTGCTGAGAAATTGCTTTGGATTGTTATAAATGGCGGTGTGTTGATGGTGTGTGATTGTTGAGCTTAGTGTATTCAGCTGAGCAGAATGAGACTACACACCAGGAATGAGAGATGCCGAGTTCTGCTAGATCTTCATCTGTTTCAGCGTGTGAAGATTAACGGCATCGGCTTCCATTAGCCTCAGAGTAATTGTTAAGACAGCGATGAGCAGTCTGCAGCTCTAATCCTCAAATCAAAGAGAAGCTGCACAGTACCCAAACACTAAGGTTTGATTTCCTTAGCTTGAAAACGTGACTAAATCTTTCCACCATGTCCAGACATCACTGCACAGAGACCCACTTCCTGTATTTACTCATTATCCCGTATTCCATTCAGGATTTCAAAAGCTGTATCACTAAAAACACAGCCATAAATATAAAGTGTCCTTTGTGTAAGTGCATATGAAGATTTGGATGACAGGGGTGGCGTTTCTAAGGGAGTCTGGAGATTCTTTAACTTGCTAAAAGGCTGTGACAGACTGTACAGTATAAAGAAAAAAACTGCATCTCCTGGGGAACTGAGGTGTGTTTAAAAGATAGTTGGAGGAAAACTCAGGGAAAAGCAGCAAACAAAGATGAAAGTTTCAGGGAGAACAAAGCATGCTAAGGACGTGATGTCAGTGTGTGAGATGTTTTTTTGTGTGCATACAGACAGACCTGTAAGACAGAGACACAGAGATGTGAAGCAGCTTGAATATAAACAGGAACAAACACACATCTTTACAGTTAATCCTTCCACGTTGACCTTACCTTTTGGCTAATCTTTTGGTGTTGGTAGCTTTCAAGTTTCCATCTGTAGTCTAGTTAGTATCATGCATGAGGGTTTCAGCTGGCTTTGGTTGTTTGCATAGACTGTATGAAACATGGACAAATTCTCTGTATGAAACATGGACAAATTCTCATTGGTTTCTGAAGATGCATTCTGAAGCCAAACAGTAGTGGTCGCCATTTTGGAAATGCTATCTCCACCAGACTTTCACTCAATCTAGAATGAAAGTCTGGAGCTCAGTCGGGGCCTTAAGCCTCCTGGTAGCTACAACATGATCACCTGTCAGTCAAATCAGCCATGTCCACATGTTTGCAAATGTATGTTTTTGCAACTCTTAGCCTTCCTGAAATCAAAACAGTTGAAACCAGGATGTGAACATGTTAATTTTTACTGTAAAAATTGGCATTTTAAAACAGACCTAAATGGGGTTTCCTCGACTTCTACTGCCAGCCTCAAGAAGTTAAACTGCACTTTTGCATTGGCTTCATTTTCCAAAACTGAAAATATGATGCTTTCTGGATTGTGTTACAGTGGATACACTCCTCCCTTTTTTTTGTCTTCATAGGAATGTTCCTGTGTTAAACCAATGGCTGTTGCATTTTTATGCAGGAACTTTAAATAAAGATTAGTCTGATTAGTCAGCAAGTCCTTTATGGCTAACCACTGACTACACCAGAAGCCCCTAAAAATGTTGGTGTTGCTCCCAGAGCCTTCATTGTTGACAATAACTAACGTGTTCCAAGATTTTAAGTAACACAAATTGTCTTTTTTCTTGTTTTGTCCTCGCCATCATTTCACATTTTACACTTTGGCGTTTGATTCCAGCCCCAGACTGAAGTTCATTACAATGCTTGGCAGGCTCGTTGCAGATCTATTAGACTGATTTGACTCCATGAGGGGCTAAAGAAGGAGCGAGTGTGTCAGAGAATAAAGGGCAGAGCGATGTGCTTCCATTATGGGAGCAGCAGGGGTGTTTGCTAAGTGTAGGGCCAGGCCTCTGCTGTGGACCAGCCTCAGAGCCCTGCAGCTCCACAGCTTAGAGGGGACGTTCATTAACAGCCGTCGCTTATTACCAACAGCTGTTGCTGGGTACTGCCCAGAGCCAATGGCATACATTAACACTCAGCTACACACACATGCATATCATAAAGATGTAAGTGTGTGAGATAATTGACAACATTCATTCAGTGCATTCAGTACTTTGTTACCAGTGCAGAGGGTTTGAGTTTATATAGAATTCAGTATTTGAATAGATTTTATTGTTGCCTGCGTGTGCAGGTACAAATGTGGTTTCTTGGAGGCACTTAGAGTGGTTTCACACTAGGGACCGAGAACGCTGGGTTCCAAAGTCCAGTTCATTTGAACAGTGCAAACACAAACGTACCGTACTCGGGTACTGTGCTTGAGTCCGCTTGACAAGGTGGTCTCGGGTATGATTCATGTGTACTCAAGTACGGTCCGCTGGAGTTGTGAATGCAACCGTGCATAAGGAAGAGGACTGCAATATGATTTTATTCAGAATGGCTCTTGTAGCTTCAAAAACCGTCATATCTGTGCAGCACAGGCCCGTGTTATCCTCTGAGCTGCACGGTAGAGGTGGACGTAGGAAATAGGCCGTTGTTGGCGTCTCAGGAATAACAGAAACATCCACAGTTAGCAGGATGGACTCAGGTGGTTGCTATGGTTGCTTCTTTTTCGTTCTGTTTTGCAAACCAGCTATGTGCATACCGCCACCTGCTGTATCAAACTGTGATCATACGGAAGTGTCCTCGGGTATAGAAGGATGTACTAATGTGAACGCAGACCAGCGGGGGAGGGGGGAGCAATCATGCTCGGGCACGGTATGAAACAATCGTGCCTAATGTGAAAACACCCTTAGCCATACAATTCTAACTTTAATGTTTATATATAAATATGGCTACTTCCTTTGTATTTAAGTAAAGGGGATAGCAAGATTGTTTTTCATGTTTTTATTTAACCAGGTAATTAACCCATTAAGATCCAGATCTCTTTCACAGTGACCTGGCCAGGAGGGCAGCAGCACACGTCATAATAAATAAACATCACAGTTTTTTCCGTGTTAAAATGACACGGCTGACATTTAAAATGAGTTGTAGCTTCGTGGAGTGTAAAACTCACATTGACATTCATAAACGACACATCTTACGCTGTATCTGTAAATCATCTCAGTTATCATCAGTCTCTACGCCATAAAGCTGATCAATAATGGAGAGCAGTTAAATGTCTGAAACGATTGTGAAGTGCTTCACGTGATAAATATACAAAGAGATAATCAACGGAAAGCAGATATAAAACTGTAAATAACATAGAACATGGTGCTTTACAGGCCACGAGTAAAACATATTCATAAGCTTATAATGAATATTTCATTTGAATCATTTTGCATATTTACTGAACCTAACCACTCTCCTTTCTCTTTCATTCCTGCTGTTTCTCACGTCTGATATTTTTCATCCTCTGACAGTGACACCAAGCAGCAATACAGTAGATCATTATGAGTTTGGCAGGAAGTACCAGAGCTGAAGAAAGCTCCCTGAAAGTATTGAGTATATAAAGCACTGGACTCTGTACTTCTAGCATCAATACTCTGTGTGTGTGTGTGTGTGTGTGTGTGTGTGTGTGTGTGTGTGTGTGTGTGTGTGTGTGTGTGTGTGTGTGTGTGTGTGTGTGTGTGTGTGTGTGTGTGTGTGTGTGTGTGTGTGTGTGTGTGTGTGTGTGTACTGGCTTATTGTTGAAGCTTAAAGATGAACACAGCGTCACAGACGAGTTCATACATCATTCTGACACACGGCGCTCGTGGCACATTTTGCTGCTTCACAAACTCCTTCTTCCTGGTTTTCTATCATAGCATAATCTAAACTGTAAAGCTGGTATCAGATTATAATTTGCCCCAGCAGAGATCTGATCTAACCTGTGCTAATGTTAAAGTCTGATTCTGTCCTTTTTATTTAAACTGCTCGGACAGAAAGCAAAAGACTATCTCTGTCATGGAAAGAAAACTGTATTGTAAACTAAATACAGAACTGAACCTGACAGAAGGACCAGTCAAAAAATCTGCACGGCTCTGCATGAGCATGCAAGACGGAGCTAGATTTTGTATTCAGTGCTCCTCATGCTGCCTACTGTGTGTGTCCTGACCTGCAGTGTGCACAGTGTTTGCTGTGAACTTCACAGTACTGATCAATGACTGACACACAGAAAGGTCCCAAACACAGCAACATGATGAGAAAACCTGAAAGAACAGACAGAGGCTGCAGGGTCTGTGCAGGTACAGACACGCCACACACTTCAACTGGATAATAAGTGATCATTGAGATTGATTATAGTTCTGTACCATGTTATATATCTGGTGCGCTCTCCCATGTTCGCAGCAGCTTTAGGGTCTACGAGCCACCCTACTGGCTAAACAGCTGCAACTACAGGCGCAAGGTTGTTGTGATTACAGGAATGTATTTAACCCTTTAGTGCATCAATGTCTATGGTAAAAACAAATGTTGCAATACTTGAAGTAGTATGGGAAGCATGGATGTTTTTGCATAGCCATACGTGTTTGTTTCAAAAATAGTGAAACAGTAGCTAACTGTAGTTGTAGCTTTTGGTGTTTATTTTTGACTGAAAAGTTGTATTTCTGCAATTCTTTTGTACTTTTGGAACACCCACACCCCCTGATTGATGTGACCAATTTCTTCTGATCCCACGTGACATCATCCCTCCATGAATCACTGCATAATTTCAACAACAGCTATGCCTAAAGCAGCCCCCAGGCCCCAGGCCCCAGCCCCCGTGATACCCCGAGGCCCAGAAATCCCAGTGTGCTGTATCCACTGTGTACCTGTTAGCTGCAACAGCACCGTGGTTCCCAGGCCACGGTCAGCAGCAGCCCACAGCCGCCGTGATCGATAGAGAACCCAATAGGAGGGATGAGGCCCATGAATCAAACTGTCTGGATATGAACCAACACACATACTCTTTGCAGCACACATTCAGTAATACCCAGCGAAAGCACAACACATACACAGGTTATTATATGTAAAGACGAACGGTCCATGCATGCAGTATTAATGCTCTTTACCATCAGCATTAGCATTTCTATGCACACATAAAGCTTATGTTTTTGTTCCCAAAATGATGTCTATACAATCCTCATTTTGAATTGTTGATACTTTTTTTCATGCATGTTTTAAACTGGCATGTTAAAATTCTCTTCATGTTCTGTCACGCTGCCCGAGCAGGTTTCCAGCTTTTTGTGATGGCTGCTGGTTTCACTGCCGAGATTTTCATTACTCACATTAGTGCCGTTTGTGTTAACAGTGCATAAACATGGACATGAAATTGATTGTTTATCAAATCAATGGTCTCATGACTAAGATAAATGGATGCAGCTTTGCCATGCACTGTTGTTTGATGACAGTGAAAACGGTACATCTGAAGGGAGTCCATTGAAGAGCTTGGCGTACGATAGGAACATGGTGTCAATGTTGTTAAGATGGTTGTAATGTTCTTTTTGGCAACTATTTAATTTTGACTTATCCTGAAAAGGTTTGAGAAGTTTAGCAGTTACAGCTGCACTTTTTGCACTCTTTAAGCACTACACAGCCCATCTCTATAACCCTGCATGATACGACACAATGGGTTTTGAAAGAGATTGTATTCCTCCATCTCAGCAGCCAGGTTTATACGATGTCCCAGCTCATAAACCGGCAGAAACGAACTCCACAGCCACCAGTACAGGAGCCAGGAGCATAGTAGTTCCTGTGGCTGAGGCCGCCTCACGGCCGCTCTGCTGTTTTATGGCGGGCTAGCCGGGGTTTGATAGGACCCTGGTTTCCTGGCTTGTGGTCCCGTGCAGAGTGTGAATGTTTGCTGGATGGATGTTTGGATGTCAGAGGCTGGCAGAGGATTTCATTGCAGCCCCTCTTTGCTGTAAAAACAGCATCTCTCCATCAGAGTTGTATTCAGTGGGAGGTCCACAGTCTGCAGTATATTATCTAGTATGAGCGTATAAATTGAACAACAAGCTTTTGTGGTGGCCGTTCAGAATGTATCCGCCAAAAACACCATTCAAATACTGATCTGTTTAATTTGACTGCCAAACACAGAACGTCACTGACGTCCTTTTTACATACAGGACTAGGAAAAGGTGTTCATATACTCTCTTTTAACACAGTTATTGTTACACCAGTTAATCATGTTTGCTTACAAAAACACACGTGAACACATCTGTTTAAAAATGTGTCAGAAAACATGCACAATGTCGATATTACAACTTGTGCTGGTTTACGTCTGAAGCCAAACTGATGTCTGTGAAAAGGTTAGGAGGTGTAATCGCTTTCTAAGGATTTGGCACAGATCCTCATAATTTTGTTCCGATACTATGAGGATGAAGTGGTATCAGTGGAACCCCAATTCCTTCCCCTCTTCCTCCACAGTCCTGTGTTGTTGCTGTGGACTGAAGCGTCCAGCAGGCTGGTACTTAGAGGTGATAAATGGGGGGGCCGGTGGACCCAGAGTGTTATCAGTGCTACTAAAGCCTGCAAACCAGGAGAACACAGGGTCTGCTTTGGGGTAGGACACAGCCGGGCTACGAGGCTAAGGTTGATATATCGCTGCACAGTCTCAATAGGATTCATGCTGTAAAGGCTTCGGTGAACATTGTGGGTACAAGAGGGCCAATACCTGCAAGAGTGTGTGTTTATGGGGAGAGGAAGAGATGGTGTCATTTATGTGTGTGTGTGTGTGTGTGTGTGCACTCTTAAGAGTCCTCATACAGTTTGATATGAATCACTCACACTACATTTTGTGTACTTCATTGAGTGCAGTGCGATGTGTAGTATATTCCACTCTGCAGTAGAGATGATTGAGTTTTTACTAGGACCCCTGTGTATGTCTGTGTGTGTGTCTGTGTGTGTGTGTGTGTGTGAGTGTGTGTGTGTGCGTGTGTGTGTTCCTGTGTGTGTTCCTGTGTGTGTCTGTGATTGATAGAGGTGCTTGTTAAAAGAAGCCATGCGGCTGTGAAACGACTGACCAATTAAATCCAATCTGTTCCAGACGACAGATGACATCATAAAAGTGCGTCATCCGGTGTGTGTGGGTACACTGTGCCCACACACACGCATACATACACACATTCACACACAGAAATATGAGCGCCAGCCATTTGCTTACTATTCCATAAAATAAACATGACGGAAATAAGAATTGTTCCCTTATCTTTCACCCTTCTTATTTTCCTCCATTGAACTGTGTGTTTATGTCTATTTATTACTGAGGGTTTATCTGCCTCTGCTTTCTATTATGTTGACACTTGATTTAAAAAAGGGAAGCCAAGTGATAAACATTCTTTTTTTAAATGGTTAAATAAGTGATGTCAGGTTGTACAGAATTGTAGGAAAATGAGTAGGGTATCGTTCCAGTATCGGACGATGTTGGCCCATCTGCAAGTAAGTTAGCATTCACCGATATCAGTGTGTGTTGAATATCTATTGTGTCTGAGTATACTCGCTTTAACTACGCGAACACATGACATCAGCCTTGCGTATCCTGCGGTGGTTTGGAGCGTTGGTTGTGCACGTCCTCAGAAATGAACGCTACGCGCCCGGTAGATGCAGTATGCATATAACCACTAGGAGCAGTGCACAGTTGTACGGTGATGAGATCGGAAATGACAACACCGGAGACACCACAGAGAGCCGCTACAACAATGACAAAAAGTTTAGAAGAGAAGTCAACACATTGAGTCTGCAGCTACCCGCACTATGATGTGTCACTGCCGTTTCATAGCAAGAATCATGCGTGACGAAACTTTGGCGACAGATCATCTCTACTTCTGTGCATCGTTCATTGTACAAGGGAAAGTATGTGAACATCTACGTCGCAGCAGGTTGTCTACGCGTACACGTGGGTCCAAAGCAAGCATATTTGAACCTTTAGAGGCTAGAGGGTTTTTTATTGGGCAGAAGAAATCACCGTTAGTTTGAGTTTCATTGTATTAAACTAGCTGTTCTCTTTCACCAGCAGAGGGCGCTATATGGATTCCAACAAGCATTATCACTCTCCAGAGTGTCAATGCACAGTTACTTTCCAATTGAGTGACCATCTTGTCTTCATTATAAATCTTTTCCTCAAGTGTTGCTGCACTTGAGGGATAAATGTAATAAATGTGTCTATTTCTATCTTTCTCTGATGATCAAACATAGCTCTAACATAGAGATTGGATGATTTACAAGGATTTGATTTTTTACTCTTCCTAATTGTGATATCGGTATGGGCCCCAAATCCATATCTGCATTTGTTTTAGATTTATTTTAGGACTTTTTGTGCCTCTATTTTAGAGGACGGTGGATAGAGTGGGAAATCAGGGAGAGAGTGGGGATGACATACGGGAAAGGAGCCACAGGTCGGATTTGAACCTGGGCTGCCCGCTTGGAGTTGTATGGCTAAATATCACTTCAAGCTAAATCCACATTGCAACTGTCATAGTTGTGGGGGAAAATAAATCACAGCAGCTGACTGCACGTGCAACATCCAACTCTGAAATGTTAAGAGTAGAGGTCACGATGAGTTAGCAAGTTCAGTAAAGTTAGAAGATTAAGACAAAGACTGTGATTTTTCAAATATACACTGCATTTTGTTGACTCAGTTTATATGATGCTGGCATTACTTTCCTTATAACCTTTAACCTTTACATAAGATGACTCTCCAAATCTGTAAAACAGTGATGTCCCGCCCGCGAATGGAAATCTGAAACATGTTAAATCTGCAATCAATATAGAATCAAATGAGATAGAAGAACAACACGATGAGTAGCAGACAGAGTATGTTTCAGGGACGAGACAGTTATGTAACACTTCTCTTCTTCTCAGCCTCTGTGTGTCGCTCCTCTGTTTTCTTAAGGCTTTTATGTCACAGCCGATAAAGTAGGCCGTACTTAAAAAAACAAAAACAGTCCGTTATTTAAGAATCTACCCGGGAGGTGTCATTAAAGAAAATAAAAAAACACACTAATCCGTGTTCTCAAATGACTAATTTGTGATTTAATCATTCATGCTCTCCATTTAATATTGTTTCTGGCATGTTCCTCCTGCTGCTGCTCTTCTCGGCTTCTCTCGCCGCCCAAACAAAGCAACAGAGCCGAGGCTTAATGAAATAAATACAGTGATTACACAGAGCAACGTGAGCAACAGTTTCTGTAGCCTTTCTTGGAAAATCAGAAATAAAATCACGATTGTTGAGTTTAGTCCCGCTCGCTCTATCTTTATTCACATGTCTCTAAATGAGTTATTAATATTGAATATTACCAGGGGCCAACAAACATTGGCCACTCACAGACTGTGAGGTGGGTTCCTAGTAAATGTGTCAGTGCTTAGTGTGTTCCCTCTGTCCAATTATTCGCACATGGGGGCGCAGTGGTCAGTGCGCACGCCCCATGTGCGAAGGCTATGGTCTTCCAGGCTGGCAGCCCGGGTTTGAATCCGACCTGTGGCTCCTTTCCCCGCATGTCATTCCCCACTGTCTCTCTCTCCCTGGTTTCCGACTCTATCCACTGTCCTATCTCTCCAATAAAGGCAGAAAAAGTCCCAAAAATAAATCTTTTAAATGATCAAGTGTGTGATGGCTCTGATGAGGATTTTCTAACAGCAAATGATGTATTTTCCATGAGTCTGTATTTCTGCAGAGCTTCCTTTGGGACCTGCACAGAAATCATTATGAGCTTGATGAGACGAAGGGCAGGATTGTACAGCTCCGCACTTAATGCAAAAAAATGTTTGTCTAATGAGGCAGTATTCAATAAATTTTAAATTAAACAAAGCATGCATAGAGAGACAGGAAAAAGAAAATATGTTTACTTGACAATATGTTTTTTTGGTTTTTACACCAGGTTTTAAAATGTTCCATATTATATATAAACACTGTAATGTAAGAAATGAAAACATAATCTAGGGAAGGGCTTTTCTTATTGTATTATGGTGTCTTTGTTTCCCTGCAACATGTCATGAGAGTCTGCCCCATTTCTCTTTTTTTAAAACCATCTCAAGACCTCATAGACTGAATTCAAAACTCAACTCTTACAGACTTTGAGTTAGTTCCCAGTAAGTGTGTTAGTGCTTGGTGCTGTCCCATGGTGAAATTGTCAAGTGCATCAAGCTGTTGCTCTGGTTTGCAGCATGTATTTAATGATAATTGTAAAAATACAAAAGTAAATATTTTTTCAGAGATCTGAGATAGTTCGGTAAGATTTAAAACTCAGGATCTGTTTGCCAATCTTGTCCTGGACATGTGAAAGTAATCTTTTTTTTAACTTAGAGTGTCATCCATGGAAGCTTTGCTGTGGAAAATGTAAAATAAATGGCTGTGGTCCTCCGGGTGGGCGGCCCGGGTTCGGCTCCTACCTGCATGTCATTCCCCGCTCTCTCCCAATTTCCTACTCTATCCACTGTCCTATTAAATGAAGACAAAAAGCTCCAAAATAAAGCTTGAAAATTAAATAGAATAAAGAAATAAATACAATCTGCAGCTATCTGTGCATCGCCTGTCTGACACCTTTCCTCCAGCAGCAGGTTCAGGCTTTAAAAAAGAACTACACAGAAATAATCTATTCTCATGTTGATGATCTTTTTGGATATTGTAGCTCATAAAGACGCTTCAGTATTAAATTCAGGCGATTTCATTACCAGCTAAAAATTCCATACATGAGCTTTAATTATCTTAAGCAATGTGGACACAGTGATATTATCGAGCAAAGTGAAGATGGCTCAGTCAACATACATGGAAGGGAAGGTGAATGAAAGGTCTGTGTGTGTGCGTCTGCCAACTTCAGCCTCACGTTGTTTGCCTTTGGTCTCTAAACCTATAAAAGTAGTGTTCATTTGGCACTAATTGGTGGATATGTGGCTTTAGGGTATAAATGATGTAATCTGTGTCCACACATCACGACATCCGGAGCTCAGATGAATCATTCTGGAGCAAAGATGACACTGTACAGTCTTTTTAAGACAGCATTTGTCTGCCTGTGTGTGGGTAACCTTCCACGCTGCAGTATTGAGTTTAGGGGAGTGATGGGAATATTCAATATCCAATCCTTGCCGCCCAGCGTGAGTTAACTTTATTTTATAAACATCGATTCAGGTGGTGGATTTGTCATTTTATCAGGCGCTGGTGCAAAGTCACAGCTAAGATGGGGGAGTCGTGAGTTTTCTCGCTCACAATCTCGCCTCCTGCTTTTTGCTCACACTTTGATGCACTCTTTATGATTTACAAGCTGTGGTCACACATAAAAGGATAGATCGTATTCTCTAAATGACAGAAGGTGAGGCAGAAATGCAATTAGAGTACAAGTATGCGCTCGTCTACCCTGTAATAAACGCATTGAGAGCATTGCTCGCAATACAAAACCCCCACGCACACAGGAGCACTCGCACATTCTCTCCTTCCTTCGTAGTTATCCTGTTTCTTACGTTCCACCGTTTCCTCCTTTCATGTGTCTTCTAATTAGCACTGGCTTGGAGAAACAGACAGTGAAACGCAGACACTACATACACACATAAAAAGCCTTATTTACCTTTTGTCACACGGGAGAATGAGCCATATGGAGGACTGTGGGTTCTATGAAAAACACAGGATATGATAATTGAATTAAAATGCATGTGGTTAACAGCCTGCAGAACACCAGCGATAGCTTGAGACATTTTCTCTGGCTGTGAGCTTTACTTAGCTGCAAGCGTAAATCCTGTGCAGTCTGTCGTTCACAGCACGGGAAGCAGGACGTCACCCCTAATTTTGAGGTGTGAAGGATGCAGATTTACCTCTAAGACGTAATCTGTATGTTCAAGGAGCATCTTTATCTTTATCAGCCTGGGGTATGCTGGGAATCAGAACGTGTGGTGTGTGGTTCTGTGTGCAAGCCCGAAATTGTGGATTCATGGCCTTGAATGCATAAACTACCCCCACAGCCTCCGCGCGGCACTCAGGAGCTAGAATTAAAGTGGATTTAAGGGAGGCGAGGGTTTGCTGGAGAGCGAGGGGTTTATAACTCTGATTGCCATGCCCACCACTCATAATGAGGCGCATTACAGAGCTGATGTTGTAAGATTAGGGTGACTTAAGAGACATGAGCAGCCTTACAGATCAGAGGAGAGAGAACGGGCGAGGGAGAGAGGAAAGGGAGAAAAGGGAGTTTGGAGAAAGAAAAAAAGAAGATGGAAATAAGAAAAATAGGGAGAGAGAGAGAGAGAGAGAAAGACATTTGGATTTTATTCAAAGCAAATTTTACGTCATTAATTTCAAAGACATCTAAGGAGGAAAGGTCAAAAAAAGGGAAGTGTTATTGAGTTTTGAAGAAGCTGGTGTTGAATAAAGCAGGTGGAAAGAGAGACACAACGAGAGGACTAAAACACAAACAAAGCAAACATTTGCATTCTCATCAGTGCTGAAGAGCAGCAGATATTCTCTCTGTTATTAAAGCGTTGACAGCCTCTGACAGCCATAAAGCTCCATTTTGCTCCGGCCCCATCAACCCGACTGGAATTCAAAACAGGCCCTGATGTCGCGTCGGACGCTGACAGGTGTTTGTGTCCCCTTCCTGTTAGAATTGGCAGTGATAAAAATAAATAAATAAAGTCCATTCCCAGCAGTCGCCTTGTTTGATTTGATTGTGTCGTAAAGCTGATTTGCTGGGACGACGATGTGTTCCCAGTCATGACAAAGGTTTTTGATATGCACTCCGATTTGTGTGGCTGCCAGCTGTTGGACACAATATGGAGAACATAAATGCCACAAATCTGACTTTAGTGACAACGCTTCAGAGATTCATATCTTTAAATTGTTCTTCCTTTTTTACAGCAGAAAAACAATAAAAACAATGTATAGATGCTGACAAGTTAAATGTCACTTTGGTTTGTGTGACCAGTTATACCAGACTGGAAGGCTGTTTAATTTCCCCCATTAGTGTTTTTGCTAAAATTATGCAGCATCAGCAAAACCTGATGCAGTTTCATAAACCATACTGATTAATAGAAGTCATAGACTGTGTATAAAGATGGACAACACACCTCCTCCTGCTCTCATTGTGTAAAGATGAAGCCAAAATACCCCCCCTGACGTACTGCACATTTGGAGTCAGAGTCTCCGCAGTAGAGCGGCGGTTTTAACGTCACAGCTTTCGCTTACAAATACACACATTTCACTTAAAGATCGGACGTTAAAGATCCCTGAGGTTGGTACAGTCCACAGCAGAACAGATTCTTGCTTCAGCTTGAAGCAGAAACAAACCGTTATGAGAAGTCTAATTACTCTTGTGTTACTGTTCTTTAAGTGTCTTCTCACTGTCACTGCTGATCGGCGCACAAATCACTGCACGGGGGCATCATCTTCACGTTCTTACACCTTATATTACAACTTACCTTATAGCATCAATACAAAATTAAAAAGTACCTTCTCCGTAAGAAATGTCAAGAAGCTAACATTGTGATAATAACTAACATGAAAAACCACGTTTGAGAGAAACATATTAGAAGTGTATTTTGATTTTTCCCGTCGGTTAACACGGAGGGGGGCGAGGTTTATGACCTACACTGCAGACAGTCAGTACGTTGATTGTTTGGCTTCACTTCAGACGAGGTGTTTTGCTGTCTATTTCTTTATTCAGAGTAAGATAAAATAACTTAAATAACACCATAAATAAAATAAAAACTACCAAGGTCTGTCTTGGTTTTCCATCAGATGTTTCTTTATAACCACATAAAAAGAGGTGTTCATACATCCGACTATCTCGTGGAGGAGGTGCGTCAGACGACAAAAATCCTGCACGCTTCTCTTGCTAAGCATCACCAATTTATTAGAAAAAAAATCCCAACGTTTCGATCCCTCTGAACGTTTGAGAAGTTTGTTCCAGAACCTATTAACGTTTTAAAATTTGTGTAACGTCCATTTTAGGCCTGCTTTTTATAAACACGTTGGAGTGATGAAGTTAGGATGAGATGACGTGAAAGACAAAAGTTTGAGCTTTTGGCTGAAAAAAGTTTCAGGAAATGTAATTTAATTTTGATCTATTTAAAAAAAGGATCATGTAAAAATGTAAACCCTGCAGAATGTCATTTTACAAACACATTATGCTGCATCTTAGTTTTTCTGCGTTTTCAAGTTTTCCTCGCTTGTTTTTCCACATTGGTTTGCAATTTTTCTTATAGAATATTTTCACTTCAAGATGCCCGTACTAATCCAGTTTTAACCACATTTTATAACTCAATTTCCTGCAGATAGGAAACATTTCCCGGTGTACTGTGGTTTGCAGCAATTGATGTCCTCTTGTGATGAGGACAGCTCCGAAGATGTTTGAGTAATGGATTGTGAAGTGGAAAAATAATGAGAAGATACAAATGAGCTGCTGAGTGTGCGCCAAACTTCTTGTCAGCACAATCAAATAAATAAATAAAAAGAGGATAAAATGCTCTAACTATACGGCACTTGCTCATATCATATTTTAAAGTTTGAAAGGTTTTCATGTGAATATTTATGCAATAAAAAAATCAAAAGATATGATTCAGATCTTCTAATGGACAAAGAAAAGGTCCACATGCGTCCTTTTTGACATCGCAAACCTTTTTTTTACAGTTACCTTTAATGTGTTTTCTTTTTATTCATACTCGTAATCCTAACAATACGTGTACATATCTGCAGTTGACCTCTATGGTGCACTTCGCCCTTTGGAATAAATACTCCTCCAAGGACGGCGTGCCACCCACAGGGGACCTTTGATAAATGCTGAAGGGTGTAACCAAGGACCGCTCTGATTCACAGGGGCCGCGATGACAAACAGCCTTTACTGTGTAACATGCAATAACGAGCATAAGAGCGGACGACCTTCCACACGGCTTACACAACATCTTCATCACTGTGCGACTGTGGGGTCTCCGTTGTGTGGTCGTGCATGTGTGTTTGTGTGTGTATAATGGGGGATGTACAGCTGTGAGGATGCTGCAGACACACTCACATTTGCACCTATATTGCCTGATTTTCTCCGTCTTTGAGGATGCACAGTGCATAGCAATAGACACATTTCTTGGATTTTGCTCTGCAGAGACTCTCATTGATACTCCCAGATGTCCACAATGCGTTTCTCTCCTGCAACAGTTTGGGTACAATTTGCATGAATTTCACTTTATTGATGTTCAGCGAACGCGGAGAGCAGTGTCCAATAAATCTTCACTGGATGGTTTAATATCAAAGATGTACAATCGAACTTGTGCTTGTGATATACGCCTGACAAATTGAATTGGTTGGTAATATAATAACGCTGTTTTTATTGAGTGTAATAGTTGCTGTATATGATAATACCGCAGTAAAGCAATAATATGGCACCGCTGCAACCTCTTCTGCTGGAGAGAAACAAAGGTTTGTCTTGAAAATGTTTCCATACAGACATTTCTGACTTTTGGCACTGATAAGAATGAATGTAGCTTAATATCCCGAGTTTTTCATTTATATTACACTGCTGCATAATCCATGCACATGAGGCCTACAGGCTGGTTGTCACAAATTAAGGCCTGCTGCGATACTTGACTAGCATGTGATCTCTTTGTTTTCCTTGGTCTCTGCATCACTTCCTGTTATTAAAATGAAAAGAAAATACTGCAGTATTACACTGTGTCCTAACAGCACGAGACATGAGCGAGCGTCAGCGACAAAAATCAGCCTGATTCTATTGTTTCCTATTGGAGTGTCCTAACTGCTCGCGAGCGAAGCGGCGCACCGTTTTTGCCCCGACGCCCTGTTTCTATTTTCCTCTCTGTCGCTCGAGTCAACGGACAGAGAATGAGGAAGGAGGGGGCTCTACATGGCACTGACACTCACTTTTCTCACTCAACAGAGCTCATATTACAAAGTGGAGATAGAGAGGCATTTATAATATCCACATCTGTGATTGAAATGTTTGTGTCAACACCGGAACATACACTTTTTTTCGGCTCACAGCGAGCCGTATATGAAAAGCCTCTGTGTTGTGATTTGAGTCAGCTGCTAAAAAAGAAAGCACCGCACATCCGTTTGTCCACCTTCAGTACAAAAGCACTAGATGTTATTCTTGTTGCAAGGGGGGATACTGAAAATTACAGAGCGTAGAATTCAATATTTAACGCATGCAGTGTGGACAGCAAACGTGCGATCATGCGCGACGCGACATATAACGCTCGCGTGCTGTTAGGACACGTGTTGTGGTAAAAGTTGCTAATTGTTTGAGAGCGAGCATATCTGATCAGTAAGACGCTGTATTTAACTTTCTATACTTTTTTTCATATAATCTGCGTTTGCTGCAAGATGTTGAGGCAGAGTATGCATAATTAGTACCAGTTAGCATTTACAGCTAGCAAGGCTACAGTGAGCTACATATGATTGTTAGCTTCTCCCAATTGTAGCAAGCAGGCTAAGAGTTGTGTTTTTGCTGCTGATTTTGTCATGACTACATGTCTTTGTTTTGTTCATCTGTTTTTCAAGCAACACTTTTGATCAAGTCGAATGGTGTTTCACAAAAAGATTGAAGGAAGGTGACATTTTAAAATTTAAAGAACATGCATAATAGTATTAGCGGTAGCTTGCATGTGACTGAATTTTAGAAATGTATAAAGCACTCTTTTTTTACAGTAGTCACAGAATGTCCACCACGCTTCATTCCCATTCTTTAACGTTATGGAACATGGCTGAAGGACAGAAGACAAAAATGTTATAACTTTCAAATCTGGTATAAAAATGACATTTAAAAAAAGGATTTAATTACCCCCTCTCAGTTCTATGATTGAAGATAAACCAGACTGTAGTCATTTTATTTGTCACACATTTCACATAAATTACAACACTGCATGAAATGACAACCAAATTCAGACGACACCTGTGCACTTAGGCTTAAACTCTGGACCACCACAGGTGCTGTTGCTGTAAAATGATGGATTAAATATTCCATTACTCATTAAAATGTCCATAATCCATGATTGCACAGGCCCCAATATAAGAGTAGGGGATTTAAATAATGTGTACAAATGAAAACTGGATCTGCTCAGTTATTACGATTGTTCGTAGCTTGCATCCCAATGCATACAACAAACTAAAAGAAACCTTTTTACACATTTTCTGACTGAGGATTGTGCAGCTGTGCTCTCTCAGTGCTGTCATGTTTTATTGGTCCAAAGCAAGGTCTGTTTTTTTAAATCATTTTGTCTTAAATTTTTGTGCAAGTAATATTCTTTTAAATTGATTTTCAAATGACTTAATATCTCCAAATTCTTGAGGCTCATAAAGACAAACATTCAGGGCCAAACACTTTGTTCACCTCTTGGTTGTGCGTCTGCTTTGCATTTTGACATTCCTGTTTTCCATGTAATCACGGCTGTAAACAGGCAGTAATCAGCCTGGCAAGAGAGAACGCCGAATCTGAACATGCTGCTCTGATTGAAAACAACATGTCAGCCTCCTGCAATGACGGAGCCACTGTTATCCATGTGAATTTACATTTTCTTCCTCTATACTCCTGAAAGACAAACAGCAAGTACGTACTTTATATTTGTAGAAAATGCTGTGATTTTGGGTCCTCACCAATTAAAAACATTTCCATGGAATTATGGACTCATTGATAAACGAGGAGAAAGAGAACACACACATATGAAAGGCACAAAACAATGAACAAAGCACCTCAGTTACAGATACAAATGGAACTAACGAGCGGACGAGCTGTCGATGTGTGATGTGCTGCTGGTTTTACAATCTTCAAGATAATCCATAACTGCTCGTTTTATCGTTGTTTTTATTTATCAACAATAGAAATATCTACTTCAAAGCATACAGTCCTAATATCACATACTTGTTCTTCCAGGAAAGCCTGGCAGAGCTTAGGGAGAATTCAAGGAACTCATATCACTGGCTTTGATGTGGTTTCTTTCAGAAGACAGATTTTGATTTGGGGTCACCCTAGAGGTGGTCAGCTCATTGCTATCTTTGCTAGATGATATCTGGAGCTGAGCATGGTACAATTTGAGAGTTATATGTTTCAGTGTCTGCTGTACGGGGTTATTTTAGGTTGGCATGTTTACCTTTTTTTGATGTGGCAATACCAGCAGTGTTGGAGACTTTTGATTTGCAGTAAAGGGCAGATTATCTCTGATCCACTACAAAATATTTATCATAAAATTCAGTGTACAAGACACACTTTTAAAATCTTTTCAGTCATCTAAAATTTGCCTTGTCCGATAAACCAGCGTGACCAATATACCATATTAAAATGCTGACACATGTGCGTCATTACTGCAAAGGTAGGGAAGCCACCATCATCACAAACTGCATGCCCCCTGATGGAAAAATCACCCCCTTCAATGTGTATTTCAAGTGGCTGCTTCACCCACAAACGTGCTGCGATACATAGTGATAGTGACTTTTTAACAGCTTTCCTCCCTCAACAGGTCATACTTTAAATATATATTGTTAAGTAAATAAACATTATGGAGTGCTGGTTTGATTAAAAGGACTCACTGGAAAACAATTAGGGGCAGAGGTGGGCAGCAAAACCAGAAGTAAGCAGGATTGCAAACTCCAAATGGGGAAAACAGGTGGTACTAAAAGAGCTTAACAGCTGCACAGAAACTGCACGGTGTGAACCTTGCTGGACGCATTGGAAATCATCATGCAGGAAGACAGTTTAAACCTTTTGTTCCCTTTGAGAAACAAACAAAAAGAGACCACCATCTTAGAAAACCAACGCGACGGGGCGCCGGATGGCCTGGGGTCTCATTTATAACCGTTGCGTACGCACAAAACGGGCCCTGAAACTGGCGTACGCCTTTAATCACGCAAAGTCTGTGATCTATAAAAACAAACCTGACGGTAAAATGTGCGCACCGGTAAGCAAACTCTGACCCATGCGTACGTACATTTTGGAGGAATGGGAAATTGGCGACAGAGACGGCGAAGTAGTGAATTGAAGCCTGCAGAATGTGTATTGATGTCTCTTCCACATTTTATTTCACTAATCAAACTTACTGACAGATCCACGTCATCAAAATCATTAAAACCGGCCGTTGTTTTTCTTAGGCTATACGAGCGCATGTAGTGAGCCATTATCAATTGTTACTTTCAATATGACAAGATATAAACGTAAACAAATTCATTCATAAAAGTCCGCCACACATATTTCATCAGCGCTGTCTCTCCTTCATTATCCCGGACGGACCTCAGAGGACCGGACTGTACACTAATGTAATCACTGATGTAGAAATCAGAATTAAACTAACACAAAAACCGTAGAGCCACCAGTTTTCATTAATATCTTTAAATATCATCAAGTGTGATTTTTAGTTTGAATAAAGATGACTGAGCTGCAAGACACACAGAGCGCACAGAGACACAGCGGTGGCTTCACACATTTTGCCTTCTCGTTACTCAGCACATCTTCATCACCTGCACGTTTTTATTGTGTAAATTATTCAAGTGTGGACATTAAGTCTCTCTGACACGATCATGTGGCCTTTATATCCTCATAATTAGTCACAGAGCAGACGGAGTTTCCCTCGAAAAAATGTGGCCAACAATTAAAAGTTGTTGTTCATTGATCAAACTTTTGTTTAATAATATCGTACAGTGAGGAAGACTGCTGACTGACGTGAGCACTCTGATAATATATGACTCAGTGTGGGTCCTGTAAACATAAAGGCTAAACATTGCAGATATACTCGTGCGTAATGATGAAAAGTTAATGTTTTGGCGCTGTAGGAGGACAGCGTGAATGCGGCAGCAATGTGGTGTCATTCTCTGTTTTTTTCTTAAGATTGTGACCCTCCTGCTGCAGCAAACTACCGCTATGTGCTTTCTAACTTTCACTTCATTCACAAGCTCCTGCATTTCTGGGTCAGAAAGTTTATTTTCTTCCTCTAAACTTCCGGTTTTCGCCGCGATCCAGCGCTGGAAACCTTTGATCTGCCCCCTCGTTTGTATACATTTTCATTCACGAGCTGCTTTGCATTGACCGTTTATGGTTGAATGTGGGCGTGTAAAGGGCGGAACATGGGTCTAATCTACGTGCGCACATTTCCAGGTGGATCGTGATTTATAAAGGGAACATTGCGTGCAGGTGTGCGTACGAACGGTTTTATAAATCTGACATTTTTTGTGCGCACGCCATTTCCGGGTTTTTGGCTCACGTACATTTTTAGTATGGATTCTACGCTCTCTTCTCCCCACGTTTCCTGACACTCTTCAGCTGTCCTGTCCAATGTGCACATAGGCCCAAAAATAGATAACTTGAAAAAACCAGTGCCACTTAAATTCCAGATTTTACGGTGATCCCTAAACCTTGTTAGAAATTGAGGAACACACCAAAAATGTCCTTTCTTTAAAAGTCCAGAACACAAAATTGGAAAAGATTTGATAATGAAACCACTCGATTTTACAAAAGGACTGTATACAGTAGCATTGTTTTATTTTAATACACCCTGTAGTCTTACAGTAATGCACCTTTAGATTAAATAGTGTTGGGAACAAGTTAAAATTGTTCACTTAGCTTTTAGAAGTCTCATTGCCTTACACGCATAAAAGCAGCAAACACACATACCTGTTTTTTTACTCTTCACGGAGCACTGTTGAAAGCAGCAGAGTCCATTCCCTTGAAATTGTTCACAGCAAGGCCACCTCAGATGGATTTTGTCATTGTCGCCCACAGAATAGCTCCTGTGTGTTTGAACCAGTGTTACAAACGCTGTAGGCCACTGTCCAAAGGCTTTTAATTGTTGGAGCGACAGGCCTTTTGTCCAACAGGGCTTCTGACAATACAACTCTGATTGTGGTTTTGGCCTAACAATAGCGCTTTGATTTGAGCCACTCGGCCAGTGATTGCTGCCCGAGCAGACTTGTGATTTTGTGTTGTTGTGATGGAGATGGCAGGGAACGTCAACACCCCCCCTAAAAAAACACTCCAGATCAGGGGTTTGTTGTGTTTGTGTGTGGGTGGGTGGCTGTTGAGGTTTTCACTCCCTCAGTCTCTCTCTTTGTAGCATATTATTTCAAGTTAATGTTGCATTCTGTTTGTAAATGTGTAATTTCCACTCCTGGTGGCTAATAACAGGGATATGCATTGGTTTATTTTTTGATTCACATAGATTGTGATCACAAGAAACTTTGGGAAGTCAGTGCTAAAGTAAGAGATGCCGCCTAACGTAGACCAATCAGTGAAAAAGCTCCAAGTTAACCAAGTTTTGATTGGTTGTTGCGAAGCCCTAAACTTTGGAGCTGCATCTCGTCTGTATGTGCATGTGTTAGACCTATTGTTAGTGTTACCAGCCAAGCCTTCCCCTAGCCTAGCTTCTGTTCCTGTACTCCAACCTGGTTCTCAATAGAGGGACGAGCTCAAGGGCACATCCTAGGGCTTATACTGGTACAATTAACAAGTACCTCATTAAACCCCACTTAAGAAAATAAGCTATCCCTTTAAGAAATATGGCCTTGTAGGTCCATATGACATTAGTTTGCTAGTTTTTTTACGGGAAGTGAGTCGATCATGTTTGCCAGGAGGCTAAAGGCCCCCCTAAGCCACATCTTTGTCTTTTGACCACCGTCCATTATGGAGACCACCGTCGTTCAGCTTCAAAACTCTGCTTCAGAAACCAATGGGTGACATCACTGAGACTAAATTCATGTTAAAGGCTGAATGTGCGACATTTTACACATAAATATAGCAGAAATCCTCTGAAAATAACTCTGTGAGTCATGACTGTCTACAATGAGTGTGACACCCGAGTCCTGCTGTCTGTGATGTTGTCTGAGCCGTACAGTATCTACATCGTGTTTACATGGACGGGCCGCTCGGCTCATCCCCTTGCGTATAACATTTGTTTAAGTGAGGGACTACAGAAAAGAAGAATAACATACTGTACTCACTGCTTATTTGAAAGTCACGTTAGCGTTTTTAGATCACTTTCATTTTGTGTAAATGTACATGCAGTGTGAAGCTACGAGCTAACTAAAGAGCGCTACCATTAGCCTGCTAGCACAACAATGCAGCTCAAGTTGTTTTGGTTTCATGCTGGTGCTCAAGGGCGACATCTACTGGATCAAAAAGTCGCATATTCTTCCTTTAAGAAAGAATATGGTTTAAACAAATTTATCTGGGTAGAAAATCCTTGGTCGGGGGAAGCCCAATGAATCATGAAATTAACATTTGTAATATTCAAGAGTGGCCATATAAAAACAACACTGTGGATACAAATGATATCAGTGAAACTGGACTGACTGTTGCAGTATCGCTCTGCTGCTCTGTGAACGGAGGGAAGGTTGAGGTCAGATTGAAGGACAGAGAACTGATGGCTCTTTTGGCTGTGCGTTAGTGAACACAGACAGATGTAACACAGCCAGGACTGAGAGCTCAGTATCTGACCAAGGCCCCGCCACTCTACACTGCCTCCACCTGCAGCAGGTGGTGCCATCTGAACCGTTCACACACTCTCAGCCAGACAGAGTGATAGATGAGTGTTGGCCCTCTTTGTCACGATTAGAACGGGTCAGTTTGGATACACACACTCACAAATGGCATCCCATCAGGGACATTGTCCTGTCTCTCACCTAACAGCTGCCCCTTTGGCACGGCATCACTCCACATTCAAGCGTTTTATTTCTCGTTTTCAAGTCATTTCTATTACAGTGAGTTGTATCTATTAATTCCAAACCAAGTTAATCTCCCAATAAGTGATTTTGTGTACAATAAAGGTAAAGTGTGATGTAAAAAAATACAGAAATTCAATTGAAAAGGACTCAAAATTCAATGGAATCAAGTACTTTAGCGTTTCCATGGGCATTTGGGCGCTCATGCATAATTTTGAGCTTACGTTCGTTGAAGTTTCCAGAGTAATGAGGCTTTTCAACAAGCTTCACTGACATCAAAACACACCAAGACACTGCACGACACTTGTATTTGATGGATCTGTTCAGCTGTCTCACAGATCTACAGGCGTTCAGGTAACATAGCACCGACACAGGTAATGCATATTGAAGGCAACTTTGTCCGTATCACAGTCGTGTTTTCTCCTCTTGCAAAGCCTCCAACTTTTCCCTCTTCATGTGTTGTTATTTTTCACTTTGTAAACACGATTATTAAAATATTTCGTTTCTGGAGAATGTCAAAGGAAAATGTCAGTCGTCTGTTCAGAAGGAGTGGTGAAACAGGAGACAATTTAATTAAAGGTGGACATTTGAGCACAGTGAAAAGAAGAGATTTATCATCTTCTCCATAAATTAGCTGGCAGAGAGCTCCGGCTTCAAACAGAATAGTGATGAGGAGTCTTTATTTCATTTGGTCCCGTTATTCCTGTAAAGCAGTGACCTGTGAAATGTGAGTTTATGTAGATAAGTGGTTTGATTTCAAAAGTAATCCAATATGCAGTTTGTTTAGTAGTTTTGAAAGTTTGAAGCTAGAGACGAATCAAAGGTAGGATTTCATCTTGTATTTGTTTGGAAACATTCAATATATTAAAGGTACAGTATGTAGAATTGCATGCTAATGTTTACATTAAAATATCTAACTTAAATTAAAAATGGACTAAACCCATGTTATATATATTTTTTAGTTGAGTACAACATCACCTCAAATATTTCCAAAAGTTATCAAAGCCAGAGAAATCCGTAATTTTATAGTTGTAACGTGCCGTGTCTTGTAGGCGGCCGCCATGATGAGCCGCCATGACAGACACGAAATGTTGATCGTTGTCAAGGAAACACCGGATGTTACGTCAAAGACCGCTGCATAAGCTAGCGCTAGCTGCTGCTGAAAGCTGCCATTCTGTCGCTGTATGTGCTGCTGTGATATAAAACGTTGTGTAAATTATACTTGGATACATCGTCAGTACACATATTGTCTTTCTCAGGTCGGTTTCGCCCGTTCATATTGATTCATTCGTTTTTACTCCCATAATACACCGCAAGCCTCGACGTCATCTTCTGTTATTGTTTTGATTGAGAGCCCCCTAGCGGCGGATTTTACATACTGTACATTTAAGTGGGCTGCTACGTACAGGTATTCTAAAAGGGGAAGTATCCCTTTATCTGAGAGATCAATACTTATTTCAAATCATAACACCGTGTGTGTTTTTCCACTAACAGTGCAGACTTTCAATCAGAACAGAATTAGAGATGGGACACATCTGGTCCAATATCGGTACTGGGTCCGACATCAATGTACTTTACGGATCGTATATCGGACTTACGTCTCCGATCCACGTCACCAATCAAGAACGATCGTTGGATACTTTAAACATTCTCGACTCAAACAGTCTCGCTGTGAAGACGACATATCGTCTCCCTGTCGACGTTTAGACGAGATGGAACAGCTCCTTCTGTGTGATACAAAGTGCAATTCTTTCACTTCAGTTTAAATACTTAATTTGAAAACCTTACAGCTGTTGCTGCTTCCTGTTTGTACGTGAAGCCAGCGAAAAGTTTAGATGCATTTTAATTAATTAATTTATTTTGTTGCTCTTTGAAGTAGAAATGTTTATTACAGTTCTGTGTAACCGTACACATAAAACCAACAACATCAATATTAATGATGGTTAAAAATGATTAGTATCAGTATCGGTACATGTGTGTCAGAATCGTATTAGAACTGAAAGAAAGTGAATCAGTGCATCTCTAATCAGAATGGATGCTCCCCAGTGAAAGCTTCTGTGTTTGCTACACATGTTCAAATATTTGATGAAAAGCAGGAAAAAGCCAATTTACAGGCATCAGGAATTCATCCAGCAGGATGACAATATGAAACATGTATTATGTCTGAGGTTAAGTGAATGACACAATTGCAGGTGTGAAGCATGTGTGGGTGGACAGATGAAAAGACAGAGAAGTGGATAGGTAGAGAGAGAGAGAGAGAGAGAGAGGAGGTGGCAGGTTTGCGTTGGAGGTGGAGAGGATGGCAGGAGGGGTGAAGCGGCTTTCTTCACTTGGCAGGGTTGAAGAGGAGGGTTGGAGAGCATCAGAGGGCTGGAGGTGGGCAGGAGAGCATGCTCGCTATCTGATTCAATTAACACCACATGCTGGACATGTAAAGGTGCAGCTGCTTGGCCATGGATGCAACATCATCTGACTTATGACATGTCATTTTGTTTAATCAAAGCTTTGATGACCTTTAGTCCTGTCTCACTGAGGTTTAAGGCACCGTCTTTCAGCATATATATCCATGATACGTGTTCTATTCCCTCGTCTGAACGTGGTGTAGGAGGATGTCATTTAAAGCTGCGTTAAACCCTGACTCACCCGTTACAACAAAAATGAATTTCAGATGGTTTTAACCATTATAGCCCGTTTTACACATCAATGCATCACTGCAGTCAAACGGTGTAATGGTTTAGTGACGGCCTTCTTTGGGCTTCAAATGCCTCTTCAGAAGGGTGACATCACTGACACTACGTCCATGTTTCATCTCAGTGTCAAACTTATGTTAGCTATGCAAATGATGCAGCTTTTAAGGTTTTTGTTTTGGATCAATTCACACATGATTATGGAACTGTGAAAAGACTGGGACCAGCAGAGTGCCTCAAATGGTTTTCCATCATGATTGAAAAAAAAACAAAAAACATGCAACATGATGTCAGTGTTAAGAGAAGCAAAAGACAAAAGTCTTACCTTTAGAGCTTTTTCTTGCACAACTATTTCAGTGAGGCTGTTGGCAACATGCTTAATCCCCTCTCTGCTCTCTGACTTTGATTGGCTGTTTAAGGCCTACATTGTGAACACTGAAGAAGCCTTGGGTTCAGTTCAGAGCTGAGAGTGTATGACTGATCCACCAATGGAAGTAGCTGGAAATGCATGTAAATAGACAAATGAATTCCGTTATCATACCAAACGTTGTTTCTTTACTCGTGTCATTAGAAACTATGATTAGGCTGCTTTTATGATGTACAATAAAAAACACCCCCCCCGCCCCAATGCATTACAAATGCTTACATATTGAAAACTACACCATGGCTGTCGTTATGTGTCTGCATGTTGGGCTCATCATTACATCGAGAATGGGTACAGAAATAAAAATGGACTGTAGATAGGAGTAGTGAGAATGCACCGAAGAAGACTCCCTATATCTTAAGATGTTCATATTGCCGCAGGCCTCACTTATCCAGTCTGACAGAGGTCTTAAAAACAGACGAGCAGACGAGAGTATGTTGGGAGTCTCTCAGTCTGCACTTGATTTGATTAGGGTATTCTCCACTGCTAAATTTAGCCCCCGTGTTTTTGGACAGCTTTTAGGGATAACTCAGCTGATTGCATTGATGATGTGTTTTTTTACTGATAATCTTTTGCCTCACTGCATCCATTATTTCATCCTTAAAGAGAAAAGAAGAGGAACGCAGTAATTATGCTGAAGAGTTCAGCAACACTTGTTTTTATTTATCTCGAGTCAAATGCTGAATATTTACTCCCAAGCTGATAGAGTTTATTTATGGTGTCCACACAAGCTTTGTAAGCTTACTAGAATACTTTATTTTATGCACCATGTGAAGGAGACAACAAGGCTTCCTGTAAGGAGACTAATTGAGTTCAATTCTAAAGTCAATAATTTAAGGATAATTCTGCCACTTCAACAATGAATGCCTCGTGGATATCCAGCTGTGGGTCTTTCATTCATTACAACTGTTTTTTTTAAATAAAAAAAGAATATTTGCTCTGCAGCCACAACTTGTGCATGTAGTAATTGTAGCTAACCCTGAGCAATCAGTGCTTTGTGGTTGCTGACATTTCTTTACACTTGTATCCCACCATCCACTCTTAAGAGGTTGTCCAGGTTCTGATGTTTCTTTTCGATTTGGTTTTTAAATATCCTGATAGTCATTCAATACAAAGGTATTAGTGTTATTTGTTATATTCCGCCCTTTGACATCAGGATTTGAAACATTGCTCTCCATAACAAGAACAGGACTGGTAAAGTCTTGCCCCCCTTTTGCAGTGTTGGAGTGTGACTACCAGAGATCTGGCATCTCACCAGTGCCTGGAGAGAAAATCGAAAGGAAGCTCTGTTGAGGCCAATTTAATTGCTTTGGGATTTCTACTGGAAAAGGGCAACCTAGTCAGAATAAAAAGAAAAAGAGTACTACTCACTGAGTAAGTGAAGTAAAAAATGCTGATGCAACGTGTTTCCTCTGCTCTTTTCTTACCTTCTTCTTTTAAAACACACTTTTAGAGTCTTGGTAGTTCGACTCTTCACAGAGTGTGGTTGCTCTACTGTGCATAAGAACATATCGTATCTTCAGCATGGATCATTAGTCTTGGTAAAACTTGTACTACAGAGCATAAATGTTGGGGCGATTGTATATTTTCGCCAAAAACTACAGGTAGTCTGACTCTGTAGGACAAAGTCTTAGATCTCCAACACATCCAGTCCGAGGCGCTGCCAAACACTACTCTGTAATCACTTTGCATCGCTCCTGCCTTAGAAGGGCCAAAGCCTGAAGCTACAGTCTAATTTACCTTTTTAAGGTTGCAGTTTATGTATGCATGCATGCATGATCAGGCAGATGATGAATAACATGCATCAAAATGTGAATTATTTTGGTTCAGAGCAGGCATGGTTGGTGATCTGACCTAAATGTATTGTGTGTATTTTATTAAAATGAGTGTGTACATGTATGTGAGTATGTGTTCATTAGTGTTTTTGTGTTCATATTCAGCCTGGCTTCTCTGTGCATCCTTTTTTTTTTTTTTTGCAAACCCCCTCATTGCCCTCCATGTCCGCCCATGCAGCTCATTAGGGCTGAGGGCACATCTTGACTCTCTTGTCTTGGTGAGTGTCATGGCAACTCCGCAATTACACTTCTCAGGGCATCTCTTCCTGTTTCACTGCCCTCGCTTCCAGGGCACTTTGAGAATCATGTGGAATTTGTGTGCTTTTAGTGTGCAGCTGTATCTGCAAGTGGAGGGCCTAGAATTATGTGTGTGTGTGTGTGTGTCCCTGCAACGTTGTGCATATGCAATATATATCTCCCTGCACATGCTCTCCCGTAGGAGGTGATCCGAATTGCCATGACCTATGCATGGCCCCGGAGCCACTCGTCTTTGCCTTGAAACCCTAATAAAAGTTGTCTGTCTGCAGCCGCAGCCAGAGCCACTTATCTACCTGTCGGGCTGAGAGCAGAGCAAAGCAGAGCGGCCATTTGTATGCACAGCAACACCCAGGCTGTCACAGGGTGGGCTAACCCATGAGATTAAGAACCCGTAGAGGCTCTAGTCTCGGGAAGAGATCATGTTTTGGTCCTAGTGATCAGCACTAGCTGCCACATGACAGGGTGATAAACAGAAGACTCAGACGGCACATCATGGTTGATTTAAAGAGCCCCTCAAACTCAGCTCACTACTATTAACGGCACCGTAGCTACTTTGAAGGATGCATTCTCATTGGCTCATGAAATACCTCGGTTAGAAAAGGCAGAGCAAGGAGAAATACTATATATAGCAGAAAGAAAGGGGTGGTTTACTGTATATAATAGTGATCAAGTGACTGAATGCAGAACATATTCCTAATCCCTGGCTGAAAATATCATCCTACATTTTTTATTTTTTCAATCATGGTACTTTAATGAACATGTATGATAAAGACTTCATTTTCCTGCAGTCACATCATCAGTTGGAGCTTTTTGTGTCTTTGTATGGGCCGGTTGCCATCCTGAAGTTGATATCCTCCTATTGGTCTGCAGTTTACTTATTTGATTTGTGTGTCTGCCAATACCATGGCTCCATTGTAAAAGGCTGTATTCCTACTGTGCACATTTTCAAGGTAGTTAGCTTTTACTGCGTGACTGCTAGTATAACTCAACCTTCCTCTTGGCTTCTCACAAGCTGAGCTAATATTGGTTTTAATGACGTGTGTGTGTTTCATTTCATTATTACAGTTTGGGTTTGGGGCCGAACAGAAAAAAAAGTGAAATCAATTCTTGCTTCAAATTGCTGTCGAATCTGAAAAATAAGTTTGCAGCCAGTATATGACCCTCAGAGGAAGTAGGGTTTAAACTGTCTTCCTGCCTGATGATTTCCATTGTGTTTAGCAAAGTCCACAACGTGCAGATTCTGTGAAGCTGTGCAGCTCCTTCTAGTACCGTCTGTTTTCACCATGCGGAGTTTGATCTGCAGAAACGCAACTTTTTCTCTGTTTCATCTCACCGTGTCTGTATCAGTCATGCAGGTATCAGCTGGTGGTTATGCGTGACAACTGTAAATGTATCTCCAGTAACGTACAGCCTGCTGTCATCTGTAGCTGCGAACTTAGACAAACAAACTCTGTTACAGAGCGCTGTGTTTGATCCAAACAATAATAGTCAATGTAACTCCAGTGTTTTGAGGATGAACGTCGCCCTGTAACGGGCTTCCCTATTGGTTTTTTTCTTCGATGCTCGGCCAGAACTGAAAAAAGAAACACCCCCTAAAAACACTCAACTCCTTTGGTCTGACTGTTCAGCATGAGGTGCAGCTGCAGCCAGTGCACACACACAAATACACAAAATGAAAGGCGTGTGTTCAAAATTGCCAAAGCTTATATGAAACAAAAAATGTTTGCTTCTCGATTACGATTTGTCGTTCTCCTGTGAATTCTTCTGTGTTTAAATTGGTCATTGTGCTTAATGTCAGCCCTTTGCGATGTGTGTAAGTCGGTCTTATCCATGTAGCATGGTACCTTTGTTGTCACAAAAAGGATTCAGCTTCCACTGGAAGCCATGGCCACTGTATGTTTTTACTCTTATCAAGTTTACATGTTGTTGTATTGACTTGGTACATCCGGCCCAGTTAGTTGGTAGTGATTAATATAAGAGGGTGCTAGTAGTTAGGCAGTTAGGACGCTGAGAATGTCAAATAAGGAGAGCTGTAGCATTGGATCAGTGGTTATCAGAGAGCAGAGTGTGTTTAGCTCATTATCCTGGTTTAGTCTTTCGCTAACTGCCTTTCTACAAAACCCTTTAGCACCTGATGCTAACGAACCCTCATGGCAATCCCCCCGGCTGCTTGATTTAAGATGTGGGTAGAGAAAATGAGATAGGGATGATGACGAGTTGATGGAGAGAAATGGAAAAATAAAGAAAAATGAAGGGGGGTATCTCAGTCGGGGGAACATAATGGATCTGAACTTAATCAGCAATCAACATTAATGTTGATGTTGCTGTGTGTATTCAAATTAATCATCAAGGACAGGGCACCCCCCCCCCCCCTCCACATGCCAGAAGAGCGGAGAATTTGTCTCCGCAGTGCCTCGCCGAGGAAATTGATGATGAATTACTCCGTTTATCAAGTCGCCCCCATTAACGAGCCTGCTGACGGCCCCGTCTCCATCCCAGAAGATGTTTTCTTTGGCTTCCGAGTATGCTAATTTGGAAGCTGCTGAAGATTTTTTTTCTTCACTCATCGCCTGAGTGAAAAGTGAACCCACAACAAGCTTCAGTGCTAATGGCTAGGTGTGATGCTGAACCCTAATGCGTTTCACTTAACATCTCACTGCTTACATAAGTGGATGAGTAGCAGCGGAAGGAGCAGTTAAAGCGAAGTGAGGAAGTGAGGGTGTGCATAAATCCCAGGGTATCTTCTCTGGCAGCTCGGGGTAAACACAGATTAATGCTGTTCGACCGACACATCAAGAGGATGTGTGCTTAGATAATCAAGATGTACTCTGGAAATTGAAGCTCTGTTCAGATAGATTCTTGTCAAAGGTGTGCTCTTACAATCAGGGATCAGTATGGTCTGTCCTTAATGACTAGATAATTAGAAGAACTAACTACCAAAGAAACAGGCTCAGAAGTGCCAACAAATGAGTTCAAGCAAAGCCCAAACTGAAAGGAAGAAGGTGTTTCTTTAAACTATCTTTGGCGTAGCCGAACAAAAGGTAAGTAACTTGGCTTAGTTCAGCAAAAACGGCTCGAACTTGTCAGGCGATAGATTGAAACTAAATGAAAAACATTGGAGATTCATTAACCACTGACCTTCCACGTGAGATGGATGGCTGAGGATGGCCAAAAAAAGAGGTAGAGAAAGAGAAAGAAGCAATCAGATGAAAGGGTGAAGAAACGCTTGTGGTGGGGGAAAAATGGGTAGATATCGGAGAGCACATTTCTTGTGTAGGCAATTCGTCATGTACAGCTGGAACGGGAGGGGGAGAATGGATAGAGGTGGGGAGGGGCGCACAGAGGAGAGGCAGAGAGAGGCAGAGGCTGGGGAGTGATGAACAGTTGGCCTATCCCATCAAGGATGCCTTCTAACCTGTGCTACAAAGAGGGGCATCCATCACGCGGGCAGGCGGCGGTGCTTTACACAGATGCACAGACGCAGACACACAGCGCTCACTTGCTGGGCTCACACTCTCAGAGGGCACGGCGATCACAGTCAGGGGCTCCTGTGCAGCAGCCAGCGAACTCTATTACACCCTGAGGTGTGGACTCATGTTCCACGGCACTATTTTTAAGGAATGTGCTACTTTTTATCTTTGCCCTCATCAATCAATGTGTTTGTAATGTGTTTTTTTTGCATTAAACTTCATGTATTTATTTGTGTACCTGTTTGGTGTTATTGGAATTGGAGTTTGAGGTTTTGCATTTAATTGCAAAAAAATATTAATAAAATGTTTCAAAGAAGTGAACCCAAGGAGCATGCAGACAAATTAAATGTTTGTGTTCAGCTTCATTCAAAGGGATCTTTAAGCAGTAGGGGAAAACCAAGCGGCATCCTCCGGTCTTGAAAAATGAAGCCAATGCAGAAGTGCAAAATCCTGCAGTTCATCGAGTGTCCGCTTGAGGCTGGCTCTGGGAGCCCTGGAAGTCACATACACATGAAAGGCAAAAAATCCAGTTGTTACAGCATAAATGAACATGTTTACAGCCTGGTACAAAAAAAGAAATAGGTCTGATCAGTTATTGTCATCACTGGCACACACTGTACGGGGGTGATTTTTTTTTTTTTTAATGACTCCGTTTTGATTTTATGAACGATACGTGTTATCCAAAGTTAGGCGCGTAGCTTACATGGTTTACAGGCGGGCGCGATGTAACGGTTCGTCAAGAGGCTTAAAACCCGCCTCAGCTCCAGCTCTCAGCCTGTCGTTAGGTTGACTGAAAGTTAGGATGAGACAGGATTTCCAACATGGCGGCTGCTTCCGATGAGCCTCTAGAGCCCCCTGCAGGAACAGATAGCTGACGTCACTCAGGCTTCATCTATTAATATTTACAGTCTGTGGGGGAAAACCTGTTTGTTGGTCGTTTGAAAAAAGGGAGGTGCTTAAATTTTGGAAACTGTTGGTTCTGCAACAAAGATAACGTAATATCTGCATTTAATTTAGTTCTCTATTATCATTGAGGCCGTACAGTTAGCTCTGATAGCATCACAAGCTAGCAGACGTTTAATGAGGCATTTCCATCTTTTCAACTTAAACATTTCCCGAGTTACCAGGGCTAACGTTGAGTCTGGTAAACTAGTGAGCATCCAGCTATTACATGACATTCAGTTAAAGCTTTATATCCCCATATTAATTATCTACCCAAAGTTTGCTGCATCATGTTTGCTCCTAAGAAAAAAGTACACCTATTTTTATTTACAAAACATGTCAGTGTTATTATGAGCAAAGACTTAAAGATGCTGGAGAATAAAAATAGTTTTGTTTAATTTGAACATCAAGATGAAAAACTGACCCAAAGAACCTCGAGCTGAGTATTATGACTACCTCAAACACAGAATGATGGGATTTTGGGGTGGCAGTGGTGTAGTGGCTGGTCGGCGTGCCCTATGTCCAGAGGCCGTGGACCCGTGGGGGGACGCCTGGGATCAAGTCCGACCTCTAGCTCCTTTCCCGCGTATCATTCCCCCCCCGTCGGATTTCCGGCTCTGTCCTCTGTCCTATCTCTGGATGGAGGCATAAATCCTAACCCTAACTCACCAAAAAATAATTTATTTCATGCCAATTCTAACAAGATTAAAATTGAAATGTGAAATCGCTTAAAAAGAAGCTTTTTTTTGAAAGGGCTTGTATGGGGTACTCTTTATTTGTAAATGAATTGGCCACATGTGATGCTAGTCAGCACGTCTCCTTTATCGAATGAATGGCTGAGTGCCGGTTGGCACAGGGCCCTGCAGGAGGAGGAACACGTGTTGCGTTGTCCTTAATTTCACCTTCAGCAAGTCATTGTGTGATGAAGTTGTGGAGATGTTACCATGGTTAAAGGAACAGATGAAGCTTGAGTGCTTTTTTGTGAAAATGTTAGAGAACATTGTCTATGAGGTTGGCGGTGCTCTGAAGGAAGTCTACTGAGAAACCTTTACACTCTCTGTGTTTGTGTTAATTACTTTTACACGACTGCTACCCGTGTGCACATGTTGGCATTTAAGGTGTCAGCTGATGTTTTTCATTGTGGAAAGAAAGCCAACGGTTTTCCACATACTGCGGGGCAAGCATTTATCTGCACAGCCCTGACACTCCTCCAGCTGCGTGTCAAATGAGCCACATGTATGTGTCTTATGTGAAAACACGCTTTTCACACTTGTGTTTGTGTGAAACCCAAAGCCCATTTATCTGTTTCCTTTACGACCAGCCTGTTTACGATATCAGGACACAAGTGTCGCTCGCGGCATGGCAGATGTTGGTGCTCACGTCACTCGACTGTTCACTCTTAATCATGTGGGCACACTTCAGACACCCTGCTGCCGCTGCTGCTGCAGTTATGGATTAGTCTCTTCCAGCTATTGACTGCTGGCGAAGCTAAAGGCTGGAGAGAGGCTGATAAAAGACACCTGAGTGTGTGTGGCACGCCGGGGCTCTGGCTGTGGTTTTTATTGACTAGCTGGCCTAATCAACACTCAGAGCCAGAGAGAGAGCTTGTTAGCAGCCATGTACTGCTTAGATGCCTTCATGATGTAGGAGTGTAGGTGAGCGGATGGATGCGGGCTGCTGGGTCTGTGTAAATGTCAGTGTGTGTTCAATAAGATGAAAGCAGGGGCAGGAAAAAATCACAGAGCTTCAAATGAAAAACCGTAGACACACACACACACACACACACACACACACACACACACACTAAATACTTCCACTTCCATTGTAAGTCCCATGCTTCCTGGTCATTACTGCTTCCTCATTAGGCTGCAGTTATAAATCCCAAATGTTCCCTTTCAAAACCAGAGCTCGGCTTCAGACTCCCTGCTTCACCTCTAGACTATGTTGGGTTCTCACTTAAATCAGGGCTGCGCAGTTAACCCGTATTCCATCATCATCACATGAAGAGCATTTGCAATTAACACATCATAAAGTCTACATTTAGCCTGTTAAAATAAATCACCATATGTCATACATCTTACCATTTGGCTGGAAGCTTGATGGCCAGGATTTCACACCACGTCGATGCAGTCAGATAAAGCTCAAGCTCGCTGTCAGTCACCCTCACATGAATTAATACCAAGTAGTGCTTCTTTTGGATTCAGGAAGGGAATGTTGTAAACAGGTATATATGAAGAACAATAGATGGACACTCTGTGAGTTAGAGCTCATACACACTCTTTCATTTTTAACATTTATCGCACTAGAACCATTTTTTTAAATGGCAAACGAAGCAGCAAAATGTCAGCGGCAGGTCCCTAAAAATGTCGACCAGTGCAATAAGAAGAGATAACCACCTATTCATCACTGTCATAATACAGATGTACACTCAGTTTGGCTATTATTGTATGACAAATACATCCATAACACCAATACAATATATTAAAAAACAAAATACTGATGTCTTTGTGATAGTAGTGAATTTGGATGACCATATCATTAAGACATTTGACTGACAGTATGCAAATGCATTTAGAAAACGCTTTGTTTCCTTTATTATGTTTTGATGTATTTATATGACGAAGGACATCTTGTAAACTTTCATGTGAAAGTCGCTCTAAGCTTGTAAGTAATGTGAATACTTGCAGAACTTCACATTCATGAAAACATTGGTTTGGATCCACTGAAAATGATTCACCCAGCTCAGATGTATTATTGAGAGTGTTTCCACTTTCATGCTTGCCTTTAAAATTTGCAGGTTACAAACAAACAGCAAGTTGGCTTCCAATGCTTCACAATGCCTCAAGAGCAGATTTGTTTTTTTGCTGTCAGCACATTTGCCTCTTGGACTCGTTAGTGAACTATAGAGTTTTTCTACTTTGCAAAGATAGGAATATAAAGAGTAAAACTGTACAAACGGTGAATTAGGAAATTAAAAAATAAAAACAGAAACTGTGGGCGATCTCCTGAAGTCACTTGTTGCAGTCAGTCCTTCCACAAAGACTCCCTTCACAACGTCACTTCAAGTGTGTTAAAACTTAATTAGAATATTTTTGCCTGAAGAAAAAGTCTCTCCTCAGGATACAGTTTGTATAACTAAATCTCAAAAACTTGTTTTTTCTTTTTCTCACTTAAATCCAAGCTGTCTGATGACAAATGTGCAAAGGTTCAAACAAAGTCAAGGGAGGAGAGAGACAAACAAACATTGAGTCTTCTTGTTGGCTAGACAGAAAACATACATCCTTAGTTAAGACTTGTTAAAAATGCATGAGGGCATTGCTCGCTTTTTTCCCCCCAATATCTGACTAAGAGTTAACGGGGGAAATTAAAGTGAGGGGAGGGAAAGAAGTCTGATTGTAAAGAGTGTGTGGGGAGAGGAAGCATGTCTGCTGTGGAGCCTTTGTTGCCATGGAGATCAGTGGGGAGGCAATTAGAAATGTTCAGATCGTGTTTGAATAGTGTATGCATAATTGATTAAGATCTTCTACAGTGGTAATGATAGTGTTCATGATGATGATGACAGGGATGAATTATCAATACTTCATTTTTGTTGAATCTTCACGTGAATGTGACAGGAATGTTTCAGAATCCATACTTCACAGACAACCTAAAGCTCATTGTCTCTCGGCGTGTTTGCTGTATTTTTTTATTCGTAGACTGTTTCCCCCACGGTGTAAAAAAAAAATCTAACATTAAAATACAAACACAAGTCCATGTCATATTCTCCAACTTTAAAATTGGCTATCTGGTTTACCCTTTTCCAAAATTCTCAGCACTTTTATTTGACTTCATGAATATTTACACACTCACCGCTCCCTTCTTTATTTTGATGGTCGGCTGCTTCTCCGTTGAGTTGTTGTGCTGTGGTTTGTTCTTCAGGGTTGTTTACCTTCATTTGCAGGATCCTCGCTCTGGGGAATAGTTTTAAAGCTGCACAGCTGGCACTCAGCACACTATGAGTGTGTTATAAAAAGGTATACGTGTACAGTATAAAGCACATTTCTTTTCATGTTTGTATGCGTCTGTTTTTCATACATTACATCTTGAAACCGCTTGAATGCCATTACATGCTCCATGTTTTTCTGGTGTATAACTTTGAATGGTTTAAAATTAGAATATGCTGCTGTACTTTGCAGAGGGATTGGAATAGTCACTGAACAACCCCATTTTTCAATGACTGTCAAGGACAGGCATGCAAGGACTTTTTCACTACAGGGGCTAAAGTGGAGCTTGGCCAATATGTGGGGGTGCTGAGAAAAGCTTCATTTAGTTACTGATAGGCAACTTGTTTTTCTTCTCAATAAAACAGTAAAAGTACACAGCACAGTAGCCTAGCGGTAAGTACGCAGGTACAGAGGCTTGAGTCCTCAAGAGCGGGCAACCCAGGTTCAAATCCGACCTGTGGCTCCTTTCCCGCATGTTGTTCCCCACAGGGAATGTCAAGGCAATTAAGGACAAAAAAGTTTCCAATGTGCAGGTGACTGACAGCCCAGTTATTTTAGAAGAGTTATTGTTCCGCGGTGTTTGGTGCGGACTTGTGTGTACTCGTTCAGCAGGGCACCATGCTCTCAGAAAAGCATGGGATATTACATAAAAGCTGCAGAAGAACAGGAATTATTTGGGCTGTATTTTTTCTCTTTTTTTGGCAGCATCCAGCATCATTTCTGGCATCTACAGGGGATGTGACACATGCATACACAAACTTCAAGCATGTGTCATAGGTCACACTGTCAGCAATGTGCTGATGACTATTAATGACACAGTAAAGTCAAGCTCATGGAAAGCGTCCAAAAAAGAAAAAGAAGAAGCTAGAAGCATGCATATTGGAGAAAAAACCCTTCACTGCAGTGCAACACTTACCTATAGATTATGAATAGGTGACTCTTTCTTTTTCCTTTTCTATCTGTACTTCTTTCTCCGTTATGCATTTTTGCCATTGCTCTGATATTGCCTGCCTCCCAGTCAGGACCCTGTCTCCATGGTGATTGGGTGTCCATGCCACTGCCTGGCATTGGCACTCCAGAGATTTGCTGCTTGTCAGGCCTGCTGCCAAGCCTGCCAGTGTGCAGGTGCCAGAGTGTTGTACACAGAAAAACTGTTAAATCTGTGACTGACACACAGTTGTGTTTGCAGCTTTCTAGTGAAGTTTGCACCTGATGTTTGACATGTTTGTGATTGTTGTACAGACAGAATGTTTTCAGGGAACATCTGCAAAATCCTACTTTTGTTTTGAACCAAAATGTGAAAGTCACAGTTTTTGCTATTTGGACTTGTTTCTCTGTTTTTGTGCATGTAACATACACCATCATGCAAGGCAGCTCATACTGTTGATAAAACCAGATTAATAATACCCTGATTCACATGATTATTCCCAGCAATAAGTGCAAGACAATCAACTGTATACATGCAACCGGTGCAATCTCAGTGCATACTGCTGCATTATGTTGTCTGTTTGCCAGGATGTCCTCACCACTGTTTGTTAATATTGTGATACTGTCAAACTACACATCGCAGTGATATAATGCTATATGTACACTACAGCAAACTATGTTGCTTCGTCTGCCACTTGCGTGTCGTTCTCGTAACGTCATGTCTTGCCTCAGTAGATCCCCCACCCCTCTTACAGTGTGACTGGGAAAGTCTCCCGCTGTGAGGTGCATGTGTTAACTACCAGATCAGGAGGATTTCAGGGGCAGTCCCCCTGAAATTGTCTCAACATTTTCAGGAGTGTAAATGTGAAAAAGGCTCATGTCTCTATGCTAGGATTGAAGCAGTAATGTTGGATTATTGGATTTCTTAATACAAATGTAAAACACAGTTTAGCTCTCCCTATCCAAAGCAGAAATAAATATAGCCAAAAAAGTTCATATATATGACAAAACAACTCCGTCCATGGTACAACCTACAAATGCTGTTTTCCACAAAACATTATTTGAATTCAGCAGTAATTTAGTAACAGGAATACAACTATTTTGAAAGTATGGAGATGATCTTTTCATGTCCTTGCAAAAAATAAAAAATCTGAAGAGGTTTCTGAGTTTAATGAATGTTTTACAGAAGTTACTGCCAACCCAGTGTTCTGATTGGACAAGAGGCCGTCCTTGAGAGTTGATATACAGTACAACATCACTTGAACGTTTCACAATGTCTGCAGCCTTCGTGTCTACGACTGAATCCCAGCCGTGTTGATATCCAGTAAACATCACTTCTTCTAGTGTAATATTGCTTAATGAGATATTCAATAAGGCGTCTGTGGTGTGAAAAATGTAATCTTGTTATTTTTTCTATTTTAACAACAGTCTCTCAGAAGCCTAATTTTTTCTTTTGGATTTCCCAGTTATACACCATGTAAGTTTTGATTTAATACGATACACATATGAAACAACACAGTATGAAGCTTTTTAGAGGCTTGAAGTTATGACCAATTGAAGCTCTATAATAATCCCTATTGACAAGGCCAGTTTTTGTATTCGTCCGGAACTGTTACGATACGGTACGGGCGTCACGGCACGGTGCATGCAGTCACATGACGAATACGTTTAATCGGAGATAAAAAGGCAACCACACATAGCAGTATTCACACTCCAACCCAGGCGGCGGTAATCTGCTCGTAGCTGTTTGCTAACCGCTACTTAACAGCAAACGAAGAAGAAGAAGAAGAAGTAGAAACAACATAGCACACAAAGAAGAAGAAGAGTAGCTACAGTATACAGCAGCAACATGACACACCTGCTGCTTTTGATCAGCTGTGTGGGGTCACTTCGGGTTCACAGTGCGGCAAAAAAATGTAGGGTGGAAAAGGAAGTCCTTACCACTGGCTTCTTGCAGAGGGCGGTCTTTGGAAAATGTCATCCTCCTAACATTTAGTTTCATTGTCATGTCACACTCAGCAATAACTCTAACAACCCGTTAACTTAAAATTAATTAATTCCCATTAAAGCTGCAGCAGAGCTTGAGATCTACCAATTGATAAGCCGCCACTTAATATCTGATTTTAAACGTCAATCTAATTGAATGCACCTCAACATTTCATCAAACATGGTGTTGGCAGTATCAGTTTAATGAAGGCAGCATTAAGTCTATGTGCCGTCTCTGCTCAATGCTTCTCTAACAGGGACATAACAAGGTCTTAACACAATGGCAGCAATGACATACATTCTCACCACACAGGAGATGAAAGGACGAGCTTGATATTGACTCCATGACAATCCTCCTCACGTCCTAATCAACACACACAGACAGCTTTGTGTGTTGAAACAAATGCAGTTTTCATTCCTCTACCTCTGACTGACTGTGGTGCTTTGCATTGTTCTGTCTCTTTTTTCCCCCATAAGTCCGTCTTCAGAGGCTCACCTGTCTCAGTTTTGTTCTCTCTCTCTCTCTCTCTCTCTCTCTCTCTCTGTGTGTGTGTGTGTGTGTGTGTGTGTGTGTGTGTGTGTGTGTGTGTGTGTGTGTGTGTGTGTGTGTGTGTGTGTGTGTGTGTGTGTGTGTGTGTGTGTGTGTGTGTGTGTGTGTGTGTGTGTGTGTGTGTGTGTGTGTGTGTGTGTTATTTGCACCAGCTTGGGAAGGTGAGCTCGACAGATAATAGAAAATGCAGCTTTCCTCTCATTAGAATGACAGTTTCATTTCTGACTCAAATGACTACGACCTCTGTCAGTGTGACTGTTCCATCTGTTGTCATATTTGTTTGTCCTCTCTGCTGCCCCTCTACCTATCTCCTTTTGTTTTTAGCTTCCTTTGTTTACTTTCTCTCTGACTACTGCCACCTTGTGGTTGTGCATCAGATGAATATTTCTGATTTCCGTTTGAACTAAGCTGCATGTATCAGACTATATAGATGTCTCAATTCAGGGGAAGCGTCCTTGAAAAGCTAAAATGAGACGATCAGCTCCGCGCAGGTTTTTTCTTGTTTGCATCAGCAGCTGTACCCACCCATACCCTTTTGTTTCTACGCGCTGCCCTTGTCACCAAGCTATCTCAATAGCTAACTGTGACTGTAACCGTGACTTAACCTTTTATTTTAAATGAAAGTTCCCTTTGGTTTATAACATATAACGTTATAGCTTATGTTTGTGTCGTCTTTGATTTGATTTCTTCAAAGACATAAGAAATTTGATGCTCAACATGAGATGTTAATAAGAGACACATTTACACATCATCATCAGAGTCACTATGCCAAGCTTTTATTGGATAGGACAGCTGAAGAGAGACGCAAAATGTTGGGAGGAGAGAGTGGGGGATGACATGCAGCAAAGGGCTGAAGTTGGATTTGACGAGGCTATCCTGCACGTCGCAACTTTGAAAGTATACAACAGTCGATGCTCTGTTCTGATGACTGAACTTTAACCCCTCCAAATATTGTCTACTAGTCTTTACAGTAATACATTATATTAAGCCACAAAAAAGGGCTAATATCAGGTGAATCACCACGTCACAATAGTGGCCTAAAAGCGCGGTGCTATGCTACAGTAATGCTAAAGGGAAACATGCGGTAAGTTAAAGCTAGCAAAATATCAGTAATCAGTGTTTTCCCATCAAACTTTTTAAGCTGTATTTCTTCCTTTATTCAGAAGATAAGTTAGTTTAATCCATTGAAAACTCAAAATGGAGACATTTATGTTTAAATCAGCTTCTCTGCGTATACAGAACAGCAAGAGGCTGCTAGCTGAGCTGCGTGCTTGGTTTTAGGTTGGATTCTATAAATGTATTTATTGTTTTAATCCCACTGATCGGGGGTTGTTTTTTATTTGCCAAGTCTATGTATTTATCTCTAAGTAATTAACACAATGTGAATGTTACATGCATCTTACCTCTTTATTCTTCTGACTGCACTAAATGACACACTAAGCTGAGCCTTTATTAATGTTAAGAATTCTTAAATCCAGAGAAAACATGCGTCGTCTAGTCCGTTGTGACAATATGTTGAAAAGGTGTGGGATGATGCCGCCTCTGTTGACATGGAAATTGGATATGATCCTGTAAAAGCAGATTATGAGGTTGGATTGGATAAAATACCTGAATGCAGTTTTTGTCACAGAATAGTGATTTTGTTACCACGGGCTTGAAATGCTTACCTCCCTCACACACCAAACACCATTATGTGCTCCGCTCATTACTGCTAATGCTGTCAAAACAAGGCACCGGAGCCCAAACCTTGATGTACCAACAGGTCAAGGTCGTGAATTTAATGTCTGACAGCTACGATAAACAAGCTCAGTTTTAAAATCGGTGGGAAAAAAACCAAACAATCCCTTAAAAACAGAGTGTTTTCACACAGGGAGTGACAATACACTCACATTCTATCAATTACTAGAAATCAATCCTGATGATTCAGAGAATCAGAAGCCTCTTGACTACCATCATTTTTATTTTTCTCAACAACATCAGCAAATATATCATTTTCATGATCACTATCAACCTAACATTGAACCCAATCCCGGCCACAAAGACATACACAATCAAGCATCCCTTCACTCTGAACGTGACAATAGATGGTTGCTGATGATTGATAGTCTTTCTTACAGCATCCAAATATCATGAATCCTCTTTGGACTAATATTTAAGAATTACAATATCACTGATTACTGTGGGAGGAATTCACCAAGAATGCATCGAAGCTGTATTAGCGTAGTGAATTGTGCATCATTGCCCCCACTATCTGCTGCTCCAGGTCCTACTCACAAAACACAAAAACGCCCATACATTTAAATGGTAAATGGACTTGAGCTTGTATAGCGCTTTTCTAGTCTTCTGACTACTCAAAGCGCTTATACACTGCACGTCACGCTTACCCATTCAAACACTGATGAATGGGTAGGCGCAGGTTAAGTGTCTTGTCCAAGGACACATCAACATGTGGCTTACGGAGCTGGGGATCGAACTCCCGACCTTCCCATTAAGGGGTGACCGACTTTACCACTGATCCACAGCTGCACTTTGTCCTGCCGTGTGAAGTTTTCTCTCTGATTGTGGAGTGGAGCCGTCAGCTCAATTCTGTCCAAGCAGAGGATTTTCTGGCACAACTTCACCAACTAGCAAAGTGCATGAAGAGTGAAAGGCTTGAAGAGGTCAAAGTAGACAAATTAGACCAACGCGTTTCAGCTTGTGGCCTTCAGGATGACCTTGATGATGGCCACAAGCCGAAACACGTCGGTCTAATTTGTTAATAAAGTTGATCTTCGTACGACAAGCGTTGCTGGAACTTTTTGACCAGCTCAATTCTGTCCACATGTAGACACAGATGATGAGCTGGATGAGAAAGGGGACACTTTTTCGAGTTTATTGTGCAGTTAAATCTTTACAGATGTGATACAAGTTTCACAGTTTACAACGAAGCCTCCTCCCTGTAACGAGCCAGAGAGAGCAGCTTGTCCAGCTGTTTTCTCCGTGGCACATATAAGGGAGCTTTAAGCCCTTGAGTGTGCTTTGTGAATTAGACATTTTGTCTCGTTTGCTCGGGTTTAAGGGCTCCCAAGTAAAAGAAAAATCAACAAAACATACAAACTACTGTGATTTATCTTTGTCTATTTAGCCATTTGTATTACTAAAGTGCTCTGATTCACTCAATGTCCCTCTTCAATGCTCAGAACTAAGCAAAAAAATGGCTCGCCAATTCCTGTTTTAGCTTTTAATCATGTCTTTTCTTTAAGCATCTTCAAATGTTTCATTTCCCAAAACCCTGAACACTGGTCATTCTTTATCTATGAGGTTTCTTTTTCACATTAGATGGTTAAAATAGTATCAACAATCCCCCTTCTCGCTGCGCCCAAGGTCACCTTGGTGAACACAGCATGTAACATAAATCATCATACAACATGATTATATGAAGTAATTATAGCCGAGCCTTCTGTTATCAAAGGAATGAACACTAATTCAAAACAGAAATATGCACAGAGCATTCTTCATACAGCACTACTGGTTATTATTGGTTTTAATGTCAGGATATGCTCAATATGATGACCCAAACATAACAACATGAGAGAAGTGAAGTCTCTCTTTTTCATCATTTGTATATTAGAGAGTCACACAGGGTAATGCAGACTCTGTCTCTCTGCTCTCAAAAGGTTCACTCATTCTTTTTCTCGTTTTTTTTTTTTGCCACAGACCAAAGGCATGCCAAAAAAAAGAAAAAAAAACGTTTTGTCTCAGTTTGTCTCAGCCTTTAACAGTGGAGTGTAAACAGACTGCACACGATGACGTGCTTCTACCCTGCAGGTGCTGTCCTTTTCATTTCGAGGATGGGGCTTTATTTTAAACTGATTAGAAAAATAATGTTTGTGAGTTTGCTTGTGCATACCTGCGTGCAGATTTTACATGGTAATTATACGTATACACCTGCCCACACATGAAACATCAATGGTCAGTCACCTTGACATTGTCATCTCTCCCCCGCAGATCGACAGCTCCAACTGTGATCTGTTTTCTCTCACACTCTCTCTCTCTTGCTTGTGCTTGCCTTAGTGTGCGATAAGTCGCCTAAGCACCTCATTATGCACGTTGCAGCTCTGCACGCTTCAAACTGTGACATGCTCAGATTATTAATGTTAAAATGGAGTTGGTGCACAGGGTGGTGCATTGTGGGGGGATGGCGATATTGGCATCGGGGAGGGGAGGGGCGTCCTCCTCCATAAATCAAGTGTGTCAAATTACAAGATTGTGTTACATGATTAGCATCTACATAATGAGAGGAGTTCATTAGCCTTCTTTATAAGCTGTGATTGGGCTTTCCGGATGCCATGTCGGGAAAAGCTTGCAGAGTTTGTGTGCATATTTGTTTATTAACGTGATAAAGTGTGAAGGCATGTGCACACTTAAAGCTTACGTTTAGCAGGGTGGGTGCACAACGCCACACTTTAACATGTGGCGATGCATGCACATAGCTCCGGATGTGTTGTTCATCACACAACAAAAACACATACACATCACACGCTCCTTCCTCCAGCCGCACCTTCTGTGAAGCATCTGCTCACTTTCAGAGTGTGTACTCACCTGCCCAGCACGCCAGCTCAATTCACTCTCTCTAAATCCATTTAGTCCATATGGCTGTGCCTTCCTCCTCGTCGGTGCGTGCAGCGTGCATATTAGGCCGTCTTCTTTCGTCTGACGATGCCTTGAGATCCGTCTCAAAGGGGTCATCCGATCCAAAAACCTCCTCTGGGGTCACTCAGGATTTCCCTTACACTCCTCAGCAAAGATTTCACATCTGTTTTCAGTCTCCTTAAACGTGTTTGTGTTGTTAGCTCCTAATTGTGGCCCTGTGTTGAACTTGTGAAGCGTGTGTTTTGGATAATTAAAGGTATAAGCTTTAATGAGGGTCTTTTTTGGTGTGAATGTTGCTGCTGGTTGTTAATAATTTCCGATCGTCGTTTAATTGCAATAAGTGGACGTAATGTGATACTACTGTTTGTTTGTGTGCATTTGAAAAAAAGCCATTTGCAACTCAATTCAGGTGGTGACCCTCTGAAATGGTTGTTTAATTCTGCAAAATGATATGATAGGTGTCCTTAAGCTGTTACCATGGCGAAAAAAAATCACAAAATATACACTGAACCATAAATGGAAGCGTTTTAGTCACATCCTGAGGAGAGAGAAAAAGCTGATAACATTACTATTTGTCGTCACAGTTTTCTGCAGTCGTATAATTTAGGACTATTTTTCGATGTATTATTCTTAATACCTTTGGCCCTGATTTACCCCTGGTGTCCTTTACACATTCATAACCTTAATTAGTGTAATTTCATTTCTAATACAACCACATAAAACAGCATGGAGTGTCTTCAGGTTTGGATTACTCCTATCTGAGGAAATAAACCTTTTTCATTTTGTTTTGTACACTACCATTAAGAAACACGTCGTGCTTTTCCTTTGAGGCCAATGAAGATTAGTTTCCGACCCCCTTCTGTCCCTGCTGGACTGTGTTAAAGATTAAAATGGAATAACATGGTGGATAATATGAGCATTACAGTGAATTAACCTTCTCCCTCTCCTTCCTCTACCTTGTATCACTCTGCTAAGCCCCTCCCACCAAATGACACACCATACTGTACATGCACACCAGCCATTGCCACTACAAACTGTGTCACTCGGCTTCAGTCGGACTCAGAGGACAGAAACACTTACAGCCGATCTTTAAACATCCCAATAAAAGGGAGCATGATTGGCTAGTTACCTTCAAATGAACCCGAGTCAGCAGAGGTGCTGCTTGGTGACAGGCCACTATGGGGCCACATATCAGACACACACTGATTTATAGGAACAATTCAATTAAATATTGATGGTGACATACAATGGTCCAAGTATGTTATGTTAAACACAATTCAAATGAAAAAATGTGTTGCCTGTTTGACCTTTCATGCATGCATGTGTATTCACAGAGCATACAGATACTGTTCTTGGTCGTCTTTGGAGGATGCATTCGCCTCCCTTGGAACACAAATTTGCAAACCCTTTTTCACCATTGCTCCTTGTATTCTTGCTTTGAATGGTTTGCTTTTGCATATTGGTATACAGTATATAAGGCTGTTCTTGGTGTGCTTCCTTCTTACCTGCAATTCTCTGAAATGTATGGCGAGTTGCTATCCCGTCTCTAAAAACGTATTCCTGACAGTCCTAGAAGTCTGTTCTAAGCTGGGAAAAGAGGCACACAGCTCCTTTTTTCCTTGGAACCAGCTTCTTCATGATAACTCAAGGGAAGCTAGTTTCAGTGGATGCACTTGAAGTGTTTCTAAGTAACTTGAATGTAAGTTTCTGGCTTTAGACATTTAGAAAGTTGACAAATATATGTTTTTTTAAGATGCTGTGTCTGAATCAGTTGCCTTTCTTTCACGACATTCCTGAAAAAAGTCTAGATTTTTAAATTAGTAAGACTTCAATCTTATAGGTGTTAAATGACATTAAAATGTCATTTTCTGAGTCACTGACAGAGTTTAGTGTTTGTTATTTTATCCGTCTGTTTGATATTTACTGCCGTGATGCAGAATTTCACTTGCACACACAAATGTGTTCTCTGAGTGCTATTTGGCCTTTTTCACCTATTTGTTTGTGTCTTGCTCTGACTCTGTCAACACACCTTAAGTGTACCATAAGAATGTAAAGTATTGCAGGCATGACCCTTCCTTCCACACTGACACACAGAGTCCCTTCTTGTTTCGTGCCGGTCCTTGTCCCAGTGGTATTGAGGTGCTGTCTCTCTCTAACCTGCCATGGTTGTCAGGCACTACTGACGGATGGCGAACAGGTAGGGTGGAGGGAGGGACGGGACGGGAGCAGCAGGACATAAACAATATTTCCCTCTGCATGCTGTCCTTGTCCTGTCTCAGCTTGAACGCACACACACGGCTGCTTGTGCTGGTTACAGAGGGTCTTCTTTAAAAACAGTATCATGTCAAAGTAAACTCCTCAGCTCCTCTTCCTGGTCTGTGTGCCGAGCTGATGAAGTCAGTAAGGCTGGACAATGGATGATTCATTGATGATTCATTGATGATTCATTGAGACTCCACGCAGCTCCTCTTAAGAATGAAATAATTCAAACTCTTTTTTTGTCACAAATTCACCAAATGTGTTAGATCATTGAAATGCCATTAACAGTTGGATCAATGAATCCCAGCCCAGACTTCATGGTCAACTCTCCTCCACCCTGGTGATAAAGAACTACAGATTACTTGTACGGGTGTCATTTTTCTCCAATTCACTATATGATTTGACTTTTGTCAATATTCAGTAAAATGTAGGATCTTAAGCACTGAGCACTACAGTATGCTACTGGACACATTAAATTGAAGGTACATTTTCCCCAGTTCTTCATTTATTTGATGCAAATCTTTGTCAATCATTGTTTCTCAAAGAGAGTGCATCATTCTATATTTTGCAAGATTAACCAGAAGGCTATAAGTCTGACGTTGGTAGGCTAAAATAACTTTTAAATAATAACATAAACAGGAAGTAAAGCTTTGTTAAAAACTGTAAACAGAAAGAGAAATGTGCCAAAAACAGGCTTTGTGAACAGTATATTCAGTTTGTATATCCCTGGCATGTTTGTAATAATTCATATCATGATATAACTCAGGCTTCAGGAGCATTCTGTGGATTTGTCTTTTCTTCATTGCATTTTTAACTCAGTTTGCAGCACAGGTCATCTTGCTGCTTTAAGGTCAGCTCTCTGGGTTGTCAACACACCAACTAGACAGCATGTTTCACAAATCCTCCATACTGTAGATATTCAAATAATCGCTATCCATCAGTGGATAGAGCAGGGCCCCATGTGTTCAGGCTACAGCCCTCGTCGCACATTGTCGCAGAGTCTGCTCCTGGCCTGACACTATTTGGTGCATTTCATCCCCCAATTTCTCTCAGCAAATGTTTTGTCTCTCAAGCTTTCCGATCCAAGTGAATGTAAAGGCACAAATCTAAAAAAGAAAATAGATGAGGAAAACATTCAAACGTCTGTGTTTCCTCATTTAAGTGCAGAGTAAAACCCTAAATGTGTACCTTCTGCTTTCTTGTAAAGTGCGCCTATTTTCACATTGGACGTCAGGAAGCTCTCCCAACATGGACGTTTACCTCACCTGTTATTTACAGCGCTGAGCTCCTCTCGGAGGTCAATGCACGCCACGTCTTTGAAATGTAATTATGTAGCGATTGGTGAAGTGTGGATGTGGATGTGGCAATTTATGTCTGAGGTCCTAATGGATGGCAACAGAGCCAGTCCATACAGTCCATAACCCTTCCCAACAGCCCAAGGCCCTGGTGGCAATTAGAATAGACGAGGGCAGCATTATATGAACAGAGGGATGAGTACATGGCCCAGGACAAGGAGAGGGCAGCAGGGTATTCAAAGTGTGAGTGATGTCCTGGCTGAAACTTCCTATCTGACTCAGGGTTAATGTTTTATTTTTGAAGCTAATGAACGCTCACAAATGGATGTTTTAGGTGGAAGTTGAGGCCACTTGAGCCAAGTCTGTACAGCAATTGTCAGGTACACACATTTTCAAGTTGCTGTGAAGGAGGCAAAAAGGCTACTTTGTTTAAAGTATATATTTTAAACCTGAGAACAACCCAGAAAACACTCCTCCACCCACATGCCTATGAGAGCTTGATGGTTTAGAGCTTCAAGGTCACTTGCTGGGTATCACACGAGGACCAATTCAGTGTGCTGAAAGGGCAGCGGCCTAGCTGGGATTGTTTTCCTGTGGACATAATTAACTGCGAATAGAGATTAGGATTATTTCATTTAGGAAATCTGGCCCAGGAGTCCCCAGCCAGCCATGGTCTGGAGAGATAGAGGAGGATAAATTGGTAATGTCTTATAATGAGCAGCTACAACAGGCATGCTTTGGCCCCAACCAGACAAATAACCATGCAGTCGGCCCATTGCCTTCGCGCTCCATTGTGACGGGGCCCAGAATGGGAAATCATTTTTCCATTTATTTTTTAATCATTTTCTCAATTTCTCTCCTCCCTGCCGTCCATGCCCAAAGTAATTTAATCTGTTGGCCACTTCAAAGGAAACATTTTTTGTGCGCATGCTCATGTCTTAGCACATTGCATCTCTGTAGACTTTGACACACATAGACAGACTTCTGTCTCTTCTATGGAGGATATGGCATCATTTTCTGAGATGTGGCACAAAGCTACGTCCTGATTTAAAACTAAATGTTGTGATTTACTGTGGCGCATGTTGCGCTAGAAGACAATTGAAGGCAAAGACGCTCAAGTGAATTGAAGAAATAAGCAGAAAAGATTACTGGATATATAAGAAAGCCTTTTTTATCTGTGGAATCACGTCAAAATGCTCCGCCTTAACTTTGGCACTGATAGAATTTTCTTGTTGTCATCTAAAAAAAAGGTGTTTCAAATAAAGCCATGCTTGTCGAACACCAAAAATCCTTTGAAACGTTGGTTTGCCTCCATTCAAAGCCCAGCCGTAAATCCCATCTAAAAACGACACGATTTCTCTCCCAAGCAATCACAATGGAGAGGTGTTTGTCTTCCTGCCACCAAACACTTGTTTTCCTACTCTTCTATAGACCTTGAAGATTTCTGTTTACCGTTTTCAGTCTGGTGTGTCATGATTTGGTCTTTGTTTAGTTGTAATTTGTATTTTCAGAGTTTTGATTTCTTATCTTGTTTTAGTTCTCACTTCCCCTAGTGTTGTTTCCCTTGTGTGTTCTAGTTTAGTGTTTCATTGTAACCTTGTATCCTAGTGTTTCTTTATGTTCTAGTGTGTTTTTTGTTAGTCGTCAGTGTTCATGATTTCCATAGTGTTTCTGGTTTTGTGTTTTTTGTGGTTACACCTGTCTCTGTGTTTCCCCTCAATCCTGAGTTGCCCTGATTGTCCTCACCTGTGTCTTGTTAGTTTCACCTGTGTCTTTTGTCTCACCTGTGTCTAATTACCCCATGTCTATTTAGTCTCTGTGTTTCTTCCCTTCTGTGTCGCATCATTGTTTTATGTCAAGTGTCGTTTGTTGTTTGTTGGATGTCGTTTGTGCTTTTGTGTCAGTCTTCCTGTGATTCCTCGTGGCTACCTTTTTGGATTTTTCTTATAGTAAGTTTTGTTTTGCTTTTTGCCTTTTTAGTTTAAATAAATTATTTTTGTTATCTGCAATTGGGTCCTCCTCCTCCTCATTCCAACCCGTGACAGAATGATGCGACCAGATATGGACCCAGCAGAATTTGATTTGGACAAAATGGACTGTTTTGAGAAAATCAATTATTTTCAAAATATTTTTCGTTGGGCCAGGAGCACTGCTGTAACAGAGCAGTCTCCTTGGACAGGCACCCGCTTGGCCATTTTTCCTGGTCGTCATGGAGGAAAGAGACAGGGCACCCGTCGTCCTATCCTGTCTCCACAACCTAGTACCTCAGAGCCTCTATCGGTGTACCAACCCACGCCTCAACCCAAGCCTCAGCCCAAGCCTCAGCTCAAGCCTCAGCTCAAGCCTCAACCTCAGCAGCCTGTCTACCAGCCCAAGCCACAGCCTCAGTCCAGGCCTCAACCGAAGCCTCAGCAAAAACCTCAATTCAGGCCTCAGCCCATGTTGCTTCCCAGCGCACCAGAGTCTTCGCTTCCCAGCGCACCAGAGTCTTCGCTTCCCAGCGCACCAGAGTCTTCGCTTCCCAGCGCACCCGAGTCTACGCTTCCCAGCGCACCCGAGTCTTCGCTTCCCAGCGCACCCGAGTCTACGCTGCCCAGCTCACCCGAGTCTACGCTGCTCAGCTCACCCGAGTCTACGCTGCCCAGCTCACCCGAGCCTACGCTGCCCAGCTCACCCGAGCCTACACTGCTCAGCTCACCCGAGCCTACGCTGCCCAGCTCACCCGAGTCTTCACTGCCCAGAGCTCCAGTGACTTTGCCCCTGTGCTCCCCAGTGACTTTGCCCCTCTGCGCCCCAGGGCCTCAGCCTCACTGCGTCCCTGCAGAGCGCCCTCTGCTGCCTGTGACTGCTGAGCTCCGTAGTCCCCCTGTTGAAGAGAGGGGGATTCCTGCGGATTCCCTGTCGGCGGTCCGGCCGACTCCTGACGTCACCTCGGCGGTCCGGCCGACTCCTGACGTCGCCTCGGCGGTCCGGCCGACTCCTGACGTCACCTCGGCGGTCCGGCCGACTCCTGACGTCACCCCTGACGTCACCTCGGCGGTCCAGCCGATTCCTGACGTACCCTCGGCGGTCCGGCCGATTCCTGACGTCACCCCTGATGTACCCTCGGCGGTCCGGCCGATTCCTGACGTCACCCCTGACGTCCCCTCGGCGGTCCGGCCGACTCCTGACGTCCCCTCGGCGGTCCGGCCGACTCCTGACGTCCCCTCGGCGGTCCGGCCGACTCCTGACGTCCCCTCGGCGGTCCGGCCGACTCCTGACGTCCCTCCTGACGTCCCCTCGGCGGTCTGGCCGACTCCTGACGTCCCCTCGGCGGTCTGGCCGATTCCTGACGCCCCCTCGGCGGTCCGGCCGATTCCTGACGCCCCCTCGGCGGTCCGGCCGATTCCTGACGTCCCCTCGGCGGTCCGGCCGACTCCTGACGTCCCCTCGTCGGTCTGGCCGACTCCTGACGTACCCTCGTCGGTCCGGCCGACTCCTGACGTACCCTCGGCGGTCCGGCCGATTCCTGACGTCACCCCTGATGTACCCTCGGCGGTCCGGCCGATTCCTGACGTCACCCCTGACGTCCCCTCGGCGGTCCGGCCGACTCCTGACGTCGCCTCGGTGGTCCGGCCGACTCCTGACGTACCCTCGTCGGTCCGGCCGACTCCTGACGTACCCTCGTCGGTCCGGCCGACTCCTGACGTACCCTCGTCGGTCCGGCCGACTCCTGACGTACCCTCGTCGGTCCGGCCGACTCCTGACGTACCCTCGTCGGTCCGGCCGACTCCTGACGTACCCTCGGCGGTCCGGCCGACTCCTGACGTACACTCGGCGGTCCGGCCGACTTCTGTGTCTCTGTGGGAGGCCCTGCCAACACCTGATTCCAAGTTGGAGGTCCTGCCCACTCCTGTTTCTCGGTGGGAGGTTCTGCCCACTCCTGTTTCTCCGTTGGAGGATCTGCCCACTCCTATGTCTCGGTGGGAGGCCCTGCCAACACCCGTTTCCAAGTTGGAGGTTGTGCCCGCTCCTGTTTCTCCGTTGGAGGATCTGCCCACTCCTATGTCTCTGTGGGAGGTCCTGCCAACACCTGTTTCCAAGTTGGCGGATCTGCCCACTCCTATGTCTCTGTGCGAGGCCCTGCCAACACCCGTTTCCAAGTTGGAGGATCTGCCCACTCTCGTGTCTCCGTCAGAGGTCCTGCCGACTCCGCAGCTTCCTGAGCACTCGTCTGGGGTCCTGCAGACCCCTGCGCCATCGTCAGAAGGCCTTCGGACTCCCCCTGAGCTGGCCTCTGTGTTTGGTCGGCCTCCTGGCCGCCCCCCTGAACTGTTTCCTGTGTTTGGTCGGCTTCCTGGCCGCCCACCTGACCAGCTCACTGTGTTTGGTTGGCCTCCTGGCCGCCCACCTGAACTGTCTCCTGTGTTTGGTCGGCCTCCTGGCCGTCCCTCTGAACTGTTCCCCGTGTTTGATCGGCCTCCCGGCCGCCCCCCTGAACGGTGCACCATGTCTGGTCTGCCTTCGGGCCGTCCACCTGAACTGTTCTCATTGTTGGGCCGGCCTCCTGGCCGCCCTCCCGAACTGTCCGGGCTATGTGCCCTGCCTCCAGGCCGTCCGCCTGAGAGTCCGGAGTCCCTCCTCCGGACCCCCTCCACCCACCCTGTTTTGGTTTATTGACTTTTTTGGAACGTCTGGGATCCGTCCCTTGAGGGGGGGGTTATGTCATGATTTGGTCTTTGTTTAGTTGTAATTTGTATTTTCAGAGTTTTGATTTCTTATCTTGTTTTAGTTCTCACTTCCCCTAGTGTTGTTTCCCTTGTGTGTTCTAGTTTAGTGTTTCATTGTAACCTTGTATCCTAGTGTTTCTTTATGTTCTAGTGTGTTTTTTGTTAGTCGTCAGTGTTCATGATTTCCATAGTGTTTCTGGTTTTGTGTTTTTTGTGGTTACACCTGTCTCTGTGTTTCCCCTCAATCCTGAGTTGCCCTGATTGTCCTCACCTGTGTCTTGTTAGTTTCACCTGTGTCTTTTGTCTCACCTGTGTCTAATTACCCCATGTCTATTTAGTCTCTGTGTTTCTTCCCTTCTGTGTCGCATCATTGTTTTATGTCAAGTGTCGTTTGTTGTTTGTTGGATGTCGTTTGTGCTTTTGTGTCAGTCTTCCTGTGATTCCTCGTGGCTACCTTTTTGGATTTAATTTTGGAAGTAAGTTTTTGTTTTGCCTTAGTGCCTGTTTAGTTTAAATAAATTATTTTTTGTTCCAATCTGCAATTGGGTCCTCCACCTCCTCATTCCAACCGTGACATGGTGGTCTCTATAATTTTCTAAATGTATCTGCACATCACACTTCCAGAGGCTAAATCTTTTCTGCTGACATATAATAAAAGGAAGGTGGTTGGATTGTAGGCACATAAATATTTAAGGACTGGAGGATTATTACTGAGTTGGGTTTTATAGGAAGCCTTGACTCTGATAGTATTGGCTTGGAGGGATTGTGAATGTCTGCCGGTGTGCGTATTGATGCTGCCTTTGGTGTCAAGCTTCGTACATTTTGCCAACGTATTTGTGTTGACTTAGATTTTGTTTACTCCTTTCATATCTCCTCATCAAATTTCCCGACTGCACAACAAGACCTCGCTGTCTGTTTGATGTGTGTATGTGATCTCCAGCTGCACCTTTTGTTGTTGAGAAGGAAGTCATTTTCAAGTGAATGCATGTCTTTGACCCCAAAGAGCAACAAAGTTGAACTTGAAGATGACAAGGCAATTTGTTTATTGTTAGAATTCCCTCTAGTTTTGAAAGATGTTTCTAATAAGGCTTCAGTTTTAAATATAACTCCATTTTAAACTTTGAGTTTTCTTTTGTTAAGCTTGACAGCATCAATGCACTTTAGTTAGAGTCTCAGAGGTGAACATGTGATCTATAATTGAAATGTACATAGTTGGCATAAATGTAACCCCAATAGAATAATAAAGAACTACGTTTTATCATGACTGACAGACACACAAAAACATCACCCAAGGGTAATAGAGTAAGCAGCTCCTTAGCATTGCACTGCACACAAAACCCTCATTAACCCGAGTACCACACCAGGTGATTGGCAGAATAAAGAAGCAAAAGCAACCCTGTCAACCAGAAATGTGCTTACAACTAAACTGCTTTTTTAACTGCATTGAGAAGGCATCGTAGTTGCTTGAGTTGTGTTGGATGAGGACAAAGGTTGAAGGTGCCTGCTCTTAAGTTTTTCTTTCAGGTCTGTATCTTGAGGGTTTGGCTTTTCATTGGTCTTCATTAAATCAAGTCACGTCATCAGTTAAAGGGCTTTTTACACACAGCAATTGTTTTAACCGACTTTAACCACTCATACTGTGTTAAAAACACATTTTTGAAAGGACACAGAAAATTCAATATATTTCACTTTTTTAATGATGCAAATAAGCTGTACAAAAAGTACTCTCTAGGTGAGGGTTCAAAATAGTATTCATTTTGGAGGAATCCCAGCATGCCCTCTGCAGTCTCCTTTCTCATTCAGCCCACTGACCCTCAGCCACTCCCCAGTGGTGCACGCCAGCTCTCGCCTCTCTCACGGCTTCTATTGGTTGGTGGATGAGGAAAAATGACTGTGACATTAGCTATCGATTCCACATTAACGCGCCAGGCTCCAACGCTGCCCCAGACACATTGATTCCTATTTTGGCTGTCAGTGGAGAACACAAAAAAGGTGAGGCTTTCTCTGCTATGAAAAATGGATGGGGTTGCCTTTTTTTTCCAAATAGATACCAGTTTACCACTTGGTGTTTTCCCAGGACGGAGGGCAGCCCACATGGTCATACTTTTTTTGCAATTGGTGTACAAGTCTGGAATCAAATGTTTTTCTCTTCTGCCTTTCAGGTAGTATCTAATTCCTCGTTTACATGTTTTCTGCAATTCATACAACAGAAATCATTGGTTAAAATGGAGTTTCCATTTTTGCATTGGTGCCAGTAACATTCATTTTAAAAAGTGTTTCTTTATTGGTTCAAAATTCACAAAACTGCTTCCAACCATGAGAGATGCTAGGCTCAGAAATACCCTAAACCTCTGCCATATGATAGCACAATGTGTCACCTTTTAGCCATTCAAAAAAAGGATTTACATATGTTGACACAATTTGCAAACTGTGCAAAGAGTTGTGTAGCTGCAGTGGTCATATCATGGTCTTTGTCCAGCATCTGGTTGGCGGTGCACAGGGAGCCCTGCACACACGATAATGGAGCTGATGGCAGGTGGCGATTAGTGCTGGGCATCGGGAAGTCTTCCTCGCTGATGGTTGGCAGGAGCCCGGTCATGCCAGGGTGGCCATATGAGAATACACCAGGCAGCAGTGACCAGCTCTGCCAGTTGTCCCATTGGTTGTTTGGTGAGCTAGTTAATTGCATTTTATGATATTTCTTCCTTGTTTAGCTGTTATTTACCAGACGTGCTGTTTATGAGGTCATAGAGGGATTTTACTTTTACCTCTGTGTTGCAATAAGTAAGCCCTTGAAGATGATTTTTCATAACAAGACTAACCGGTCAGTACATACTTAAGATGTACTGTATCTATATGTGTCAAATGTGAAGGTATAGCACAGTGTTAAACACAGCACTAATTTCTCCTTGATTTAGACACACACTATATCTAAAGTCTGTAAAGAGGAATAACGTTTCAATTATTTTCATGTCAAACTTGCAACTTCTTCTTCCATTTTTAACCTGTTCTTAATCAACACTTAACAAAAGAAAAGAAAAGTATAGAATAAGCAGCAGCTAGTTCTTAGCTTCAAGGGCCACAAGCCAAGCTGCGGTACTGGACAAGCACATTGTGCCATGTTTCAGCAGTTTTTACATATTTGTATTTCCCTTTTTTTCAATGTTACATGAATATTCATAGAAACAGCTTCACCACTTTGGTCTGTAAACCTCATTATTCTGGCAGAGTGGCAGGAATGCAGCTGCTGTGTATGAGCTTATCATTGCATTCATCATATTTTTCATGCACAGCCTTCAGAGAAATGTGCCTCTTCAACCTTTTCTGGCTGACAAACCAGGGAGCTGTGGAAGAAAAGTGCATACCTCCCATCACATCCTATATGTATAGAATTGTAATCATAGATGTGTATGACACAATCAAGGCTGGGCATGTTTATTTTACTTTTGCTCGACTATTGCTTGTAAATAGCTGATGCTGAGCATTTCAAGAGGAGTTGGATTGAAGTGAATACTTACCACTCAGTGTGTCAGGAGCACAGTTTTTAACCTCCAGGGTAGAGGTGACATTGTTTGTGCACATGTGTATGTGAATGTGTGTGTGTGTGTATAAAGGAGAGTGTGTAAAAGTAAGAGATGGATGACTAAACCATCAAGCGCTTACTCACAGAGCTTCCTTGCGGCCATCACTTGTTCCCAAAGCTGCCCTCCTAGTCACTCATGTCAGGACCACTCAGTGTCAGATGTTAGATGAGCAGATCTGATTGACAGGTTCATGCTCTTGCGTGTTTTATAACAGAAAATAGGAAATAATGCATGCATCTTACATTCATATTATATATTCCAAAACGCTGTGTCACATAAAATTACTTAGAAACCTGAAGGAATTGTGAAAAAGGTGAAAAATAAACATTATCCGAACATGTATTTTTGCTATGCATTGTAAAACACACATAACCAAATGAGCAAATACATTGTAACGAGCAAAATACATATTTATTTCTTCACACACACACACACACACACACACACACACACACACACACACACACACACACACGGCCCCATACCGATGATCAGGCCCCACCAAGTGACAAATACGAGCGCACACACACTTTTCTGCATCCCACTCTCTAACTACTACCTCTTGAACCTTCATCTCTTTTCTTGCATGAAATTTCAGTTGAAAGATAGCTGCACACCACTCAGTGCATACTCCTTTCCAGAGCTGCTGTATATTTGAATTACATCTATGTGACATAGGATACAGTCGGTCCATCCATCCATCTCACATCCCCTGTCAATCACTTTCTGTTTCTCAAAGAATGACAGCTCACCTCACTCTTAAAAGGTCCAGCTTGTCTTGCACCGACAGCTCACACGCTCTGTTTTCTAACTTTTGATCTGGCTGATGAAACACGTTTATTTTTTACAGAAGAGTCCTTTTTTTTTTCAAAGGGTGCTTCCTGCCCTCATGGCTACTACAGTAAAAGTAGGACACAACATGAAGCAGTCCCACAAATGATGCAAATATCATGCAAATCAAAATGTAAATCACATGCATGCAGTGTCATAAGGAGGCCTTCTACTGATTTAAGACTTAGCTCGTAAAACTTTTAGATGATGATTCGTGCCATCAGTGTGCAAGTATCTTCATATTTATAATTTAATTATTTACATTTTTAGAGCTTCAGACAACGGTTTTAAATTCAAAATTGTAAAGGAACGTCTTGAGAAACATTCTTAAAACTGTGCTACATTAAAGAGAAATAAATAACGGCAGTGATGAGCCTCTGACATGTTCATTTTACAAGTGTCCACATGAAGCAAGCTGCTAGTAAACAGTACTAATGCTAAGGGGTAATATTTCTGAATGTGTCGCCCGTTAAAGAATACCAAAGAATAAGAGTCCCTTTATTTAACTTTGTGCCGTATGAACCATATTTGGAAAACTTAAGTTTTTTTTTCCAAAGGCTGAGTCAGTTAGCTTTAGCCTAGCTCGTAGCTGCTAACAAGCTTCTTATCAAAAAACTAAAAAGCTTTTTGAAGTCATGGTTAAGATGCAACAAACAAGTGCTTTATTCCCATGTGCAGTAAAACAGTACAACTCATTTTCAAAACAGCTGTAATTGACCTTGAACTTTATTTATTTATTTATTTTTCAATCGGCCCTCAAAGGCCTGGATCAGTAAAAATAGACTAGGAACCAGTCGATGGCCTGGTTTCAAAGTTATGATTTACTAAAGCTTTGCTTCCTGGCCTGCGTGTTGTGTTTAGCCTCTTTAACTTTTACATTTTGAGTTTGACCTTTCACTCCTTCACAGGAGTAACTTGAGCTCAGTGGACTTGCACGTTAGCCTAAATTAGCTCATAAGAAGAAAAGAACTTGCAGAATCTCCACAGCGATTTACAGTTCTCCACCTCAGAAATGAACTCATGTGGACTTAATTTGAAGCAGAAGAAAGAGGCAACAGTATAATTCACAGTCTGTATCATTAACACTTTACAATTCTGGTCAAAGGAGCTTTGATGATAACCATTGTAATTGAATGCTCCCTCCTCCAACCTATCTGCACCGATGTCTGCATATTCATTTTTCTGTCACATGTGAATTTCACTGAGTTGAATAAGAAATATGGTCCCAGATGCGTCTTGCCCCTTCAAACTCCTGGGGCTCCTGGGGCTGGAGTCCCACTAGATTTTTAGAAATCCGACAGAGGCTTAGCTCCCCCCTTCTCCTTTAGTTTATTTTGCATGACACCACTGTTTAGTTGTGGACCTTAGAATTCTTTTGTTTTCTTTTTACATAACCCCTCTCCCCCTCTCTTTCATTCCCGACTCTGGCTCTACTCAGTGCTCCTGATTTTATGAGAAGTCCCCAATCTCACACCTCATTTGGTCATATACGCAGGACTTGATGTGATCAGGTGCTGAAATTATTTACTGACTCATATCTGCAGAACCTAGAGCCTCTGTGCCTTTTTAGCTCAACAGAGAAGAATATGTGAGATTATTGATAAGATGTATTTGGAGTGGTTTCATAGTTAAATGAGAAAAACTGTAAAATATGGGAAGACGAGAAGCGACAAATATATGACACATATAAGACTTCTGTGGAAAGAAAAGAGATGTTGTTGGAAGGAAGGTGTCATGAGGGGAAACGCTAGGAGTGGAGAGGGATGATGGAGGTAGAGACATAGAGCAAGATGGATGATGGTTTTGATGATGATTCATCCACACACAGCTGATAAAGAAAGTAAGAAAGAAAGAGAGAAATGGACGTGGGTGGAGGGGGGGTGAAGAGAGGAAATGTCCGCACAATTACTGCGGCTGCCAGGAAGCAGCTAATCAAATGGCACTTGGCACAGCGGGCCTCTGCTCCACGCAGCTGGTGGAGAAGGGAGAGAATGGGCTTTGACAGCGGGGAGAAAAAGACGAGAGGGAGGAAGTGAGGGCTGCGGGGATGCAAAGGGAACCAGGGATTCGGAACATGGGAAATGTTGTGTACAGGGCGCGGTAGATGACTTACTGCAGGATTTGACACATAACCAGTGGTGACAAGTCTTGTGAATATGGAAATAGGAGAAAACATAAAGAGATACTTGCATGCCAGAGAGAGTGAGTGGGCAGGTGTGGGCGATGTCATGCTACATGGCAGTTTTTCTTTATTTTTTTCAGCTGCAAAAAGCTGCACAAGTGTATTTTGTATTTGTGCCAGGCTCATGTGGATGCCTACTACAAACGAGAAAGAGCATTGAACTGAATCCAAGCAGCCTATCATGTGTAAAAATTGCAAATAGTATTCTCTACTTGTAATCTTTTATTAGTAAGACGCACAATTTAGAATTCCCAGACAGTTTGATTTTACATTTTTGGTCCGTGTGCTACTCCATTGTTCGCAGAGGAAGCTTTATGAAAGTGTGTGGGTGTGTGTTTATCTTTGTGAGTGTGTCAATCGCGAGAGCAGAGTTTATTAGAATGAAGAGAAAGCTTAGGCAATCAAAGTGGAGCGAGAATCTTTGCTGGCACTCGGCAGCAACAAGATGGCCAGTCAATGCTAATTTCAATAACTCTTTAATTATTGGTGTCGGAGCTGCTTTGGATCACTTTGTGCTGTGTGAGCAAAGAAGAGAGAGGAAGAGGAAGAAGAGTAGGGGGAGGAGGAGGAGGAGAACCAGGGAGATAGGGATTCTTAGTCCTGAAATATTAATGATATATGAATGACGGGAGAAGCAGGAGGTGTAAGGGGGCAGTGATGGAAACATCTCTCCTCTATTATTGATGCTCTATTAGAGTTTGGTTTTAGGGGGGAAACTTGAGAAGGGGAAATGGACATCTTTCTTACGTTGCATGTACAGCTCCCTTTATGAAATCTAGGTCTCCAAGAAAAAGGGGAAAAATCTCCTTCTCATGCTGTATTCATCACCCTCCTCCTCCTTCGCTCCTCCATTTCGGATCATTCCTGACATCATGACACTGCCTCTTCTCCCATCACCTGTTGTTTGTGCTTGAGTTCTTTTCATTTGTAATTCTTGCCACAGTACCATGTCATCCATCCATATGTCAAATGATGTGGCTCCTCAAACCAAAGTTAAAGTGATTGCTATCCACCCTTCTTGGATTCAAAGAATTGAATGATTTCAGGGGCTACTTTGCCCTTTCGAGAAAGTTTCAGCCCTGGCAAACATAGATGTTCCTCTCAGACAAAAGGGCCCTTCTCCTGGATGATCCATGACACTCTTAAAAAAACCAACAGAACACTGAGGATAAGCTTGTGCTTCTAAAGATTGTGTTTATACTTCTCCAACCACAAAAACACTTTCAAGTTTCATTTTTTTCCCCACACAAGTGTTCCGCTTTCTCCCACCATGCTATCCTGTGATTGGTTATTACTTATCTGATGTTATCAACTACTGCTAATGGTTAACCTGTCTATAGTAATAGCCTGTGTTGACTTATTAAATCCAAACCACAACCTTTTCCTTTAGCTTATCATGACGTGTAGCATTGGTGTCTTTACCAACAAAAAAATAACCATGAACGTGGTTTAGTAAAACATCATGGTCTGGGTTAAGAACAAAGTCAGAAATACTTTATTAATCAGACGATGATTGCAGATGGGTTCAGAGATTGAGCAATTATAAAAGTAGCCCTGTAAGAAACCTATTTACTGTCACAAGATAATTATGCACACATTATGTTCTTATTTCCTGTGCTGTGACTGAGAATAACCCCTGGCTATCTGCAGTCAACACATTTTTTTAAATAAAATCCACTGTTAAGCCGTTTTCACATACACACTCCTGAAAATATCTAGATAATTTCAGGAGGACTGCTCCAGATATTCTCCTGACCTGGCCGTTTACATATGCTCCTCACAGCAGGAGACTATCCCTGTCAGAAAGGAGGGGGGGGGGGGATGTAGCGGACAAAGCAACAAAGTCCAATATACAACGCTTAAATGAGAATATTTACCTTTAAATCAATGCTACGTGTAGTTCAGTGGAGTCACACTATCAACAAAAGAGCGGCGAAGAACATACTGGCGAACAGAAAATGTAATGCAGCCGTTAAATTACGTGCACAGAGATGGTAGGGATCGCGTGTATACACTCTATGCACCGTGTAGCAGTCACAGTATACAAACGTCACTTCCCCTCCTATTGGCTCAAGCTGAATTCTCCGGAGAATATCCTGCAGCGTTCTCACATCAGCTCACTCAGACTTGCTGCGGAAAAAAATACTATGGGTCTGGCAGGAGAAACTCCAGGCGAAGTCTGACTGAAAAATTCAGCTGTTTGTGTTCACATATAATAATAATAATAATAAATTTTATTTAAAAGCGCCTTTCAGGACACCCAAGGACACTGTACAACAATCAACATTAAAAACCACAATATATACAGCTCCTCCTGGAAGTATCCTGAGTTTTTCTGGAGATTATTGCAAGTGTGAAAGCCCTATTAATGTTGCTATTATGATGAATAACTCTGTTTCCTTATACAAAATCAGTTATTTAACTTTAACAAAATTCTGCTGCTAGAAAAAAGGCTCCTTTGAAAGAAGTACAAACTGTGACCACACTTTTGTTGTTTCCCATAAATATCACATAAATAAACACAACACCGCAATAGACTGTCACTGTCTCTTCACTTTGAACAACGGCTGGAGTTGTCACAATCCACCCCGCGGTGTCGAACGTACCTTATCTTTTTAGTTCCTCATTCAAGGTTAGCTAGCTGAGCCTCGGGGAACCCTTCAGATGTCTGCAGCGTAAAGAGTAGTGACATTGACACAGGAGTCACAGCGGAGTCACGTCTCCTGCATTTGACAAGGCTGTGATGAGGCTGCCATCATATTAAGAGGAAAAAAGGGCGGAACGTGCAGCGTTGTTGTCAATGCAAAGCGGGGGAGAAGGAGTCTTCTGTTTGCGGATTGTACGCTTAGAAAGAAACTCGACAATCTCTCTAAATACCCACAGGCCTGGGGGAAACGTATACACACTGCAGCACACACACAGAATAAAAACACCCACGTACGCTAGCTGAGTGAGTGCCCACACTACTGCACACAGGAAGTATTTGGATGTGTGTGTGTGTGTGTGTGTTTGGTTTCACTGAAGCAGCAATACTCCTCTAAGCCTACAGAAAGAGACAGGGAATGAGGGGGACAGATAGGGCCCAATGTCTAATTAACTTACTGCCTTCAGAGGATGTGTGTGTGTCCTTAAATCCAAGGCAAATGATGACCACTGGGGAGAAGAGAGGGATGGGGGGAGAAGAGAGGGAGAACAGCAGTGATGCAAGAAAAGAGGGGATGCTGAGACACGGAACATAACCCTGCAGTTCATGAAAAGCAGTCTGCAAGAGAGAAGCTTTTTATTTTGTGAAAACAGCTGTCCCACTTCTCACAAGGTGTTTGTATGTTTCTTTCCTTAGAATGATAAATAGGAGAAAGAATCATGCTGGATGTGATCTTTCTGCTGCCGTTGCTGCTCCTGTTTTCTGTGTCAGCAGCCACGTGAGGAGCTTTTACACACAGATTTAGAGCGAGTGATAGAAGAGGTCTTGCTCCTCCACAGGCTCAATCCTCTTCTGTACTTGCAGGCTTGGAAACCTGAGCCAAACATTTCTGCAGAGAACACAACTCGGTGAATGTTGCATGCTATGCAAACACCTGATGGGTATTTACTTGCTATGTGGGTTCAGACCGACTCTGATCTGAAATTCCCTGTGATGCCACAGCTAGACTCTTGCAGAGTTCTTTTTCAGTCAAAGCAATGAACAGAATGGGAAGTAGCAGAAGCCTGTTGATTTATTATTAAGACATAATACTTTATCACTTTGCCATAAAACATTTTGTGATACCCTGACTATTGCAATAACATATCATGCTTAATGCATTACAAATAGCAGTGGTGACAACATAGCTTAACATTGGAAAAACGATGTGAGGTTCAATAATGTACAAATATTAAAGAGTGCACTTCAACTATAACTCACAGTTTCTTTGTCTACCTGCTTCATGGTTACAGATAACTGTGTTTGCATTAAGTTGGTAATGTGAGGGAACCTGGGAGACAGTTTGAGTTTCATCTGACTGCATCAACATGGTGTGAAAGCTTGGCCTTTAATTCTCCATTCAATAGGGAAATATACAAATACTGATGACTTTTAATTTTGTTACAATATGCTCAACTAGCTCTATGCTATGATACAATACGATGCAATGCATTTAGCTGCCTGAAGAGTCAAATCTAAAATAAAAACAATAGATAAAAATATAAGCCACAACAGAGAAGCACATGCCAATGTAAACCATAAACTACAAACAGTATATACAACATGTTTAAAAAATACTTGGCTCACAACAGATTTGATCTGATCGCAGATAGCGCCCTCTGCTGGTAAAGAAATATTGCAATATATAGTTTTTTGTCTCATCGATTTGAATTGTCCATATTTTTATTGATTTGTATCCTATTGCAAGTTTTTGTGTTATCCTAAATGACTTCTGAGTAGGGCTGGGCGATACGATCTCAAATCATTATCACGATAATTGAACATTTGACCTCGATTACGATTAATGAATGGTTTTTTTGGTTTTTGGTTTTAGCCCTCATAGTTCACTGACATGGTCTCTACTGTAAATATGCTCCACTATTAAAGCTGGGATCTTGTTTTTAATGACAGAGTGAATATCTGATGAACTATTTTGTGGTTATTTATTGAATATTTTGAACTGAAATCAAAGCATCGCTTGAAATGAAAACAACACATTTGAGTTTTAAAGTACAAATTAACTTTAAAAATAAATAACTTGCATTTCTTGCAAACAGTTTTTCTGCAGTGTTTCCATTTGATTTATTTTTGTTCGTTGTCGTCTTCCCTAAAGACAAAATGCGTCCAAACGACGTGACGTCACATGACTCTGCCCTGAAAATAATCGTCATGGGCAAGATTACGTCGGTTAGAGGTTCTGAATGTCGGTTTTGATTAATTTTCGATGAATTGCTCAGCCCTACTTCTGAGATGTGCTTACTGCAAATGTTCATATTGCAATTACAAAATGATTGAGATTTATTGTGCAGCCCTACTGCATTTTATAGCCGTTCTTTAATTAGGGGTGTCTATTCTTTTAACTTATCACCATAACAACTGCTTTTAAAAAGATGGACACCTTCGTCTGTGTATCGACATTAAATTAGACACAAATAATCATGATACAAGTTGATATACTTTTTTCCCAAACCACTAAAATTTCAGTTTCTTATATAAAAAAAACAACAACTTCCATATGTGGTTAAAAATCTGTAAGAAATAGAAGACAGGCAGGAAGACATGTGGAGGCCGGGGCACAGTGAGGCAGTGAATTAGTGTCTTTAATTAGTCCAGACACAGAGTGCTGTCTGCGTGTATGGCACAGGCTAGGCCTACAGGGAGGCGTATGGAGGGAAAGTCACTTTCAAGCTCCACTAATGTAATGGGCCCCTCATGGGACCAAGCAGGGGGTAGCTCTTTTTTTGGGGGGGCTTATTTCTGTACTCTATAAAAAGTCCCACAGTGTTCAACCTGTATCAAGGTTGGCTCAAACTGAGTCATCACTGCAGAGCGTGAGGTTAATGTGTGACTTTTTGCCATTATCGTGCTCAGTAGCAGCACAGCCTCAAACAAATAAAGCCTCTTGCTAAGCCTGGTGTCATATCAGTCTTGTGGGGCTAAGCAGGCTGTTCAGTCAGTTGTGAAATTGAAATGCAGCCTTGGTTATTAGACAAACAGCCCATCTCTCGTACTGCTAGTTCACTGTCAATAGCCAGTGTAGCGTCAGCTAACAACACACTCGTTTGTTGATTAAGAAGAGCTGCGTGTGTTGTATGCGCAAGTGTGCACAGGAGCTGATGCAAGTTGACTGTTGTTGTTTTTGTGTGTGTGTCCTTGCACATTAATGTCATCAGACTTTACATTACTGAGACTGCACAAGTGTGAATATAAATCCTTTTCAGATGAACAAATGCAAACATGACTTCTGTTCAAATACACCATTTGAATCCATTATCACATTTACAGGGATCCAGTGTACTGTGCACAGGTGATTTTAGAAGCACCAGATCTTGTTTCGCTTTCCTTACCTTTCGTGTTTTTTGGATCCAGCACCCACCGAGGGATGTGCGGGTCTTTTTTTGATTCTTCAGTAAAACGCATGTTACTCTGTATGATTGTAGTTCATAAAAAACTAATGTACGCATGTGTTCAGAGAAATTCATCTTTTGAGTGATCCTTAAACACTTGAAGATGTCACCATCTCTTCAGGAGCTGAGCACCCCTAAAGTTCTGAACCTGAATCACCCCTGGAACAGTGTATATAACCTAAGTGTATATACCAGTCCAGTAAAACCTGAAAGAAATATATGACTTTCTGGATCTGTGAGATCTCTAAATAACGTACATTTACTTTAAGTATTTAGGTAACTCAGCAATGACCTGAAATAGGGTCAAAGATCTGTTCAGTCTTCAAGGTCTGAACACTTTGATTCGGTACCCTCATGAAGATAACCCTCATAGAGACCAGTCTGAAGCTCTGTTTGAAAAACTGAGTTGTGTGTATTGTTACGTAGTAAAGAGGACAAGAGAAGACATCACTGTCAGCTTGTTGCGTCTGCGTTTGATCATTTCATGTTTGGATAGATGGATGAGGATGAGGTCATCTACCTTAAATGAAGTGAGGGAATAAACCAGGGGCAGAATGATAATCATGAGTACCCGGAAAAAAAATCCCAGTGGGCTTGTTTCAGAGCGATTACAGCGGCCTAATAATACTGAACCTTGCTGCAGGGTGAGCTGTAAGAGCTTTGTGCTTGCAGAGTCAGTATCTCCACATAAAAACAAACACATTTTGTGCGGGCCTGAATCAAGGTCTACAGTAGAGGAGTTACTGAGCAGTCTATCAGAGGGGCACACCTCGACAATGACAAGGTTTTGGGGTCGAGTTAGGGAGGTAAATGTAGGAGTAGGCTATATTAATCAAATAACACCAAAGAGGGATGTTCTGTAGACAGAAAAAGACCAATTAAACGATCTGTTCCAGTGAGATATTTGGTTTCACAGCACTCGTGCAAATGCTAACTTAGTTATTTAAGATATCAGAACATTGCGTAACATGCCCTTGTGTTGAGGAACCCCCTGTAACGCCAGTGAAGGTAAAGAGATTAAAGTGCAGCACAGCTCTCCCCACTACAAACACACTCAATAATTCAGAACCAACAGCTTACAAAGCAGCATCAGATGTGCAATCTGTCTGTTTGGGAGGATGAGTAATTGGTGCTTTGCAAACTGCCAGTTTTACCAAGTCATTTACAGTTATTCTCAGCAGCCCCGTAACGCAGGCTGCAAGTCTACAGCACAAATTCTATCACAGAGTCGATTGTATTTTATGGAGTTAATTGTTCTGAGTACATTTAACATAGTGTGAGCTTTTTAACATGACAAACTGTTCAGTGACAGTCGCTGTGAAGATCCTGTGACTGTCACGATACGGGAGCTGTCCATGGCACCCCGGCAGTGGCGCTGTTGGTCCACAGGCATGGCAGGTAACTGCTTGGGGCCCCAGACCAGTAAGGGGCCCCTTGATGGCTCACAAACTTAAACCAAAGCAGTGGCTCAAAATGTGCACATTTTGTAATGACAGTAGGAAACCTCCCTAAGGGGGCCCCATTTGACAAGACTCACTGTCGGTGCCCCGCTAAGTGTTGCATGCATTACTGCTGTGATAACCAAAGTTAGTCAATGAAAGTAAACAAATAAAAATGAAGAGGAATAATCCGTCTACAGTAGAGAAAAAGAAATGAGGAGTAAGCATTGTGCTCCACATTCGACACACTCACAAAGCAGCTTTAACACAGCATCTTAAAGTCAAAAGCCCCCTTTTTGTAAATAACTAATGCTGGTGTTGCTATTGTTTGATATGAACTTTATTTTGACAGAAGAAACTTTCATTGACAAAGGAGGGATGTTGAAGGGAGTTTGAGTCTTTACCCAGAACTATGATTTTTCCATCTTTTCTACTTTTTCTGAATTTCACATGACCAAACGTATCGTAGTCATGTGATCTTAACCATCAAAAATGAAATAAAATAAGGTATTTGTGCACTTTGTTGTTTTGCTATGAGTAGGCAAAGTCAAGGAAGAAAGACGCAATTCACTATGTTCTAATCTGGAGAAGCAGTTACTTCACAGGTATGTCCTAGTCTCCTGAATCATGTTGTTACATTTATAATTCAACACATCTGCAGAGGGAAAGGTTGCCGTTTAGCCCATGAGTTTTCTAATCAATAAGAGGACTACATCCCATACATGCTTATAAGGAAGTTTCACTTTCACCTTCAAATATCAGTTGAAAAATGGATCCCCTCCAGTGGCGATTCTAGAGTCTCTTGGGTCCCAAAGCAAGAATCAATGGGGGGTCCCTCCAACCAGCGTTCATCACCATTATGTCTGCCAGTGTCACAACGCTTACTCCTCTTCCTCTTTTTTCCTGTTACCCCCTACTGGTCTGGGGCCCCAAGCAGTTGCCTGCCTTGCCTGTTGACAAGCAGCGCCTCTGATCTCTTCCAAAAGTTTAAAAAAACATTTCACAATTTTTGCTAAGCTGTCTACGTAGTCCATTTATATTCATTTCCACCTACATATGCTGACTCTGGGCAGCATTCACTGTTTTTACTTGTGGACTTCATTAGGATTCCATTGGAGTCACAGAGGGATACAAGCTGTTGGCAGGCTGACAAAGTATGTTGTCAAAAAAGGCTTTCAGGATGCCTGGGGTATTTGCTGCAATGCAGTTTTGACATGTCACCCTTATTTGTTTAGTAGTTTAAAAGTTGTCAGATACACAATGCCGTATCCTCATTTCCTTGCCTCAGACCAAACTCTCTGCCTGTCTGCAAACACCCATGTTTTGCAGCTCCTCTGTGGGCAGTTACAACATTTTTTTCGATTTCAGGTTCAACAGGTCAAACGCCTTTAGCAACAAGTTTCGCTCATTAAAACTCTTCCTCATCTGACAGAATGCCTTATTAGTGGCTCAACATGCTGGATTGGTTATTGGCTCTCTCGACATTGGCATTTACTCAAATTTGACCCACACTTAGGTCATTTTTTTTGTCTTCTGTGTGTATGAGTTTGCCCCCTAAGCTGTCAGTCTTTCCCTTTGCATCTTCTTCATGGTCACAATTGTGTTACTGCAGTGTTTCCCAATTAGGAGTTTTCTTCTTTTTGACCTGCCAGTGATTAAATTCCCAGACATAATGCGTGGGAGGTGTACACTATTTCCTTTGCATTCTACCCTAAACAGAAGCTAGATAAAAAAAACAAGTATGACATAAACAACAAGTGAAACATTTGATCAAACCCTTTCCCCATACGAATGGCATTACCTTTACTTTGCACTATCAACAGTTTGTGGACGAGAATTGTTGAAATGAATGAAATTCCCGATAAATAATTGGCAAGAATTATGTTTCTGCTGGTGCGTAGTGGTTTGTGTTGTTGCCTCACAGCGAGAAGGTTCCCAGTTAAAATCTCCAGGGCCTTTATGTGTGCAGTTAGCAGGTTCTCCCCATGCATGCGTGGGTTCTCTCCGGTGCTCCGGCCGGTCTAAAGACATGCTTGTTAGGTTAATTGGTGACTCTAAATTGCCCGTAGTTGTGAGTGTGGCTGGTTGTCTGTCTCTATATGTCAGCCCTGTGATTGGCTGGCGTTCAGTCCAGGGTGTACCTTGCCTCTCGCCCAATGACAGCTGGGATCCTCCTCCACCGCGACTCCGAACGGGAAAAAGTGGTATAGATAATGGATGGATGTTTCTGCTGTTTTTTTTAGCCATTACTGTCCAATTAAACTAACAAAGTGAAACATGTTCTAAGTACCTGACATTTCTGTTTTCCTTGAAATGTTGTACTTTATTTTGCTGACATCAGAAATACACCAAATTTCTCAAATAATAACATCTCACATAGTAAACGTACTCTACAATAATACTTGTAAACCGACAAGTTTTAGTATAGCCTCACTGCTAGAACATTGGAAAACACCTACAGATGGAAATCTTAAAGAAACTGTATCTTCCTCCTTTCAGGGATACAGGGGCGGCACCTTTGAAATTTGATTAGCCACCCCAGTTGCCACCCCAAAATCCTTAACAATGATTGGCTATTTGATTTGTCAGAGGCCAAATGTTTTAAGGAAGTAGCTGTGCCTTTGTTGCAGGCTGCAAGTGGCTTTCTTTGCATTTCAATGTAGCGCATTTCCCTTTGTTACTACTTTAAATTGTGGCTTTGGACATAAATCTTCTTTTTGAGTTTCTTGTAATTTCTTGTAATTCCTAAAATGTTAGTAGTTGAAGTAGATAAGAGTAGGGTTAATAAACTCCATTATTTTGTGTTTGTCCACACAGGTTCATAACACTCCTGCGGAGGTCAGTGTCCCAGTTGGACCACTTGGGTCCAAAAAGTCACTCTGGTTATTTGCTCTCCATTTAATGATTTGTTTGACGCAGGTTTTTCTACCAGTATGTTTCTGCTAACCATGTGATTTCTTCTTTGAGGGAGGCTAGTAGTGGTTGTTGGGATATATGACAATATAGGAGGTATCACTACTGGGAACTGAATAACTCTCTCTTCTGTATTAACATTTCAAAGGCATCACTGGAGGGGAGTAAAATAAGGGCCTCCTCTCCGTCTGTATCCTGTCATATACAGCTCAGCAATAAATAAGCAACCCCTGAAGACTTTCTTTCTTCTTTTTTTAAAACAAAGAAGAGACAAAAAAACCTAATATTCTACACTACTTCATGATATTACAATATTAAGGGAAACAGTTAACAAAGGATGATTCTTCAGGCTATTTGCCAAAGATTCTCATACAATTAAAATAACATCAGGCACCCTTCCAAGTAACCAGCACTTTTGTTTTCCATTTTCTCTTTGCTTTATTGAAAATAATCTGGGATACATTGTGGAAGCGTCTGCATCTCATTAAACCTGATGTATGATTCTCTTCAGGCAGTCCGTTAACAATTCAATAAAAATGTAATCATTTCTTTAAAGAAGTCTCCTCTGCAGAATACACTCTGAGATTTAATGCCTTCGTGATTTCTATTTCTAAAGGCATCTTTGTGCAGATATTCTAACGACTCTGTGTCCCCTGAAATATCTTCACACAGTTCAATATCGAGGTAATGAGCCAAGTCGGACCAATGCTCACTGGAGCCATAGGATGAACAAAATCCATAGCTGTGTGTTTCACGTGGCTTCTTTCATGTTGCTGAGGTAAATGTATACAGGCATTACCCAAATCATCGTAGCAGAGAATAACCAGCCATCTATGTGAAATAGTTATCTTGGAAGCAAGTCCTATTTCTTGACTTAACAAAAAGCATTGGGCTCATGGTATGAATAATTCTCAAGGTGGAAAAATGCAATCTGAAGAAAGCTTGATTTTTATTTATCTCATTAAATAAATGCTGACACTACTTTTTGTAACTTAGCACCAATGATAGTAGTATTCATTTCAGGGTTAAGGTCATTGTACCGCTGTGTTAAATCAACATGATTGTCAGACGCGCTTGTTTGTCAATAAGCAAGGCAGGCAGCTGCTTGGGGCCCCAGGCCAGTGGGGGCCCCCAAGGGCTGACAAACTTTAAACCACAGCAGTGGCTCAAAATGTGCACATCTTGCAATGACAGTAGGATACCTCCCAAAGGGGGCCCCATCTGACAGCTAAGCGTGACATGGATAGTTACTTACTTACTTTGAAAACCAACATTTGTCAATGAAAGTGAGCAAAGAAAAATTAAGAGGAATATTCTGTCTGAGAGTGAGAAAAGAAAGAGAAAGAGGAAGTTGAGTAAGCATCCGGAAAACTGGTAGACATATTGGTGATGAATGCTGGCTGGAGGGGCCCCCAATGAACGTTTGCCTAGGGCCCCAACAGACTCTAGAATCGCCACTGTTGATTGTACATGGCCAATTATGCATAGCAAACATCTGCTTTTCCTTGATAGCATACCATCGTCATGAAGAACATACCGTTGCAATGAAGAGCAGACCGCTGCGATGAACTCTGCTCTACTCACAGAACCCTGAGGACGAACTGTAATCATATCAATCCATAGAGATAAGTCTGGCTGTTTACCGTGGGGATTCAAGAAGAAAATAAACAACAACAGACAGGAAAAGAGGGTTAAAAGATGAAAAGTGGCATGCTATGAAAGATAAATCTCAGAAACTGAAAATGGCACATGAAGCGAACATGCGTACACAATATGGGATATTGTGGGGATTTAAGGATTGGTGAATAGAAAAGAAAAATGCAATCAGACTCCAGCAGTGAGGGGGCAGAAAACGCAGCCAGGTGCTGCAGTGGCTATTTTGTCCATCGCGATGAATGCAGCTCAAACTGACTTTGGATTTGATTGGAATATTGGCTTAAAGGGGGAAATAAACAATTTTAGAAATCAGTTTTTAAAATGTCTGAATCGATGTTTTGCATATGCCATGTAATACGCTGAATATCACAATATCTCTTACATACTAGTAGCATATAACATTGTATAACCTTTTCTGAAAACCTGGAGCTCAATGTCATTCTTCCTGCGTCCAGAATTCATAGAACCATGTTTATATTTGTATCTATCTAGGTTTTTAAATCTATGAATTTAAAAAACAGGAGAAACTGCATTAAGGTTACCTCGGCCTTAGTGAGAAAGTCTCTGAGAAGTTGTCATATTACTAATAGTGGCATGTGTACAAGATGATGGGTACAGTAAGTGGATCTTAATGGCAGGGGGTCTCGCATTACTCAAGTGTAGGGCATGTTCCAGCTGAAGCTAATAGTGCTTATTATGTACTTGGCCTGTCTAGCAGTCAGCTCCCCGTTGGCTAAGAAGCCCACCATTCAGGAGCACATGAGTGGCACATCAGTTTGCTCGACATTTTCTTAGTGTCCTGGCTGAGCCTGGAGACTGAACGCCACTCCACTGTGATAATAGTCACCTGCCAAAGACCCACAGTAGGAGAGAAAAGAAAGTACTGAAAGAGTGAACGAGGAAAACAGAAAGAAAGTGCAGATCAGAAAGAAAGGGAAAGTTAGATTTGAGTCACACGTCTGCTGCCATGGTGTCGAGTATTTCAGTTTCAGTATGGACTGTTACCAAGGTGACAGACAATTAAAGGTTTTATCCTCCTTTAGTCATACTCTTTATAACCTCGAAATATCCCCAAGAACAAGCCATGTGAGAAAGAGAGGACAGGTAAAGTCTTATATAAATGCTCGATGTAACTTTTTTGAAAATGACAGTGACTGAGCGTGTCAGGAAGGTCAAACGTCAGCTTCACATAGCCCCTTAACAAAGACTGCTGACATGGCACAACTTGAGACACACCTTGTTTTCAGTGTCAATGTCAGGGTTATGTAACCCAACCTACAGTACCCACTTCCAGTAAAGAACAGATTTAGTATGCACATCTTGCTTGATTCTGTTCTTACTCCGCTCTATGGAAAGATTTACCTCTATTTTTCTTTGCCACCTGCACGCTGCTCCTGCGACCTTCAAATGCTGTCAATCAAAGCCACGGCATGAGGGATTAAATTAAAACGAAGCGTGCTCACTTAAAATGTGACCTGAAGCTACGTTTAAAGATGGAGGAGCAAAAATAATCTAATCAAGTGTCTTACGCCAAGAACCTCTTAAAATGCATGTCCTTCACCTGCACACTTAGTCATGGGTTAAAATAATGTCTTACTAATAAAGTCAAGTTGAGGGTTTGAATGGAAAATGAATGCACATTGTACAAGTCCACAAATGTCAAAACAAATTCATTGAGGAATTTGGTTTATCAATGGCCGAAGTTGAAGTTCAGTGACTAAAAGTTAGCCAATACTTAATGCTAATCATCATATCCGAATATCTATTTTTATTCCTTTCAATTGATTATGCAGATAACAAGTCTCAACTCACCTTGATACAGATTCTCTTTTCTTACAGGCAGCCTGCCTACCCCCCTCCCTGCCTCAGTTACTCCCCCTCACCCACTTTTCCATGACCAACCAGGGAGCCTTCTGGGCATTCTGGTGTGTTGTGCAGTTGGGGTAGCATACATTTTCAACTTACTTTCCTTCACATCCACATGGGGAATTTAAATCTGGACTAGTTGGCTCATCTAATGTTAAGAACACACTCAGAAAAACAAGTCAAAGTTGAGCACAGTTTATTAAAATGGCCAAACATCCAATCACAGCTTATGCAGGTAAACATCACATTGATATGTGATGTATGATACGCAGTATGTTAGCAGTGCTAGCATCGCCAGCCCTCGGCTTTCCTTGCAGGTAAATGTCCACTTTGCTTCTGTCAAGTGGTTATCCCGATGCGGACCAAAAATATGGAAGTTGGTCTGGTAGCTGGAGAGGTGCCAGACCATTTCTCGAGCAAGGCACCGAACCCCCACCAGCTCAGGGGGCGCCTCCCGTGGGGGCTGCCACTGCACTCTGACATCTCTCCATTAATGCATGTCCACAGGTCGTGTTTGTGCATGTGTGTGATTCAGGCCTGTGTGTGTGAGAAGCATGTCTCTCAATAACAGAGTGCGAACCAGAATTTCCCCTCTGGGATTAATAAAGTATATATATATATATATTTTTTTAAATTAAAAAATCAACCTGACACAGCTTGCACACAACTTTCTGTGGGCTAGCTTCTACCGGATGCTATCTGTCCACTGTGCTTCTTTACGACCACATAGTGGTGGATCATTGCAATATTACCAATAACCAGAGCTACAGCCCCAGACTGCTGGGCTCCTGTGTTACAGTTAAGACACATCATTCAACCAACATTGCAACCTGTATTGATAAAATATATGCAATTAGTTTAACCAACTATTAATTCTGGTGCTGACCGGCAAAGGTGCCAACTTTATTCATTTAGCTGGCTTATCCTGCACATCCCGAGCATCCACTGACATCTAGGTTAAGTGGCAAAATAGAAAATGGCATTAATCATCTTGTGAATTAGTTAACTTGAGGATGTCAGAATATAAGAATACCGTAAATGTGTATTAAAGCTTCTGTGAGGAACTTTTGGTTTGTGTTTGCTGCCCCCTTTGGACAAATCAATGTCTTATATCTTTGCTAATTGTGTTCTCTACATGTGTCAGTAATGTTTCTAAGAAAATCTCCTCCTGCTGTCTTTAAAAAGTCAAATGCATCGGTCTTTGCCATGGAAAATGCAGTGTACTGTTACTCACTGGTACTGTTACGCACACCTACTCTGCAGCAGAGGTTTCAGGCATTGAAGATAACAGCATACTGTACACATAAGCAGTCTTACTGCTGATAGTCTGGTTTGCTTCTGTACCACATGAAGAGGCTTACTATTAATTTCACTCTGTTTTATAACTAGCTAAAAACTCTTCACAGGAGCTTTAAAGAGGACATATTATCCCCCTTCTCCACCTTTTCAAACAGTCCCCTGTGGTCTAAATGAAACATCTGTGCTGTGCTTTGGTCAAAATATAACATGAATCAAGCACCAGAGGAGGTTCGTGACCCTGTATAAACCAGCTCTCTCAGAACGCTCCGTTTTGGTGTGTGTGTCTCTTTAAATGCAATGAGATTTTTCATAATATATCCCTTTTAAAAAATTTCAGAAACATCATTATTGTGTAAAAATCGGCTAACAAACCTGCAGGTTTCATTAATTGTCTTAGTTATAAGGAGTGAAATGTTCAAAAACACGGCTCACCTACACTGAGGTGTCCGTATGGCTCACTGTGGGCATGTCATTTGATATTGACACTCTTGCTCTTATGGCAGCATTACTCAGAACAAAAGAAACACCCTGAATGGCCTGATAGCACATTCACTATAGCTCAACAAGCACCTCTTAAGTGGGGGAGGAATGGCCATTGCAACAAAGAACTTTGGCCTCCAGCAAATGAGGTGGGCAGACAGCAAATTATAGCTCCTTCATTACAGGAGTGCAATCAGTCCATGGATCGATACATACAGTAATGACCAGCTGAGGAGGAAGACGAGTGGAGTGGAGAGGAGGTGAGAACATCGCTCCTCTACTTGAGACTCGTGTCAATGGTTCTGCCAGAGACTGGAGGCAGAGATCCATTAATGTATCTACATTACAGATAGAGCTAACTAGATTGTGTCACAGGTCAGTGCACTGAATGGTGGAGAAATTACAACCTATAATCATCTCTAATGCTGTATACGTAAAACATATACATATAAAACCCGATCATTTCTTCCACTACTAGACATCTGATGATATACAATTTCTGTCCAGCAGTGGTGGTTGCTTCCCTTTAAATACAGCTAAGGACTTTTTTAGAGACTCGATAAGACTCGATATAACTTGTGAATTAAGACAGAAGCCTTTTAAAACCAGTTCAGACAGATTTCATTTTCTAATGAAGTTTTTGATTTGACTGCCCACTAAACTGCAAAAACAGGCTCAGTTTGTAACAAAGAAGACCAGTACTTGTTGTCATGCAGTAAACTTATAAATGGTCACTCGTGTACCTGGTTTTCTAAACTGTAATCGTACAACGTCACATCTTTTGTGCATTTTGCCATTTATGGCAGACATATTTGGAAACCATTTCAAACTGCACAGGTGGTGATAGCAGGTAAACGTAGAGGTTAACCAGCAGGAGGACAATATACCCTCAAACATGGCAGCTTAGTGAGTTAGGCCCAACACTGTAGGAACTCATTTAGCATGATTTTTTTGATGCTGTCTTGTAGCTTATTATTTAGTTGAGGCATTAAAGTTGGGTGACATAATTTCAAGAACATGAGAGTTCACTTTGGGGTGGAGTTCTTGGACAATGGATGAGTCAAACAAACAAGGGACTACCATGCAAGAGACTCAGGCACAGATTGAATGATTCTATGACTATATGTTAGCATCTTTGTAAGTTAAGCTTCATGAGCTGGTAATATACTGTATGTAGGTACATTTTGTCAAACTCTGTTCATATTGAAACGTAGTGTTTTGTTAAAACGTATAAAAACTCAAACCATGATCGTTACTGTTACCCACACAAGTAGTTTAAGTATTTAAACAAAACCAAACTTCAACCCGGTTTGAACTGAAGCAGCAAATCTGAACTCATAAAATGTCAAATGTTTCCCAGCACGGTTTCTTCACTTGTTCCTATTTCATTTTGATCTTACTCAAAGCCCTGGAAGTAGTCTACTGGTATTTAAGGTATCATCTGCAACATTTTAAAAATGAATATGTTAGATATCTAATATATCCTAACTAAATACATCAATGAGTAATGACCTTCAATAAAATGAGTGAAGTCTGACTTCCTCTGTTCTGAGCTCTGTGTTCACACTGACAGGACCGTGCTTCTGTCTTCTTGTTTCAGGACCAGGACAGCGTCACTAAGTATTCAACATGTTTCATGTTTGTTTTTATTCACATGAACCCCTCTCTGTTCAACTGTTAGCCCTGCCACCATGTGGGGGGAAAGATGTGGCGATGCCCACAGCAGACTTTACAAAACAAAAAATGAAAAATACTTTGTTTGGTCTAAAATACCTGAAAGATACAAGAACTGAATAAACTTTGTGCTGCATAGCTGAATGGAGATCAATCATGCAAGTGACTGCACGCGGTTGGAACCCTGAGGGAGGTGTGGGGACATCGATAAGAAACGCTTTGTTTTTGGTCTGAGACTCAGGTGCTTTAGTGCAACATCTACTGGACATCTACTCTAAAAGTCCCATATTATACCTTTAAGGGGGACCTATTTTGTCATATTTAATTGCTGACCAAGTTGCTCTATTTGATCAGATTTGATTAATATTCCAATAACCCTGTTAATCACTAAACATTGCACACAGGGTTCAGGTTTTAAAGGGAATGGTTTGTACCACAGGAGTATATCACTGTCTTTTCTCTGAGCTTAAAATACCACTTATGTTTTTGTTAAGGACAGCTGACAGTTTGGATTTATGTGTGAGGGAGACAGGCAAGGTACAATCCATGAGGAGTGAAACATAAAGCAGGGAGGGGGGCCACGGAGATGTGAGCGATCAATCAATCATCCCGCCTCAGCAGTTTTTCTGCGCCTTACCCCACCACCCTCTGACACAGGAGCTCTTCATCTGTTGCAGTGTGTTGTCGCGCTTTCCTTTAGTCACCGTCTTATTTATTTATTGCTTCTCTACATCTTTTTTACCTGTTTTATTTCTCCCTTCTTCTCTCCGATGGTTTGCAGACATTCTTCTTAAACAGCTGTGGATATAATTCCATTCAAGAGTTGAGTCAATGTTTGTATGTTTCCCTAGATGGTGGTGTTTTTTTAAAAATTCTAAGCATGTTCAAGTTATTTAACACCATCTTAACATTTTTTTAAAGATATTTTTGGGGTCATTTTCGCCTTTATTGGATAGAACAGCTGAAGAGAGATAGGGAATGTTGGGAGGAGAGAGTTGGGGGTGACATGCAGCAAAGGGCCGAGGTCAGATTTGAACCCACGCCCGCTGTGACGAGCACCATAGCCTCTATACACGGGGTGCGCGACATAACCACTATAGGCTACCGGCGCCCCCAACACTATCCTAACATTTAATAAGCAAACATTTTCCCCAACAGTTCACAGGCTTTTGACTGTGCCTCGTAGCGAACGCGGGACACTCGCCGCTGTCTGTGGACGCAGCGGGCCCGTTTGATTCATGACGCGGCATCAAAGCTTTCATATGCCCCATACATTTCCCACTGCTCGCTCTCATCTCGGTGTTGAATCGTTTCCCCAAAGCTGCCGGATACTCTCTCTGCGGGGTAGATGGCTCTCGTCGGAAGCTTAATAGAGGATGACTGTACATGCACATGTGGGTGTGTTTGCACTCGTGTGTGTGCGTGTGTCAGAACAGCGAGGTAATGCGATGTGACGAGTGTATTTGCCAGCATGTGGTCATCTCGATATTGCATCCCTTCACATGCACATGAGCACACTTATTCATCTCTTCTTGTTCCATTCTCCCTTTTGTAATTTCCCCTTAAACTACCTAATTACTCCCAATATGTAATCCAATCAGCCAAAAAGCAGTGTGCTAAGGTTCATTATGCGTTGACTAATGCACCACACAAGTTTGGATGGAGCTATTCATGCAGCTCATCTTATTAAACCTGCTCTCTCTCAGGCTGAGCTGAATCCAATTTCATAACACATACTGCACTGCACTTTTATTACTGTAATATCCACCAAAGACGAGTTGGAAGTGTCACTTTCGGGGCAGCAATGACAAACACAGATTGTACGTTTCTTCTAATTGTATTTAATCTCTGTTTGTGATGTGGTTTTTCCAGAGTGGAGGCACCTGTTTTAATCTCCATGGAACACAATTCATAGTCTTGTGTTCCAAGAAGATAGATGTCATACACATCTTACACCTCTTGATGTACATACTTGCACTTAAAGCTGTGGTAGGGTTGCTAGTTATTTGGGTAACTGCTTGTGTGGGTTGGATTTGTGTTGGTAAATGATTGCATTGATTAAGATTGTGATTGTACTCCTATTCCTCTTCTCCTGTCACTTTGACCCCCTCAGCGTCTCAATGTGTAGTAGGGTTGTATCAATACCAGAACTTTCAACCCTCCATACAATACCACAAACATCTGTTTTGTTACCATGGCAGAGAAAATACAAGTCCTAGACAACACATACTGGGTAATTTATAGTTTTTAATTGACAACAAATGAAAGCAAACACCTGCACACTGTCTAAATTGCACAAATACATCTACAATTTATATTGGCAAGGTTTTAGTACTTGAATATGTGGCGGTGTTGATAGCTTTTGTGCTTTTTGATACTGTCAATGATCAAAATCAGAGATTGTATCATTGATAAAACAGGTCGTATGAAAGTGTCAGAAATGTTGACAACTTTCCTGTGTAGCTCATATAAATGAAGCGCTAATCGAGAACAATGAAGGCCACACATTGTAGAAGGTTAGCTGCTCGACATAAAGACTGCTGGGAAAGTCGTTTGGTAGTCCTGTGTGATTGTGACAGAGGTGACAGTAGATAGTTGGGGTTATCGGATCCACATTGGGGCATTTAGTCGGGCAAAAAAGGCGACTTACCCTCTTGGTCCCGAAAGTAAAATCTATACAGCAGTGCTTTAAACATGAATTCTTCCTAACGGCCAGCAGGGGTCGACTTCTGCTCTGGAAATGTAACAGTCAAACTTTATTCAAGTCTGGACAAAAATTAGACTACTTTTCTCTCTTGATGTACTTACCCCAGTAAACATTTTCCAAATGAGCTTGTGGTATCATAACTTTTTTCAGGTCTTCCTCTATATTGCATGATGTTCATATGTTACACTATGGTCCCATTTAGAGACAAATAGATGAAAAAGGTAGAGGAAGCTTTTGAGCGTAACCTCCATTAAGTCACCTGCTGTCACTACAGCAGACAACTATCAACCAGGATATAGCCATATCCATGTACTGTATATCCCACGGCTCCAAACTTATGACTCCAAAGAAGCAAGATGGCGACTACCAAAATGCCCTCTCAAGGCTCAAAAATGGTACATAATAGTGCTGAAGTTGGATGGGTGCATGAGTGCAGACATTGAGCACCGGCCTTCTACATTACATCTGCTTGCTCATAAAGGAATTGTTAGTTAGATTTCTGAGCCCAGACGCAGGTTGTATCATTTTTGACCCCTAAAAAAACACGGCACTAAAGGTCTGGCGATGAAAGAAATCAAACACCAGAGGAACTCAACATTTAATTAATAATAAAGACGCTATTACGGGTGGCTAAATTTCAAATGAGTCATTTCTGTAATGCAGTCAGGGCCGTCTGTAAGGTTAATTGAGACCTTGACAGCACTTAAGTCTCTGCTGCGTGCTCATGTGTCTCGTCTTACCTCTGGCTACAGCGGCGGCTCTTGGGCTTTACATACTGAGATTTGATCAGAGTGAAAAGAGCCTACTCCGAGGGTGTATGCACATGTAATCACAGCAGTGCTGCCATGGGAGCGACACAATGAGATGTACAGTAGATGAAACAGATGCATAGCGACAATCACATATTCAACAGAGCTGAAGTGTTCTCAGAAACAGATATAAAGAAAAAGTAGTTATTACTTTGTTGGGTATTTAAAGCAGAGGCTGAAGTGATCTTCTCCTCCCTCCTCCTGGGAACCTGGGGACAGAGCGTTTCCAGAGCTGCACAGTGAATTATCACACAGTTCCTGGAGCATATAGGGGGTTCAGAAAACTGCTTAATAAAGCCATGTATATGAACATTGTTTTTAAAATATTTGACTAAAAAGGCATTACCGTTACAGTGCCGCCCACCTCCCTCGTCCTCTCCTGTCACTCCTTGATCCTCTCCAGCTTCATCTCCTCTTCTCAGCCTTCTAGTCATTAAACAAAGGCCTTTCTTTTTGGTTGCAGCTTTTCTCTCTCTCCGTTGATTGTTGCTGCTCCATCGCGCTGAGCTCATGGAAACGATCACAAGCTGTTTGTTGCTTACCGTTAACAGTCCATACTTTGGGAGGGGGGGGGTGTCCAACGCAATACATAATTGAAAATGGTTGCTGTGGTCCATTTGGTACTCTTTTGTTCTCCCTACATCAGCATCACAGGCGCCGCCAGGAGGCTGCTCTTGGGGGATTTGCTTCCCCCACCTCCCCCGTGTCATTTTTCTTTTACTCTCTCCTTTGATGCCTTTTTTCCGATGACAATTCACACTTCAGTTGAGATTGCTCTAGATTTCGACTCCAGCCAAAATGCTCTTTTAAGTAGCTGTCTCTGTCTGGATGTCATTCGTCCCTCACTTCCTTGTTTTTTTCCCCGCACACGTAAAATGTTTTCTTTCATGTGAGAGCATGCACCGTTATTATGTGGCTTTGTTCATCTCAAAGGGATCTCTATCATTGCCTTTATTGTTCGAGATGTACGGCAGTCAGAATGACACTTAACACAACACTTTGTCTCCCGCCTGCTATAGATTTGTCCTTTAATATACCTTCAACACCGGTTGTTCTTTTTCTTGCCATTAATGAAACATTGTAAAAACTTTGGCTCATGAATCGTCTCACACATCGATCTATGGACATGTCTCGGTACAAAGCGTGCAGATATCAAACGGACACACCATTATCCATCACCACTCTTCCTCTCTGGCCTACGATTGCTCCTGTGGCGAACTCGCTTCACTCATTAGATTTGACTTTCAATCTGTCTGCCCAACGGACCACCTCCCCTCTTCCCTCCGGCCAGCCCCGGCCTCTCTCTCTCCCCAGGGGAAATGCGCTGATGTCTTGGAGTGATTCTGCTGAAATGGAACTTCAGGATAAACTAGATTTGATGATCCACCCGTACAGGAGCCTCTTGGCGAGGTTCCCCTCCGTTCTCTTTCCTTTTTTTCACAAGTAAACCTCATTACCTGAGGCTGATTCTTCAATCTGGGCTCCCCAGGGAGACCGAGGTGAGGAGGGGCAGGAAGAGGAGTGTGTCACTTCAGATCACAGTTTGTGTTTGGAAACCAGTTGATTCGCACCACCTGTTAGCCGGAGGAGTTATTTTAGAGCTGAGATATGTCTTTGTCACTGGTATGATGTGTGTATTTTTACCTTTCCAAGAGGTGTATGTCATATTATATATCATATTGTATTATATTAAACCACAAATGACATAACTCATACTGAGAATGTTAAGTTTGTCTTCATTTCAAAGTTAACAAGGGGAAAGACAAAGTTATGTTCCAAAGAATAAGTTTGTGATAGTAGAAGAACAAATGCAACATAGGGATGAAACGATACCTCGGGATACAATTTAAAAATGCTCACAATTGGGGCGCCGATAGCCTAGCGGTTATGACGTGCGCTCCATGTATGGAGGCGATAGTCCAAAGAGCAGCGGTCGGGGTTCGAATGCGACCTCAGCCCTTTGCTGCATGTCTTCCCCCGACTCTCTCCTCCCAACATTTCCTGTCTCTCTTCAGCTGTCCTATCCAATAAAGGCAAAAAAAGAAATCTACAAAAAACAACCAAATACATGCAATTAAGGGACAGTTGAAATTCAGTGAAACAAAAAATATATTGCGGGACTCTTTTTTTAAACACAGTGCCGTATTTGCCTTTTGACTGCTCTTGTTGAACGTCATTACATCTCTTGCACATTTGGATTTATTTGATATGTCTGAGAGTGTCAGACGAGGTGTTTAAAGGCATGCAGCCTTTTTATTGAAAAAGATGGCAGAGATAATTTGTTAGAAATCACTACTTACACATGTACAGGACATGAAAGGCAAAGTTCCTCACAAGAGAAAAATGTGTAGTTTTTTTATTTCTTAGGGACAGCCTCACAGAAAGAAGGGATTTGTTTCACACAGCAAGAGAAACATTTAATACAAAAACAATATGACTTTACATTCTGACTTTAATCCTAGTTTCTTAAAAATGTCAAGGAAATCTCATAAAATTGTGAGAAAGGGCGCCGGATAGCCTAGCAGCTGTGTTGTGCACCCGATGTGCAGAGGTTGTAATCCGCATCACAGCGGCCGTAGGTTCGAGTCTGACCTGGACCCTTTGCTGAATGTCATCCCCCGCTCTCTCCTCCCTGTCTCTCTTCAGCTGTTCCATCCAATAACAGCAAAAAAAATGGCCCCAAAAAAATCTTAAGGAAAATAATATTATTGTCAACCCAGCTTTGGGATTCTTATTATATCATGGTTTGAGTGTAATTTTACAACCCCTCGCTGCAACTAATTTATTGAATGAACTGATTCATTTCTGAGGCTTAAGATGCAGAAAAAAAGCTGATTAAAATGCTCAAAACAATTTCCCAGAGCATGAAGTGATGTCTTTAAATGTATTTGTTCTAATAGATAACAGGCTAACCTCGTATACTCTCCCTTCACTGTATCAAATAGAAAAGCAGGGAAACCTCTATTGCTTGAAAATGTTCTGAGATGACTAATCAGTTATCCAAATAGTTAGTTTTTGCAATCATTAAAACAGCAGGTCCTTGCACTTGTATGTAAATAGAAATACAACATTATATAAATTTTGATCCCTTGCTCACCGGCTCGGCTCTTTGACTCGTGTGATTGACGTGTCACTGTCCCAAGAGTTGTTGCCGTGGTACTCTCTGTTGTGACGGCTGCAGCAGGTGTTTGTTCAGTTCGTGACAGATGCACACCGTGTCCTCCCCTGCTGCTGTTAGGCTGCTGTTTGACATGTGTCCATTGTACAAACTGGGTGTTTTGACTGGTACTCTGTGATTGCAGCTCACTGCGGTGGAAGGAGGCCATGTGCTGCAGACACACTGACATGCATTAGCAGAGTTGTCAACACCTTTTATTCTTCTGCCTCTGCTGTTTGGCTTTTTTCGAGTTGCTCTTTTAATCAACTTTGTCTCTTCTTGGCATCCTTACTCTCCCTGTAATTTTATCTAACGTCGCCTCTTCTGCCTGATTCAAAAACCCCTTCTATCTTGTCCTTACCCAGCTGTCTTCTTTGCTCTGATAGAAATACTTAAATTCATCATTCTGCTGTTTTATTCCCTGTCAGAAGATTCACTCATGGAGATACCATGATAAAATAATGCTCTCTGTGCGTAACAGCAATGATCAACGTTGGTCTGCTGTAATCAATGAGCAAAACTAATCTGTTTTATCCCAAATAATTTGCCCCAAAAGAATGTGTGCACAGAGAAGTGATAGTAGTTTCTCGCTTATTGAAACAGGGCAGTCCCAGTGCTTACGAGTTAATCTGCTCACAGACGGTTCTTTTGGCTTTAAAAATCTCAATTCTGGCTTCATAATGCTTTTTAATAAAGTTTCCCTTCAGGCGTCTTGCAGGAGATTTAGAAATACTTTGCCTTGAATATGAAAATAACCCATAATGTGGGTCTCATATTGTTTTTTCTGCAATAAATGTAAAATGACTAGTTTATCATTCTTAAAAGCACGTCTACTTACTTCCCAGAATAAAAAAATGTAGAATACAACATGTCAATATGTGAATATTTTCATAAAATAATGGATTAAGTGTCTCAGTAAAAGAAGCTCAACTGTAAAGTCTGAGTGCGTCTGTGCTGACGGCTTCAGGTCACAACAGATATGTAGGTTGCATATCGGCGTGTGATTGACCTCTGAACTGGTTCAGATGTTACAGAGTTCTGCTTGTGCATCCTCGGGTGAAACCGAGACTAAAGGTGAGCACGGAGACAGTTCCACCCTCAGCTGGAGTTAAAGTATTTCCTATACAGGGCAAACAAGATGCAGCTTACCAGTCAAATATTGATTCAAAGAGTCGATTTTGCTGCATTCACACAGACCTCCTGAAAATGTCCCGAAATTGCATGGATGGACACAAAACCAAGATTTGCACCCTGACTTCACCAGGGCTTTTTCCAGCCCAAACCCTTGTAAAATGTCCACATGAAGTCAGGGGGAGCTGATGTTTGAACCCAGCGGGTAAAAGTCAGGAAAACACTCATTGTGGGCGAGCGGGAGGAGGTGATGACATATCACAGTGCGATTGTTGTGCATATAAAAAAAGCTGCTTCATATCCCCCTTCCGGCTCGACAGCATGTTCTTTACCACTCTTCGTTAAAACTGTGAATAGGTCCAATGATATGTAGCATTGATATCAAGGCAAACACTGTCATTTTAGCATAAGACTCTGCTTCATACGCCATATTGGATAAACTGTAAGCATCACGACGGTAGTGTCGTTTGAAGGTCAAGTCCTGCCACCTAAGACCCTCCACCCTCGTGTCTAACAGGGAAAACTTCATGCTGTGAGGGACTTGTGTGAATAAAAACTTTGGACATTTTCAGGGGCAGGCTGTCCTTGAATAGTTTTCAGGAGTGTATACTTGTAGACTTGCAGGAAATAGTGACAGGACTGGGAACCTGCGACCAGTGCAACAAGGATTGTATCCTCTATGTATAAGACACTAAGCAGTACACCTGAGCCAAACTGGCAACCCATGTCATTTTAATTTACAATTATTTATTTTTAGCTCACCTTTATTTCTGTCTTTTGTTTCTCCAGGTAAGGAAGAGTCGGTCGCCACCTTCAAGGGCAACGAGTTCTTCTGCTACGACCTGTCCCTGACGCCCATCCAGAGCAGCACGGACGAGATCACGCTCTCCTTCCGCACGCTGCAGCGCAACGGACTCATGCTGCACACCGGCAAGTCGGCGGACTACGTCAACCTCTCCCTGAAGAGCGGCGCGGTTTGGCTGGTCATCAACCTGGGCTCGGGGGCGTTCGAGGCCCTCGTGGAGCCCGTCAACGGCAAGTTCAACGACAACGCCTGGCATGATGTGCGCGTCACCCGCAACCTGCGCCAGGTAAACACTGCCCGTGGAATCCTGGGCCGCTGCAGTCAGAGTGGTTGCTCTGTCTGCCACCCATCCTATCCTGTCTCTGCTGCCTAAATAAACCGCCATCTTTTTTACTTCTCCATATAGAGCGCAGTGAGAGTGTTTTCTTCATCCTCCTTCTGTCATCTCTTCTTTTCTGCTGCCCACCTTAACAGAAGTTTCTCTTTTCCAGGTTGAAGTTGAACTCCAAGCTGTTGCTGTTTCTTCCCTTTCTTCTTAACTTGTTTTTTTTTTTCAAACATGACCAAAGATTATTCTCGCCTTTGTATTCAAAAACATTCAAAAGCAGAAAAAGTGAAGCATCACAAACCAATCCCAAATGAGCCTTTTGTAATAGTTAACATACATTAAAATGAAATCAGAGGCAAGTACGCACATCGAAGGTGTTACCAAGGACATTCTTTTGCACGGTTATTAATGAACAAGCAAAGAAAGTGCCCCGCTCAGTATGTAAGCACATACTGTAATGTACTCGCCTACACAAATGCAATGCACCCTAATTCATCAAAGGTGACAATGCACTTAAACTCCTTCTGAACAAATTGCCGAACACATCTTTACAAAACCTTTAATCGTAGCTAATGGAAAACAAAAGAGCACGGCTACCTGTGTCTCCGTGTGTCTCGGTGCATGCTAAGTTTTTGTACGCACACAAACACAAACGCAAACAGCTGCACAAAATGTGAACTCTCTGGATGCTGGACCCTTTAGTTACGCCAGGTCATCAATTGGCAGCTGCAGATACCAGCAGTGAGGATACAATCAATTCCACTTACACTTGTCCTGCTTGCTTCTTCACATTTTTTTGTCCCGGGTAATTGTAATTGGAATGAATGGCTTGTCCAATCTCATAATGGGCATTGTAAGCAGTCCCAAATGCAAACAAGCCTGATGTGAATGCATTAACACAAAGACGGTGCATCAACGTATTTGTGAGACTCTGCAAAATCTTTAAAAGAAAGTTAAAGAGAGAAAAAAAAAACAGTCGATGGTATCAAACTCTTTAACTTGTAGACTCAGAAGAAAGACTCCCCAAAGAAAAAAAAGAAAGTGACTTCTAATGTCAACTAAGTGCTTTAAAATTATAGGGAGAGATTACCATGCCAACCACACTGCAATTTCTTCCATGCTGCAATAATAATACTTAGTGTTGCAGCCTTATTTTAGATATAGAAACTTTCCATGACCTGTGGAGCTGATGCTTTAATAGCGTGTGCTGTACTTGTTCAGGGGATAAGGGAAAATGATCACACACTAAGAGACTCACACGCACACACATGGACTGTCTGTCAGGGTCAAATGTGTTCCGCTGTCGAGCTATGTGTGATCATCAGAGTGAGACTGGCTTAATGGCTTTTGGAAGCCAGCACAATTTTAAAGATGTACTGCCTCAGCCGACCCTCCTACCACGGCTCCATAATGACCATTAAGCAAGAAAGTAACACATGCACATAAACACACATTCTCGTGTGAGAAACCATTATCTGCTGGTCTCACTTTATGCACTGGGATTAACTTTCAATAAGCTTTGGATGCGGGGATTCAGCTGGGAAAATCCAATATATTTAAACATTTTAGTTTATTTGGAGCTCGAGCAATCCTGCCGGTATGTCGAGTCACTCTTCATAGATCATCAGTCCAAGTCTTAAAGGTTGTTACTAAAAAAAATGTCTCAAAACTGCAAAGTTTATGCCTTGACCAGGAAGGAACCGCCCACACCGTGCATTCAGACCATCTCCATTAACTAACAAAGCAGCTTACATGCCCAGGGGATCACTCTAATTGACATACAGGCGGACAAAGTGTTAAAGAGCTCTGTAGATTTACATCCCACCATCCCTACCAAGAGACAAACGGGGAAAGGTATCGATGACATTGACCACCTCTGACCCTGTGTTTACTCCCGGACTGAAAGCCAGCTGATCAATGAGCACTTTGATGCTTTGAGGTCTCGTTGAAAACACGCATTTACACGGGTCACAGGAAGTCAATAATCAAACACATGCAGTTGTACTTATAAAATTTCTGTAAATAAAACACTGGAAGGTAATGCTTCAAAGTGTTTAAGATTTAAAGTAGTTACAGTCTATAGTTATAGACCTCTGAAGTCGTCGACTGTAGGCGAGAACGGGCCGCCGCACTACACCAACACAGAGTGCAGTGCTGAAGTCCAGATGTGACTTTGAAAGAACATTAAAAGATAAAAAGGACTTAACCGTGGGTAAAAGTGTGAGCTGGTAAAAACCAGATCTGTTACATATTTCACAGTTTACAGGGAAAACAAAGTGTGCAGGATCTTTCAGTAGAAACAGATTCATCATAATAATCTGTTTTTATTTGTAATGGCCAGGCTGGAATTAAAAATTAGGAGCAAATCTCAATAAAAAAATGTCATTACTAACATAGCCGAGCCCACACTAAGTGACAGAAGGTATTTGTGGTGTTTCTGGAAACACTGGTGCAAATGTGTCGATGTATTTTCACGATTGACAAACTGTGAACTGTAGTGATTATATCCCGTCGTTGATGTCCTGTATTTATATTTATTTTGCTTTTTAATAACGATATGGACCAATGGGTCTGAAATAAAGTATAACGTAAAGTAAATTATTAACGGGCTTCTAATTGTACTTGCTACAAAAAGATTCTGATGATTTCAAAGAAGAAAAAGTGTTTTTATTGATGCATTTCTGCATACTCCATTCTTACTGTTTGCAAAGCTCCACTTGTAAAAAATGTCTTAACATGAGCAGTGATTAAACCCCGAAGTACACACATGCTATGCCTTTTTAATAATGAAGTTTAGTCCAAAGAAGAAAAGGTTGAAAAAGTGTTTTCATGGAGTATTTTGATACCTGGATAGTCCAACATGAAATGATCCCAATCTTTGATTCCTTGTTGTATAAGACATCCTACAGATCAAACGTGTGTGAATGGAGAAGCAAGGATTTTATTTCTCCACCTGCATTAAGTCAGGTTTAATTTGGTAGAAACTTTTAATTACATCATCTAATCTTTAATTGAAAACATAAACCGTGCTCCTGCGCTCTACTGTCTGCTCCCTCTCCTCCCATTGGAGCTCACATCATATCTGGCTTTCAAAATAGCCTGCAGTCTACGAGACAAGCGTTGGATTCCAGCCGCGGTTATCGTACAGCCCCAGCGGTCTCCCAAGTCTCATCCACTCTCTGTCTGTTCTCCTTAATGGCTCTTGCAACGTCATGCATATCTACCGCTGCATCAGTAAGCTCCAAAATAAGCAAAGCATGTGAGCTCGCACAAGCCTCTCTCTCCCCCTACCTCTGACTGTCTCTCCTTATGTATGTGAATATTTGCCATCTTCCTTCACAAACCCTATGAATTTGTCAGCTTTGCGCGGCATAAAATGAAGCAGACAGAATTAGGTGAGGTGATAGGGACTCTCCGCCAAGAGAGAGGAGAGAAAATGGGAGGAGTAAGAGAGGAATGGGCATGCTGCATGCACGACAAGGATCACAGATTCAGAGCTCCCCTTGGTGGAATCCTGTGGAAGTGCAAATGCAAGCTGTGTGTGTTTGAGGAGTTTGGATAATCCCTGTGGTGTGCAGTTGATAGACAGGCAAGGACACTTGCTTTGACCTCTCGTTGGTGCAAGTCTCTCCGCACAATACACACAAGCACACCCGTTTCTCCTGCTTCAGTGCAAACATTGGTGAGCGTAAGCAGCGAGGGATCCCTCCTTTATGTCCTCCCATCCTGACATGATGATCTACCATCATGGACATCTTGTACACTTCTGTACTGGTGACCATCTTTGCCCTTTCCTTCCTCTGGGATCCATGTACACACACAGCAGAAAAAAGGAAGGGCAAAGACAAAGATGGAAACCCTCCTGTCAGGCTTTCTTGGGAAATGATAGACGTATCTGATACACTGCAGCAGAACAGACGCATGGAGAAAACAGGTCAAATAAGAAGGATGCGCTACCAGTCCAGCATGTATTCAGCAGTGAAGGCCCTTCTTTAACTGCATGCACAAGATATTTTACTAAACTGTACATTCTGTGACTATAGATTTGTCTGATCTTTTTTAAATCCCGCTCTGATGTTCACTAAAGCCCTGCATGTACATGGACTAACCCACACTACTATAGTCCTTGCAGGGGAAACGTTTAACACTGACACATGGACGTGTACTGAAATTAAAATAATAATGTTGTTTTTTGACATCTATACATGTCATTACAGTCACTCAAGGTCAATCCACCACTCTGTGTGTCCTGCACAGTTGCAGTAGAGACAGTGCACATCTGGAAGAGGCATATTGAGATGTGTTTATGTTTTTTTTTTATAGGTCTTTCCGTCAAGCATCAGATCCACACAGCGGCCTCAGTATGGCGGGCTTACAGTGGCATCAGAATCTTTTTATCATATTTCTTTCTCCCCGAGGATGCTATATGTTCAATCAACTTAAAGTGTAACCTTCAAACACAGCTGTATTCATAACCAACAGAGACACTGTCCTGTACCTGTAACCCAACATGTAAGATCAGACACTGATGTAAAGCAAATATTTGGTTAATCTAAAACCAGCCTGCTTCAGCTGCCTCCTTCTGAGCTCAGAGATAAAAAAAGGCCTGGGACACTGTAATAGTTCCATTAAAGTTGCACTTAGTTTTGGCAACTTTCAATTCACTTTTCATGGCCGCTGTGGCTCAGTTGGTAGAATCGGTTTCTCCCTCAACTGGAAGGTCTGGGGTTCGATCCCCAGCTCCTGCAGCCACATGTCTGATCTGTCCTTGGGCAAGACACTTAACCCCAAGCTGCTCCTGCTGCATCGTGGGCGCCGTATACGTGTCTATGAATGGGATAAGTTAATACTGATGGACACTTTACATAGCAGCCTCTGCCACCAGTGTGTATACAGATGTCTTAGGGAGATGTGAAATTGGCGTTCAAACACTTTTCATTTTAACAAAGTAATAGAGAGACCATTGCAGAATCCAACTCAGTTTCCATTTGCATGAACAAAATGTCAGGAGCGTATAAGTTACAGTCACTTCGACATAACATTTGTGAATCAACCGTCTGCTTTTCATGTGGTATTTGTTGGACCCATCTGATCATCATATATTATTGTTTTAGTGATGTCCGTGGCTTGTTGAAACTAAATCTCTGCAATGCCAGGAAATAAAAGCCTGATACCACGCTTTGGATCTACTGGAAAGATAGGAGCACAGAAATACAGTAATCTGTATACTAATGTGTTCTTGGAGGGCTAGCTTTCCATGTTGCGATCACCGCAACAATCAGAATAGCCTCACATCACAGTGGCCCGACTGTAAGCTTAACAGGCACTCGCGTCCCAAAGGAGACTGCAGGCAGTCAGAGGAAACATGAGACGCACACTGACAGGGCAAAGGAAGTGTGCGCTTCGACGTCTGTAGTTTTGTTTGTTAATGAAAAGCAGAGAGCGAGTGTGTTTGTGAGCACAACAGAGAGTAGGAAACAAAGTATAGTGGTGCTGTCGGGGACTAAAGGAATATCTGAGCAGTGGGAGGACGGGGGGAGCACAGGGAGAGAGACAGCGGTTTGTTCTCTACTACGAGAGGAGAACAAAAGCACGCTTTCGTTTAATTCCCCAATGTGACTTTACAACCGAATGATTCAACATCGCTGTGTCACAGAAGTGGGCCAGTAGCGTAGCCGTCTTCTACAGACACCTTTGAACTCAATATCTCTTTTATTGCTATCCTGTTTTTCCTTCTTTTTTTTTGTATCACTGGCCCCATTTTTTCCCTTTTACTCTCTCACCTGCAGGATAATCTGCCCTTCTCTTGTCTCACACTGTCTCTCCATTTGTTTCCACCTTGATGTTCTTTATGTCCATCCACCCATTAACATTGCTCTTCCTTGTAGTTGGACCTTGGAAGCAGCTAATGGATTAATGAATGGATCAAACAGCCCGTAGGTTCGACTGTTAGCTCAGAGTTCAGATGGACAAAGTCGACTCTAATCCGCATCAGTATCAAGTTCAGGAAAGGCCCAGTGACAAACATATTAGGTTACACAAAGGCAGTGACCCCTGTGGACCACATCAGAATCCTCTGCGGTATTGCAAAGTGGATTTCTTTTATTCACTTAGCTACTTGAAAGCCTTAAAATCCTATAGAGAAGGGCATTTTTTGCTGAACACTAGTGATTCAAGCTAAAGGGAAACCATCATGTTAGCTGCTCTCTAATGTAACTAGCATCAGTTGTAGGGACGATAGTAGATCATCACATTATTGAGGTGTGGTCTTCTTAAAGCATTTTTCCTCTTGAAGGTGAAGAATTTCAAAACATTTCTGCACAGATTTCATTCAAGCTTTCATCCATCGTTCAGTGACTGATATGCTGGAATTGCTGTTACTGAAACATCACCAAAGCATGCCGGAGAATTGATCACATTTATTACATGCGAGCCGACAGAATGAGAAAGCCCACTCTTCCCCTTCAATCAATAGAAGATTGCTTGGACACTCCCCTTCCGTGTAATTTGTCTGTCTTTCTCTTCCTCACTTACTTGTTCAGATTGTTTTTCCATCCATATCTGTAAGGCATGATCAGCTACAATTATCCTCCCTCTTCCTCGTCCTCTTCCATCACTGTATCCCTCCTTCCCATCCCCATCCCCTTTTCTCATCCAACCACCCTCCAAGAGGCGGCCTGAATTCCTAAGAGAAAGCCAATCAGTGCCTCTCCCATTCCTCTTCCCCTTCCATGCTCTCTCATTTTCTCTCTGTCTGTCTAGTCCTTTCTTGTTAGCCACTTGTCACTTAGCAACAGGCTGCGATAATACAGTAGTTGCATTAACCCTTACCAAACAGCTTGAATATTATGATATAGATGAAATATTGTCTTGAACATTATCTTACTAGGTAACTGCAAATGCAACCCATCATGCTTAAGTTCTTGTGTACTTTGGAACAAGAGCAAAAAGGAAATAATAGTCAAAACACAAAGAATGGGGGTGAAATACCATGTGACAAAAAAACAAATCAGCTCAATGGTTGCTAATTTACTCTGGAACCAAAGGCCTACATGAATCGGCTTTCCAGTACGTGCACCATTCAGACGAGCTTTCACTGTACCATTCATACGTTAGCATCTGAATAAGGTCACTATAATGCATTTAGCATAATGACAGATTGAACCTCTTGTGGCCGAATCAAATACACCATTTAGAGTGCTCAGCTTTGCCAACGCATACAGCAGCATACTTTAATGGAGATAATAGGAATTGCTATTCAAGGCTGGCAGTGATAGTGGATTTGTTTGATGTGCATAATGACATGCTAACACCCCGTAATCCTTTCTCAGTTACCGCCAATGACATTTTAAGTATTCCTAATGTTCTCCAGCCGTGCTGAGAGGAGGAGGTGGGGGGGTGTAGTGATTGTGAATGTATGTTGAGGATTCTTTTGCATTCGTTATATGTTTGTCCCCGTGCCTTCACCTACAGTACAGGTTATCCCATTGCATTGCAGAAATGACAACCACCCTCATACTGGAAAAAAACACTCTCTTAGTACCAACGTTGAGAGGCTCTGTGTTTTTCAGGAAAGAAAGCCAATTTGCATCACATTTCCACCGCATTAGCATATCTGCCCGCAATCTCATATTCACTCACTCATCAGCCTCATTTGCCATTACCTGCTCCAGCACTTCCATGTTTATTCATCCCTCTGACTCGCATACCTGTAATCAGATAACATATCTCTGCACCATTAGATCGTTCAGACAGGTGGAAACTGGTACTAAAATGTAAGTCAGACAGAAACAGCTAATTCTAAGAACTAGGCGATGTTCAGCAGGTTGACTTAACAAAATAAAAGGAAGTGGGGTGTTGCAAAAGAAATAACAAAGACAAACTAAACAAACAGTGATGAGCATTACGTTTCATTGTTCAAACCTGAACTAGATGAGCGCTTAACCGAAACCATTTCAAAAAAATGGATAATGACTTCCACAGCTGTGACCAGCATCCAAATTAAAAAGGTGTTGTGCCCATTCACCGTATACACATGGATGGAGTCTCAGTGACATCACCCATTGGTTGCTGAAGAAGCCTTTTGAGGCCCAACGATGGCGGTCCCAATGTAGGAAATGCTATCTCAACCTAACCTTCAATCAATCTAGAATCAGGCAACAAGGTGGAGCGGAGGCGGGCATTAAAGCTCCAGGTAAACAGCTGCAACGCGTCCACGTGTCAGTCAACTCAGCCTCACCCCAAATTATACAAACGTTTAAATAGCTCTTAGGCTTTGTTTAATCAAATGGATGAAAAATTGATAATTCAGCTTGCGTACAGTTTGTACCAGAGATGAAATCCGCTTTAAATACCTTTTTTTAACCAGGCTGTAAAGACATTTATTTCTGCTTTAAGATTCTCCACACAGGACTCTCTACAACACAAGGGCACTGATCCACACTTGTTGTGAGTAATCATTCGAGTAGAGACTGTAGAGTTTCAGTGTCCTTGTTAATCCCAAAAAAACCTAATCTTGGAAAAAATAAACTTCAGGTACTTTGCAGTCTTTAGCCTTACAGTTAAAAACAGTTATGAACAGCTGGCACTATACTCTCTCTGAGTCATGCATATTCATGTTCACCTGCTATAGCTTAGCTGTGCTCACTACAGGATCAAGATTTAAAAGAGATAATGAGTAAAAAAAAAAGTTACATATACAGAGTAACTTCTAGGCAATTCAGAAATCCATTAAAATGCTTTTATAGTTTGAAAAGCCATCTGTCTTTGGAAGTTATTAAGCGTATTCCTTTGGAAATGTATGTCAAGCCCGACTGGTTACATAGACATGATGCTTTGAGCTAGGCCAGGCTAAATGCAGGACAAATATCCTCCTGATCAACCCTAAAATAAGAGGTTCAGCATTGTGTAGTTAATCAGTAATTAAGTTATTTACCGTATCCTAGTTTAATATGAATCTCTTCTGTAACACATTCTGTCCTCAAACATTTTACTTGCCGATTGACATTGCGTTGAGACACACACCCTAATGGCATCTTCAGGAACAGAGAGGCTGCTGTGCAAGGACGGAGTAGGACAGTCAGTCTGTGATGGGGAAATAGACATGAGGATGTTAGGAAGCACGACGAAAAAAGAGAGAGAATTGGGACCATCTGCATTGCAATCCACAAAATGTTCTACTGCAGTTTTTTCCTCCACGCACACACTAACACAGAGGCACACACACTCACACGCTGTTTGTTTGCAGACTTCTCTCTCTGCCGTAATTGCAGTGACATTTATATTTGCACCTGAAGCCTGTCTGCCAGTTTCCATTACTTGGAGCCAGATATAGAAAGATGGGGACTAGAGTGAATAGCGGATGATTGGAATGAATGCGGAACCAAATGTACCTGAAAGAGCTATTTTGAATCGATGCCCGGCTCCCCTCCGTCTAATGGGGTCACCTACAGAGTGTCTGTGTTCCTAAAGAAACCCCTGATACAACACACATTCATGAAGACGAGGCAGATATATGTTAACAATGTTTAAGTCACACAGCCAACAGAAGCTCAGCTTATACTTCAATGTTTACAACGTACCAGATTCCCAAGTGTCAGTCGACGTTATTTCAGACTGGGGAGGTTTCACTTGATGACAAATGGCACCCATTCCATCCACTCCCGTCCCATAATACTATCCAATAATACCAGTTTTATTGCTTATTTTTAAAGGGCCAAATTGGAAACTTAAAGGACAAAACGGTAATCATTCTTTTGGAGTTACAATGATATATCTATCTGAATGAGGGATCTTGGCTCCTCTGCCGTATCCATTGATCATTCTCACAGTTTTGTCATTAAATATTTATTCTGCTTATTCGCTGGTGGCCACACTTCAGTAAAGTCCACAGTGATCAGGGAGCCAAAGACAGGCCAACTCATACTGGCATCACGTTGGTTTTGCGAGCAAGTTCAAAGAGCCACATCAACAGTTTCACCTGTTTGTGAAATGCAAAGCCCGGAAGTGAATTACCATGGTAACAGCAGCTAATATCTCCTCTTTTCCTACCAAATCCCTCAATATTTAATACATGAAGATGTCTTAGCCCAGGGGTCCCTTTGAGAGAGATGCAACACAAACTTGTTTGTCGGGGCCTCTGGTTGTTTACATGACTGGGAGCTTTATCCTCCATCAGCAAACATCGGCATATTTCGTTTTTCCCAAATGGGTCAATTACTGAGAGGGTGATGGGCTGTCGCAGCGGGGGTGTCAGGCATGCTGGGTTTCAGGCAAGTTGAAACAAGCACGGTGCTAAGAAGAGGAGATGTACTTTAAGAGAGTAAAATTAGTCATATAGGAAGGAGTGAGGTGGTCTAGTGTTGACACTCTTGCATGACTAGTCTCTCTTACAAATTGATCCCTTCCTGGATTTATCTTTTGGTACTCTTGATGTTGTGTTCTTCCAAATGTTATATAAACCCCCCCCTCTTTCTCAGACAATATGGGACTCCTGGTCCTTGGAGACTTTCTTTGAAGGATAAGAATACATTCACCTCAAATACTTTCTTTATATTGTTCCAGTATGATAATGCATGACAGAAACCCTGGAAACCAACTAGAGACCACACCAGTCCCCTTTTGATCGGGCAGCTGTGGCTCAGTTGGTAGAGTCGGTGTCTCTCAACTGGAGGGTCGAGGGTTCGATCCAATGTGTCCTTGGGCAAGACACTTAACCCCAAATTGCTCCCGCTGCTCGTCGGTGGCGTATGAATGGGATTAGTTACTTCTGATGGTCTCATTACGTAGCAGCCTCTACCATCATGTGTGAATGTGGAGGTGTGACATGCGGTGTAAAAGCGCTTTGAGTAGTCAGAAGACTAGAAAAGTGCTATACAAGCTCAAGTCCATTTACCATTGTAAAAACAAAACAAAGCACGGTTTCAGCACGGTTGATCCTGACAATGGAACAACAATGCAACAGTACTTAGAGATCTTAGGCCTGCAGCAAAAAGTTTAGATGTGTCGCACAGTGGAAAAAACCTTAAAAGCAGTCTCCTTCTCTGGGACTGAGCTCATTGTAAGGGTCTGGTGTGGACATAAGGTCTTATGAGCCAGTTAACGTCCACATTTTTGAAGGCACCATTATTGCTTAACATCATATTCAAGTTTTGGAGAAACATGTGCTGCTAAGTAGATTAAATGTATGTCAGGGAAGGCCTTGCTTATTTCAGAAAATCAAAGCCAAACCACGTTCTGGATGTGTTATAACAGCATGGCTCCGCAGTAAAATAGTACAGGGGTTAAACTGGCCCGCCTGCAGTCACCACTTCAAACTAAAATTACTATAGATGACATCTAAACTGTTGTCCACTTTAAAAAAAATGTAAAAATAGCTACGTCTTTAGTACTTCTATGTATCTACTTTTACACATCAATCGGTTCAATGGCTCAGTTTTGATACACTTTAAAAATGTCTTTGTAGAGGGTTTATTTTTTTAGCAACAGTTGCGTAATAATGGTGGACATAAAACAAGAAATGATAGTTTTATTCCAACAACTGTCAGTGCTTTATTGGGACAATGTAAGAGATAAGTAAACAATATGTTCAGTGCAGGTCAAAGCAACACATCAACTCATCAAGGAAACAGAAGACAAAGACAATATTACGTTTCCCTTTCTTTAAAGTCTGGTTTTTAATACCAAGTTCTTCATTTATGTTCTTTTTATATCCTTCATTCTTTGCATATTGGACGCTTTAGGCTAAAGCCTTGACTGAGACCTGCTTAGATCTAAAAAAAAATGCCCTTGTGAATATACTGCTTACTCACAGTACTTTGTAGACTGACAGCATCATTCACTCATCACGCAAGATTATGCAGACACCATTCAAACCGACATCCAGCTGTAATCTCTCCCTTTCATTTCCACTGCTCATGTTCTTTTTCACTCCTTTCCACCATTTCATCCTGCTATTTCAAAGATCATCAGCAATTTGTGAAGGATACATTTTTCACAGCCGTCCCTCGGCTGTTCCGTCAAAGAACTGATGTGCAGATAAACTCGACATCCAGACATCAAACGCCTCTGAGGGATGTAAAAACTTAAAGAATTCAGAATGTCGCACTTAGTATTCTCTCATTTCTTTTCCCTTCTGCTGTATCACAGACTGTCTTTGAATAGGTTCCAAAAAGCTGACAGTCGTGGTCACCTTTGTTAGGGTACATTTGTCGGACTTAATTAATCATTGTCTGGTTGCCGATTGTCGAAGCTTCCTATCATATTCTCTCTTTGATGTATCAGCTATAGTTTCAGTCAGACCGCACACACGGGAGAGAGCAGTGTGGTTTTGGATATGCAAATTCACACCCACCTTAGAGTCTTATTTACCTTGTTAATTTATTAAGAGGAGTGATTAGACAAAGTGGGTGACAGGTTACTGCACTTCAACATGAACCTGGATCAAAGAGTGGGTGTGCATGAAGCTTCAAATGGCTCCGTTGGCCCCATAGGGAGGACTTTGTTTATGCTCGCCACTTAGACTCAACTCCCACACGGATGGCACGAACACATAGTAATCCATCCCACACAAAAAAACACACCTACAGTACTCTACCCACCGTGCATAACACAAAGCAGACTCACTGGAACAACCAAATGCAGACCCTTACACATACACAAGTGGCATCTCAACAATGAAATCTAGAGCTTTGTTGTCAGTTATTGTTCTTTACATTTGAATAACCATGATCGTAACATAATAATCTCATATTCCCAATAAGGAGGACCCCGTAAATTGATGCTTTTGGCCCAAATGATGTCACCCGGGGCAGCTGACATTTCCAAATATCAGATGGAGATATAAGATGTCCTCTAGATGTCCACTGCGTCCTCAGGGAAGACTGTGGGAGGATTTCAGTGATAGATCTTTGACACTCTCACTGCAATTTGCAAACTTGCACTGTCACACGGGAGAGATGCGACAAATAGAGCAAAGTCCTGAGACAGTATTTGAAGATGGATTTTCTTTATTCCACTGGACAATAATGATCATATCTTGAACCAAAATAGGTTTTCCTCACTTGATTACACTATCAACAGTTGTCTTTATTAGTTCATACAGTTTTTGGTCACCGTTTTTTTCTGTGCGCCAGCGTCTTTTTTCAATTGTTTTCAAAAAGTAGAGAGCGTTCGCAGCAGGAAGCGGTCACCCGGAGAAAAAGCGCAGACTTTTCTTCTGAGCGCTCCGCCTTTTTTGTGCGGCCGCTCCAAGTGCTGAAGTTGAAAATCTTTCAACTTTTCAGAAAAGCGCTGTTGACGTCAACTCCGCTCTTCCAAATATTTGATATCCACTGTTTTTTTGCCGCCTACGGATCGTGTCTTGTACTCACATCCTCTCTGCTCCGTGTCTGATTTTTTATAGACAGACCAAGTTTGCAGGCTTAATACAGCAGCAGCATTGTGTTTGAAAGAAGTGGAATCATGGAATAGAGAGCTGTAAATCATAAGTTATGGAGTGATGTAGTTCTGTAGTTTGTATGCTTTTCTTCTTTTCAGCAGCTGCACAGATTGGTTTTGACAGTGGAAATGACTTCACAACAGAATGACCTTTTCCATTTCTTCCAGGATGCTGCAGATACCGGAGCTAGCACACAATGAAATTCCTCTGTCCATCTTTCTTCTCTTCCACCTTCTCTCATGATCAGAATATGCTGAATGTTTTCTTTTCTTACCCTGATGATTTCAACTCACTATCTTTGAAAACTCCCAACCATGACTGTGTATTTCTACAATGCAATAATTTCTTTTTTGGTTTTCTCTTACACATATTACAGTCGCCCCTTTATGTCCACCTGGGGACATTTTCCCTAGAGATTTCCACCTTTACGAGTCATCAAAACTTGATTGGCCCCGCCCAGTACTAAAGAACGCCATTTTGAAATGGACTTGACCCCAACGCCGACCAAGCCACCTGACCAGATTAGCCTCCCAGAGTGAATACTTATGAATACTAATGTACTTCTCCCTTATTTCCTTCCCTGCTCCAAACACCCCCCATCTAAACTACCCCCCCCCTCCCCCCCTGTGGAAGTTGATTTGCTAACTCTTGTCTCTTTTACTAACAACAAGCTTCAGAATTCTTCCAATTTGATTCTTTTCATTGGTGGATTTTCTTTTCCCTTACCTTTTATGATTTCAACAACTAACACTGTGTCATTCACGGAATGTGAACCATCTGTTGTTTTCTCTACTTAACTTGCGACTTACATACTAACAATGTATTGTTATCCTTTGATTCCTTTTCTGTTCTTTACTATTTTTAGTTTCTAGCCTACCCATTTAAACCAACACAGTTGTACAATTGCTTTCTTTATTTCTTTATTTGGATGTTTTTTGTTTTCTATAGACAATAGGAAAACGATGCATTCTTTTCACATTTTGCTATTACTTCCAATTTTTTGCTTAAAAGGAGAAGCTGGTTTTGCCAAAGGCACATTTTTTTTATTTTTCTTTACAACTTTTTTGGGGTTGAGGTGTGTTTTCTTGAGTTTAAGGTTTGTCATTATTTTTTTTCTTTCTCCTCCCCCTGTTTTCTCCTGAAGCACGCAGGCATTGGACACGCTATGGTAAACAAACTGCATTATATGGTAGATATCATTCTAATTGTCTTATACTTTGGTTTGCCCTGGGTTTTCCGTTACCTCTTTCTATTCTGTTTGCTTTACTGAAAGTACAATCCGCCATCAATTCCAAGGTAGCTGAAAAACTCCACCTCTCTGTTTTTGTTTTTCTTTTAGCCCTCTCTATATATCTGTTCTTGCTTTTTATTACCATCCAGTTCTTCCCTTCCTGAAAACAATTGACGTGTTCATCCAAAGAGGTCTGCCCAAAAAAAGAAACAGAAATTTTATCAATTTAGATTTTGAAGATTTTCTTTGTTTTGTTGTTTTATCCCTTTTTTTGTTTTCTCTTACTTCTGTTTTACTTGAAACACTATCCGTATGAAGAAATAAAGAACCATAATGCAAGATTTTTTCCAAATTGGATTTTAAGAAAAGTGTTACCTTTATTTATTTTTTGTTATTCTCTGTTCCCTCCTGATTTATTTTCCTAGAGAAAGCCCGATAAAGTGAGCGTACACAGCAGAGTTCTCAAGCAGACAAATCGCCTCATGTGGCAACTCCAGTGAAAGGAAGTAAAGAAACACTAATTCCCCCAACATTTCCCCAACGTTAGGGGAAGGCAACTGATGAAACAACAAAGACATCTTGCCATGTCGCCTCAGCTGGACCCTTGTTCAGACTGTTGCAGTGCGACTTGTTATCTAGGCCAGCCATCCTGTGGTTTATAGAGTCATGAAGAGTATTTACAACTCCTGATTTAGTGGCCGAAGCCCTCACTGTAAAGCAGGCCTCAAATGAGGGCTCGATCCCATTAGAGGCCTTGGGCTGATTTATGATGGAGATGGAGCTGTTCCCATATCTGCACCTGAACACTTTCCCTCTCTTCCTCACGCATGTACACACTTAATAAAGTGCTCTAATGTGCTAGTAGTCCCTTGAACTTAGGTGCAGAAATGATCCGACCAAGAGAACTGATGAAGCTCATTACAAGCAATAAAATTGCAATTACACTTTTATTAAGCTGCAAACTGGGTGCAGTTTGCCAAAACAAGCCTCTGACTGAAACCTCACTGAGATCTTATTTTAAAACTCGAATTAGGCTGAATGTTCTTAAAGCTCCTACGAGGAGTTTTTTTTAGCTTGTTATAAAACAGACTGCTATTACATTAATGCTTCTATATGACCTAGAAAGCAAACGAGACCATCAGCAACGAGATTTACTTCTTCTATTTCATAATTTTTAAATCTGAAATTGCTGGTGCAGGGTAGGTGTCAGTGGATTAACTGATTTCTTTTACACTTTCCAGGGCAAAAATTATCTATAAGTTAGATATTTGACTGTTATAAGAAAGTAGGAGGAGATTGTTTTGTGATTAAACTCTAAAGAGTTACAGGACAAGATCAGCAATAACTGCTTTGTCCACAGGGGCCGCCAAAAACTACCTAAACCTGAGTTCTTAACAGGAGCTTTAAGTGTGATCAACATAGACTTGTGGACCACCCTTAGCAAACATTTACCGTAAGCCTTACTTGCTTTCACTGGACTCTATTCGATAAACGAAGAAATCTTTCCATTGATACAGACCTTAAAGGGAACAGCCTGAGAAAGTCTGAACTGTGTGCGATCGACCCCTCATTAACACTAACACTAATATTTCTTATACTTTACTGGCCTCACCCCTTGCATGAAAAAACTTGACCCCCTTCCTCTCTTATTACCTTTTTTTATGTTGTTTTTTTATATAAAGATTGCATTGAGTATATATGTTATGTATATATCATGGCTAACATATATACATACATATATCAATTGTCCTAATATAATCAATATGGCCATAAAACATGTTAGCCACACCCTTCTGCTGTTTTGTTTATTTGATTTTACTTTCTTTATTTGTTTCCTTCTATCAGTTTAACTTCAAAATTAACTTACTAAAATGAATAATGACCTCACGCCATATCTTGCTGAAACAAAAAAAGAGAAAAAAGTAAAGGGGGGGGGGGAGGGGATTGACTTTCATTTTCTGGGTGAATAGAGAATTGAAGCCTCAAGGAACAAATCTGCACCAATCCATCATAACACACGAGTTAGAGAAAACTGTTGAAAGACTGTGCATAGCCACTCTATCTGGTGGTGAGTCACTCAGTCTTGGCTCAAATTTGACTAAAGTGATGAAGCAATTTTGAGCTTCGCATCAGGAATACAGAGACGTTCTACTAGAGGTATAATGAGAACTGCAATCATGACTGAGTACAGCTTTTTCTGTTTTGCATATATCATGGAGGGCAGAGATAGTGTTGATATGGTTCGCCCTGTCATTGGAATACTAATTTCTCTATTCACCAAGCCATGGATGTCCTCTCTCCCCTCTCAATTTTCCCTATTCTTTAAAAAAACCCTCTCATTTCCGTTGATTTCATCTGTGATTGGTCACATCCTGTCCCACTTCCACTTCCAAACTGACAGTACCCACCGTACCCAGTGGTCGTGTCGCTGCACCCTGTTTGCATGTCTCTCCAGGCTAGAACACTCTCCCATCAGCATACACGTCACTGAGTGTAAATGCTGCTCTAGCCCAGCACGTGTCAGTCTGTTGCACACGTGTCTCGATGGGTTTTTGTGTTGCATTCTTGTCCAAAAAAAACCCCCATAACATTGAAAGCTCTTTTCCTTTCGCCATTTGTCTGGTGTTTGTGGTGCCCTACAATTAAATTCACTTCCCTACTTCTTCCCCATTTTGCTGCATCTTGCAAGTTGTTTTTTTCTGTTAAATAATTGGTCTGTTTGTGTTGTCTAATGGAATCCCCCATCCCCACATCCCCATTCTTCCTGTCAACGTCCCATGTAAGTGCATGGCTTTGTGTGTCACCCTCTTAGCCTGAATGGGTTCATTTTGTTTCCTCTTAACCAAAACAAACCCTTGTCACATGAAATAACACATTCAGTCCAAATCCGGACCTGGTTTGAGCAATCAAATTGCAGAGGACTTTTAAAGAATCCTCACCGATCACGTTGACTAAATTTACTAAAACAGCGTTACTAATCTACTGTTTGAATCAAACCTTTTTTGTAACTGTACTAACAACCATTTTTGTGTCTGACTTTCCCTTACTTACAAAAGTACTAACCGATTTTGTTCACCCTCCAACCCTTTCAACTCTTCTCGGTATCAGCTTAAGAATCCCCACCTTCCTCCCATTTTCTCTCCCCCATCCCCATGGCAACTGTTGCAAAAACAGTACTCGCCCCAAGATCCCCTACTCTCCCAAATCTGTACTAACCTAGCAACATAGCTTCGTTGAAAACTCTTTATTTAGAATTTAAAGAAAATAAAAATACACCCTGCGATTACATTTTGACAAGCTGCCAGACACCTACTGAAGTCCAACTTTGGATAGAAATCTTTCTCTTGCTCTCTTCAACATCCAACCATCCTGCCAGTACATCTGAACTGGCTTTATCCTAAGCCAATGGGTGGAGGCGCTGTGTGTGATAAATAATATGCTTTATATGTGAGGTTTCAACTGTATGATTTAATATATTGTAACACTTCCCTCCCTGATAAAGCTCTCTGACAGTAGTCAAATGTAATGCCAACAAGGGTAAGTGCTTCATTTTCAAGGTAAGCATGTTGCTTCCTCTCTTGGACAGATAACGATGATGAATATATGAAGGCACAGGTAGGTGGATGTACTTAGTGGTTTAAGTGGTTTAGGACAGCAATTGCTTGCAAAAGAACCACAGGCTCTGAATGAAGGAACGTTTGGACGATCAAACTCTCAACTTGAAGGTAAAACATGATCTGTTCTCCCACAGAGAAGATGTTTGAACTTAGAGTGAGTTTTTTCTGACAAAACTAGTTTTCATTGTTGGTATCGAAGACCTGGCAAAATATACCTTCCAAATCTATTCAGTAAAATTCCCCTTTTCCATATTGGAAATGGTACGGCCAACAAACACTTCAAGGCCTGCCTTTATTCTTGTCATAATCCATTCTGTACCAGCTGGGCTCATCTAAACACCTCTTAATAGAGCTGCTGAGCATTTTCTCATACTTCACACTTTTTAAAGATGTACCCTAGCCAGCACATAAGTTGCTACCAGACTCCTGAACACAAATGAAGACTGTGAGTTGTCTTTAGCTCCATTCACATGCTCAATGGATGGTCCCATTTCACAAGTTGGGAAGTCGTTATTAGTCAGTTGAGATGGACAACAACCAAATAAATACTACCTAATACCATATTGCAAATTATGAATGACCCAAAAAGAAAGGTTGCAAATTGAGACATTAGCTTCAGTCCTCCATGTTTCTGTGATACAGTACTGTGCGAAAGTCTTTAGCCTTCACTAGCTTAGTTGTTTTGGATAAGTTGTAATGATTTTCCATATTGATTATCAGTCTCTTTATTCAAATACATCCAGATAATAATGTAAAACAACATTTTTAGAACAAAATGGCTTCTACAGGCAAAGGTCAAATTCAATGTGACCTCCATTTGTACTACCCACATCTTCCAACTCTTTCGGAGGGACTGTCCTGAAAATGATCTTCTGAAGTTCCAGGTATCTTCCAGCACTTCCCAGAGTTTTTCTTTAGATATAGGCTGTATTTTATATGTTTCTCTGTCCAGTCAATCCCATACTGTGGAGGCCGATCCACGACTGTCAGTATTTTTCGGCTTCTTATCTCTTTTAGTATAATTTCACTGCATTGGCAGTGTACTTGGGATTGTCATCATGCTAAAAAATGAAACCATTTCCAGTCAAGCCAAAGACTTTAACACAGTACTGTCCATGACACCAATCTTGCCAACTTTGCAGGTTTTATACCAACATTTTCTCGAACTTTATAGGTTCTTGTTCCAATTAAATGAAGCTCAGTATGAATTTTCCCAGTCAGTTTTTTTCATTTTTTGGCTTCATCTGATGCTACATGGATATAGAGTTTGTTCTCAATATGTTTGTCTACACTTGAACAGGATGTGTTTGGGACTCAAACTCACTCAAATGAAACGCAATGTACCAAAAACAGGATTTGGTTAGTCCTATCATATAGTGCAGTTTTTACTGCATTCAATAAGACATTTTGGTGCAATTTAAGAATGATCTGTGATAGTCCCAGCACAGTTGGAATCATGTTAACCCCCATCTACTTGATGTACTTCATGGGGCGTTCAGTTGCCCCCAGCTCACAGCCATAAAGCCAGATTTGGTCTATGACCCAGTAACACGCTCAGCTAAGCACTACGCAGGGCTCCACACAGAGAGCAGCTCTACTTCCCCATACCCTACAAAAGCTTGTTATTGTGTAGGCAGTTGGTGGTATATGAGTAACAAGCACAACAGAGAAAAAAATTGATTGAATACAATGGGAGGTTAATAACATAACAGAAACCATTCGCCCACCACGGGAGCATCAAGGCATGTGAATGGGAGAAATAAAATGCTTCTGATGATTTGAATACCAAGCAATGTGAATCATTTAGCAGTGCATTCAGCTGTAAACAGCACCAGTCCGTGTTTTCTATTTCTATCTGGTACACAGAGTTCAGTACAAAGCAGCAAAGTATATTTGGTTTCTGTGTGTGCTCGGCTAAACAGGATATTTGAAGAGCAGCTGGGTAAAAACAAAGGGATCCAACAGGAGCAGCAAGTTGGATTTGGAAAGGATCAGTTTAGTTTTTTATCTAAATAATCCCATTTTTAAGGATGCACTGATATTTCTTTGATGTTCATGAATGAAGGAACTTGGCCAGATTTATATACTTGAGTTGTTGCCCATTTATTATTTGAAAGGAATCCAGCAGAGTTAAAATGTCATGGAAAAGGAGACGAAAGCTGAGATAGAAATGTGTGATTGTCAAACAAAATAACAAAGAAGTGATCACACTTTCACAAAGACTAATTTACATGCCAAATATTTACTTCGGCTCAGGCCCTCTTAAAGACATATTTCAAGAAAAAAACAGATTTGTTTTCATTTTAGGAACCATTCATTTGTCCTGTAGGCTATCATTACCATTAGGTATAGAGGATTCACACTTGGAGCCCATAATGAAATATCTTGGGGAGCTTATACTAGAATTATGAAACTTACTGTATGTCATGTTTGATCGTATTTACCCTACAGAGGAGCTGGATCCAGAGTATCGAGACTTTAGTATGGTGTAACTCAGCTGCTGTAAGTTTGCACCAAAGGGTCTCTCTTGGATATTTGACTTCTCTTGAAGATGAGTAAAATATCCACTATCATATTTTTTGAGAAGAAGCTGTGTCTCGCAAATTCTTTATGTATGACTTCTTTTAAATAATTTCAAGTAAAAATCTATCTCCCATTCTGAGATGTGAAAAGCTTATTTCATCCACACTTACTTCCCGTCCAGGGGCACCAGGGTATCTCCTATCAACTTTTAAGATCAGAAACCATTACCCCCTCTGTCCAGTGATGCAAGGGCTTGTAATCCTTCACATTGAAAAAAGTCTCCAGTCCAGCTAACTTATGAACGATTACCCAATCACGTCAAAGAAAACATTTGGACGTTTGTTCTTCTTTTACATATTTTTAGACAAACACACGTGTTTCTTTTGGATCTTTGGTATATTGTCTTTTGGAGTTTTATTGGTGTATTAGTCAAACCTCTGTTCAAGCAATAAATCAACTCATAAATGGTGGTTTCTGCAGTCATATGTTAGATACAGCACTCAGACTCAAAGCTTTGATGACCCATTGCAGCAGTGGAATCTTGTGTTATTGAGAGAGAAAGAGAAAGAGAGAGGAACATTCACTGCAAATCTCCAATTATCCTTTTTAAATTGAGAACTTTAGAGGTGTCCGGCAGCTAGCAATGGTAGTCCCTCAGAGCCTCAGTGGGCACATCAAACCCTTAAAAATACCTTCAACAACCCTTCATAAAATAAGTCCCCAAAACCCAGAGATTGCCAGTAGCGAGGCAATAAAAATATTGATGCTGTTAGGTGCTCTCACCAACGTTTACATTTGAGAAACTTTGCAGGTTTTATCTCTTCCCTTTGATTAGTTGTTACATCCATTTTTTCCGCATGAAGTCCGGCCATTAGTAGATGGTTTCCCATTGTATTAACGTATTAAATCCCCTTCGCCGTCAGACTCCCGGTCCCCCTGTTTCTCCTCATCTGCCAAACGTAAAGTGTCTTTTGTCGCTATGAGTTACAGGAGGTTGCTTCCGCAAAAGCCCCATCCGAGATCTTCAAAGATGACCCCCAGCACACCACCACTATATACCGATGTTCGCTCTTTCCTACCGACTAGCCACAGCAGACATAAAAATGAGTTGCCCTGTTAAGAAGGGAAGTACAAAAAAAAACAATTACAAACAATTCAACAATGAAAACCTTTAAGAAAAGGAGAAGACAAGCACTCAGCTGGGGCTACTGATCTGTTAAGTGCAGTTGCTAAGTTTTTTCAGTCTTGTTCTTTAGAGAGTTTGTTAACTTTAAATTAAATTCAAGGTATTTGATGTCTTGTGCTTTTTCCTCTGCAAAACTGTGGAAAGTTATCACATTGTTCCTCAAGATCCAACATTAAACATTCAGGACTTCCAAATGCAAAATCATATTAAAAATTACCATAATTTAAAGTTGGACCGCAGATGAAATGAAGATAGTTTACCCTAGCTCCACTTCTGAGTGTGCTAAAGTAATGGAAAACAGATGGTTGTGTACACAAGTCCCCACAGTTTTGAGTTTAAAAAGTGAACATCTATGCAGAATAACAGATGCTGAATCAGAGACACGAGTGCTTCACTTTGGCCCAGGCCAGCTCAATTAGGATAATTAGACAATAAATTGGTCACTCACTGCAATAATCCTTCCTAAATCAAAGAACGTTATTTGTCAGGATGTCGGCAGAGCAGCGTAGCTGTAGATCTGATAGCAGAAACAATTAGCCAAATTATACTCATTAGCATCTTGTAGAAATCGAGCCATTTGCTGCAGTCTAATGAATGCAATGTAGAATAACAAGACTTATATTTGCCCCGGAAAAAAACACATAGTGGAGGAAATCTGTATCCATATTTGAGATGCATTCTCATGTGTTGAAGGATTATTGGACTCACTGTTCAGGAATTCTTTGAACTGACTAGATAGGACCCGGGGTTGCATTTAAAACAGTTTGTCATCTTATAAAGTCTTGCTTGAGATCAGTTCAAAAGTAGCCTGCTTCAGTAATATGAGTTTCTGATACTTAATATTACAGACATCAAAATTCAATTTCACCTAAAATAACGGGGGGGAAACTTAGAGAAGAGCCGTGAGGATTATCAAAGAAACCCCTTTATTAATCGTTTTTTAAATTAATTGTTGCGGATAGTAAGTCTTGTTTCTACATTTCAGTGTGCTCGATCTAATACCATTCGCCCGCGGCTGTGTGTTTGATTCCACTACGCACTTGCTGTTCCCTTCGCTATCAAATGTGCAGCCCAGGCTGTGTAACACTGCACACAAATATAAAAACCTGAGGCAGTTGAGTATTGAAAAAGGATTTATTTTTGTAGTTATTGGAGTGAGGACTTGTTTGTAAAAGGAATGTTGATGAAAAGCTATTCAAGTCACAGGGAAAAGCCAAATGTTGTTTCTGCACTTGACTTCTGCAACATTTGATTCAGCGATTAGTTTAGAGATTTGTTGCCAGGATAGCCACAAGTTCCAAAAATGGTGTTTTCTTTCTTCCACTAGTTCTATTACACATTCATCCCTGATAGTGTTTAGACGGTGAGCACAGCACTAAAGTTCTCTTAGCAACTGCACTCCAGAGTGAAAGTCCCCAGTCTGACCTGCACAAAAAGAAAACCAACCAAGCAATACCATTTAGGGGACAGCCCCACCTATCACCGGTGTTTAATCCAATTTCTTCCTTGTTTTTCCTCCTCATTCTTCTAATTTCTCTCCACTCTCATCATTCTCGATTTCCTATCCATCCCTGCTCTATTGTTTTTCTCCTCTATCCCTGTCTCTCTTATCTGTCTCTTTCGGGCCATGCCTATGCCAGGTGACCATCTCAGTGGATGGTATATTGACCACCACGGGTTACACCCAGGAGGATTACACCATGTTGGGTTCCGATGACTTCTTCTACATCGGAGGGAGCCCCAATACGGCCGACCTGCCCGGATCACCAGTCAGCAACAACTTCATGGGCTGCCTCAAAGATGTGAGTGGCTCTGTGTGATTTGACAGTTTGTGAACGTGTTCTGTTGGTAGCTCGTCAAATTTGCAACCATGCACAGCCTCTTCTTTGTATAGCATCTCCCTGCCTCATACTGGAGAGAGGAGCTTCATGCAGTGGAACAGATTCTGACCGCACCAGCTTGCAGGGTGCAGCTAGTTTAAAAATATCACACTGAGCTTATGCCTTGTCTGCTCGCAGGGTTTGGGCATTTTTTTGCCAGTTTCCTGCTTCCACTGAATCAGTCCACCATATACCTTAATCCCTGTAATACTTTGCTGGAGTTAAGTTCTGGTCTCTGCCTGTCGCTGACTTAGAGCTAGCATTACCCGTGGCAATGGGTATATATCCTGGAGCTAATAGGAATTCAAATATGTGGTCACACCAGAAGTTCTACCTGAAACAATGAATAATGAATTACTAATACTGGCACCTTCTACTAAGGGATGGGTGGCCAATCAGAAGAAATGGCCTAATGGTTGCTGTGGTTTTTAATACTTTTTTGTAAAAACAATTTGAAACTTGAGTGCCTTTTTTAGTTGGCGCTTTTTCTGATGTACGATGAGATACAGGCAGAGAGGAAAACAGGAGGATATCATGTAGTGTTGTGCAGCCTCATACAGCTTAATAAAAGTTCTGCAAATGTTCACATTTCATATACATTTCTGTGAAAGGAAAATGGTATTCATTAAAGTTCAGTTTGTGTTGATGTTGACGCCCCCTGTGGATAGCAAGGTGATTTATCACTTTTCAAAATCTTTTTTTCTGTACATATATAAGTAGTATTTTCTGGTTTGACTAATTAAACTCACCCATGTCTTTAATGGTAATGTCTAATGTGCAACCATGGGCAACCTCCGGTCTTGAAAAATGAAACCACTGCAGAAGTGTAAAATCCTGAAGTTCGTCGAGCGTCCACTTGAGGCTGGCTCCAGGAACCCCGGAAGTCACATACACATGACTGGCAAAAAATCTGTTTTTACAGCATAAATTAACATGTTTACAGCCTGGTACAAAAAACAAAATAGGTCTGATTAGTTATTGTCATCACTGTACGGGGGGTGAATTTTTTTTAAACGGCCCTGTTTTGATTTTGAAGATGATACGTGTTATCCATAGTTAGACACGTAGCTGACATGATTGACAGGTGGGCGCGATGTAATGGTTCATCAAGAGGCTTAAAACCTGCCTCAGCTCCAGCTCTCAGCTTGTCGTTAGGTTGACTGAAAGTTAGTCTGAGACAGGATTTCCATCATGGCAGCAGCTGCTGATGAGCCTCCGGAGCCCCCTGCAGGAACAGATGGCTGACCTCACTCAGGCTTCGTCCATTAATATTTACAGTCTATGTGTGCAACACACAATAAATCTTTGGCGTGGAATATTTTGGCTGTTTCAGAAGCATGCCGCCAACTGACTGACTGACACCTACCCTGCGGCAGGGGTTTACAGGCATATGAAATCACAAAGTAGAAATAGGCAGTTATCTCTCTAGTGGTCATGTTTGCTTTTGTAGGTCCTATAGAGGCATCCGTGTTAATTTCAGTCTGTTTCATACCCAACTAAAGCTACTCAAATGAGCTTTAAATACAAGGCAAATAACATAAAAATGTCTGAAATTTGGGGCAAGCGACTTAGACTGACAAGCTAATTTTCTCATCTTACCGAAAGTCACACAGTTTGTCATTTGGTCCATAGCAGAAGTGCAAAGATGTTTGTTTGTTTGGAATAAATTGGCAGAGGGAAGTATACAAACACATACATTACAGAGCTGCAGGAAAATACATGCAACATGTTTGACTGACTGACTGTAACGTCATCCTCACACATGCCCACACTAAAACATTTGTGTTGACTCCAACACAGTCACTTGAGAGTAATCAGTCTGTGCAGATTTTACTCTCATGCAGGATAGTAGGAGGTGTTAAACATACACTATCCTGAGCCTCTTTCAAGTGTTTACTTCCTCCCTCTCCTGCTAACAGCACTGCATACTAAACACCTCCACAGGCATTCGGCAGACGCAAACAGACAGATTCAGATTTATACTCATTGCCGTGGAAGAATACACACTCTTATACACAGCCACTTAAAGTCATGGATGGAAATGTAGAGGACAGTTGCCTTGTAAAAACTTTATTCTTACATCTTTGACAAAAAAATGACGTTTATTTCCTCCGGGGTTTTAATTCACGGCCTAACAAGCTGCCAAGAGGACCAATCACTGTTTAACGTATTATGCCCTTGTAAATGTAATGACTTGTGTAGAGGCGACGCAACATGGTGCCATCGCATTTCCTCATAAAACCGCGCTGATTGAATAAGTAATTACTTTTGCCATCACTTTAATGGATCGCACAGTAATCGGCCTATCTCTAACTTAATTATGCCTGCAGAATTACATTTTCATTATTTGGGTTGCTATCGGAAAGGATCCCCAGTGGGTCTTAAACTTCCCAAGGCGTTTAACTATCTTTGCTCTCATCAACACGAGGCTGGATTTACAGTCGACGTACAGACGGAGCACAGGAGAGAGGAGCAGGGTCGAACAGTGGAGAAAAAAAAGACAATGGTTAGAGCTAACCGCTGAGATGAAAATGAAGCAGTGTGAGTGAAGACCTGGGAATGGGAAGTCAGAGCAGATGGTTTGAATGTATAAGGCTGTTTGTAGTTTAGAAAGAGAGGAGGCTGTGCAGTAAAAACAAAGAAGGAAGGAGGGATGAATTCAATCTGCAACTTTAATATTTATGTTATAGAAAAGGGAACATGTTTCAATGAAAAATGTAGCAGTGTTTGACATTTTAATGGATTTCACAATGCAGACAAGAGTCAAAGAAAGGAATGAAAAGGTAAAAGTGTTTGTTGAAAGGTGAGAGTGTGCGAGAGAAAGGAGAGAAAGCTTCTAGACAGCATCTCAGAGAGACGAAGCGTTACAGAAAACATCAAACATCAAACATTGGCATTCATGGTTGACCTTCTGCCAAGGGCGGCTCTTTTCTCATTCACTTTTAGTTTGGGTCAGCACTGCAAAACATGTCTCAAAGCCTTGTCTAGTCAAGTATGAATCTAAAAATGATGTTTTCCTCAAATCAAGGGAAATACATTTGCTGACAGCTCGATGACACCCTCTCTTCTTTTTCCTGGAGGCTGAGTTTAGATAGATACGTTTCCATATTGTTCTTTTGGTTCCAGGTTTATTATAAAGTTGTACACATGTACTTTTTTTACCTGCACGTGATTTAGTAATTGACGCCCAAACATTAATTCCCCTGAAACTACGCTCTGTGAAAGATTTTATCCTAGCATCACCATAAAGGACGCTTATTGATGGGTTAACTTAAAGTAACACAGTTAACATAAGAGACACAGTTGTTAAATACACATGTCAAGTTTCATAACTCAAAATGTGAACAAGTAAGAAAAGGAATGTGCCAACCTAAATTCAAAGAAAAAAACCTGCAGCCTGCTGCAACACGACCCAAATGGGGGATTTTCAGAGAACCCGCCTCTTACAAAGCACATAGCCAATCATTGTTAAGAATACGCTGTGTGACCCTCGGTCTGCCAGGCAAACGTCAAACAGGTGTTGCAGCGATGGAAGCGGGCGAGAGAACTGGTTAAGATAGAAGTGATTGTACCCGACCTAAAAAGCCTCTGCATGTTTCTAATAAGCTCCACGAGCAGAAACGTGCTCAAACTAGGATCAATATTGGAGATGCTTTTGAAAAATGGAGAGAGGTTAGAACACAGAAAGGTTTACAGACCGATGCAGAGCTGGATAAACACTGAAGCTTCAGAGTCCACCACATGGCAACCTGCGTGAGCATCCACTCTAGAGAGGAGGGGGCTGGGGGAGACAGCTCTCTCCATTGTTCTGAATCTGGACTGCAGTACCAATTTTAAACACTAGGTGTCAGAGTTATATACTGCTCCTTTAACATCAAACTTAAGCAAAGCACAGACGTGATTCTGCTTAAGAAATTGTACAAAAGAAACATTCATGAAAGGTATAGAAAAGAGGAAATCTTGTTAAATTCAGTATTTCATTCAAGTATTTATTTTTCTCCACCAAGTGACTCTGTCGATATTTGTGTTAGAGTAGAGTAGGCAGTCAGTATTGTTAACTTTTCATATTTTCTATTGCTTCACTTGTTTAGTTATCTTCTTTTATTGTGTTAAATGACCAACTTCAATATACCAAAGCCTTTATAAAAGGCTGGTGGACTGGAGCTTTCTCCTTTCATAAATCTAGAGCCATGCTTTGCAGCTGGTTGAGCCTCCTGATTTGCAAGCTAAAGCATCACATTTCAAGTTTTTAAACAGCAGCACAACTTCCATCATTCTGAAACAGGAAAGAGGCAGAAAAGGACATTGTGTGGATGGCAGTTATGCAGGATGAATGTCAAAACACTTCCTGTGCATTTATTAAAAAAATAACCTGAGGGAACACTGGTCCTCTACCAATAAAGATTTATTTTAAATAGTTGGATTCAGACCCTCGAGTATTTTGGTTTTGGTCCTTTACTGGTCAGAGAGATAAAGTGTTTGATCCGGTCTTCAGCTTCCTGGAAACCTGTGCAAAGCTGTTTCTGCTGTTGTTGAGTCTTATAAGCTCAACTTCCCAGCTGGGGTGGAGCTCTAATGACCACATCAGCTGAACTGAGCCCGAAAGGGAACCAGGCAGAAAGTTACCGAGATAACCTGCAGTGAGAGTAACCGAGAGCTGCAGGTAGAGTGGTAGTAGTGGCTAAAAAAATAAAGATGAAGTAAGTAGACGGGGGGTAGACGGTGGTGTGTTTCATCCTGTGCAAGTTCAGTGGCACAGCTCGGATTATCAGTGGTGTTATGGTCCGGGGCAAGGCTTTCATGCCGCCACCGTGGTCAAACGCCTTTGATACGCTTGGCCGGCCCCCTCCAGGCAGCTGAAATCCAAAGGAAGAGCACAGCAGAAGACGAGTAAAAAGGCACCAAAAGAGGCTCTGAAGCCTTATGAAGTTTTTATTTGCCGTGTGTGTGCTCATACGTGTGTGTGTGTTCAAAGTCACCCACACGCCATGATCATACGCTGTGTGATGTATGCATGTTTTTTTTTCTCAGCTCCCAGTCAGAGTGGTGGGCTGTGAAATCAGGTCTCTCTTCTCCCCCCACAGTCTTGTTTCCACAGATTCCTCTCTCCTGCACGTCACCATCTGTCTCTCCACCACAACCCTCCGCCCCCGCCTCCCCATCTCCCTCCCAGACAGTGACCTTGCTATCGCCAATTTCACACTCCTCCCTCCGTGTCAGTCATTCTCTCAGTCTCTCTCCCCTCCTGCTTCTTCTCCTCACTCTTCCCACCTCCCTCATCACTGCTCTCCTCCCCTCTCTGTCTCTCATCTTCCCTTTCTCGGGGGCAGTTTTGTGTAATTAAGTCCATAGTAGCGCTGTTGGTAGGCCAGCTTTGCCACTCTGTCGGCAAAATTAAAAATTGATTTTTTAGACTGATTCCATGCAGCGGATGAATGCTTTCGCCCGCCCCCCTTGCCTTCGCTCTTTCACTCTCTTCGCGCTTTCTTTCTTCCAAATTCTTATTGACTCTCATCCTTTCGTGTTCAGCTTCCTCGTGGTCTCACCTCTCTTGATAAAGCTTTCTGGAGTCAACCAGGGCTCCAAATGAAATACCACATACAGTTTATTTGAAACTTGTAGTCTGAGAGTTCTGCTGTAAAGCTTGCCCTTTGCCCTTTCCTCTTTTACGTCATTTTAACCAAGGCAACAGCAATGAGTGCAGTGTACAGTACAGCTGAGAGTGCATCACAAACAAAGACAATGACTTTGTTGTCACTGCTCACAATATAAAACTTTTATTAGTAGACTACGCTGTCAAGTTTCTAGACAGTGCACAGTTTGCTTCCTTGGTTTATAGGGGAGACCTAACCTCCCAAAACTGAGGAGGACATATTACAAATGTCTGTTTAAAAAGCAGACAGACTCAAGGGCTTAAAGATATGAAAGAGAGGCATATTTTGTCTGGATGCTGAGTCAGCACATGCATTTATACAGAGGCTGCCCCTGACTGAGAGTAAGTTGTCTGGGTCTTTTGCCCTGTACAAAGCCTCAGATTATAGGATACACTCTCCACAGTTGTCCCTGCATGCCTCACACGTTAGTATCCCCATTCTGTCTCTGTATCACCTTTAGTTTTCTCTGGTGTTGTTCACCATCTTTTTTTCTCTAACTACCTCTTCTTTGTATTTTCTCACCTTATTTTTGCTCTATGCTTTTTGCATTTTGTAACCCATGCTCATCCTTTAATTCTATGTTCTTGTTTTTTATTTTAGACGACATAAATGGTTTTGAAAAGGTAGATCGAGACACACAAAATGAATGGCTCCAACAGCATTTCCAAGTCTTGACCTTAAACAACGATCTGTAATAGGGCAATCTTACCTAAACAAACGAGAAAAGCTGCATCAAACCTAACAGAGCTCTTACATTGAAACCAGAGGTGGCAGATTAAAGGTTTCATATGAATTGCAGAGTTTAAAGACACATATTTACCATGTACAGCCTGCTATCTGATCTACTGATCCAGCTAAAGAACACTTACCATGAACAGCCAATCACAGCTAAAGTAAAAGCAATCTAATCCTGGCTGCAAGCCCTCATTGTTGCCCTGATCAGTGACTCGTTGGATTGCTCAAAATCCCTCTGACTTCAGAAGTCTTTGACGTCTGTGACATGTTGAAAGCTGTCGTGATAATCTGTCTTTGTGGCTGTGATTTTCCATTTCTGCCTAATCGACCAGTTTGCATGAATTACGGACTCAAAGATGAAATCTCAGAGACATGCCTTGTTTGGTGTTGATTAGTATGTTGAAAGACAGTTTTTGAGGCCATATGTAGCTATTGCCGGTCTTCATATTGATATGGGTTACCAACCATGTGTTATTAGACCAGACCTGTCAGTCTGCTACCAAGTAGCTGGGATGTTCAAAAAGGACTTTTCTACGCAGGCTCACTGGAGCTTGGACATCAGGATTAAACATTCAATTTGAAGCTCCTGCGGGGAACTTTCAGGTTGTGTTGATCTTTGCACCTGCTGTGGACAATTGTACCTCTAGTCTCTGCTGATATTGTTTAGATTTAAATAAATGAATCATCCTGAATCTTTGCAATGAAAAAATTGTCAACAAAAGACTATATTCGCAGTATGCTGTTAATCACTGTGTCTGACAACTACCCTGCAGCAGCAGTTTCAAGCTCAAAATATAACTATAAAATCAAGTGCCGTGGTGGCAGCTTGCTAAGCATGTTGACCAATGCGTCCCTATCCCCAGCAAAGATTATTTTTGCTCCTCCATGGACTTCATCCTGATCCTGGGACATTCCCACACCAGAGGGGTTATATAAACCCTCCAGCGAGCTCTATAGTTCTACCTAGGGGTCTCCTCCCAGTTGGATGTGCCTGGAAGACCTCCAAAGGGAGGTGACCAGGAGGCATCTTAATCAGATGCTCGGACCTCCTCAACTGGCTCCTTACGTCAGAGCTCCTCACCCTATCTCTAATGCTGAGCCCAGACACCGTTTGGAGGAAACTGATTTCAGCTGCCTGTATCCGCAATCTCAGGTCACTAATCGTAGCTCATGATAACAGGTGAGGGTTGGAACGTGCTGTACATTAGTGCTGACGCTGCGCCAATCAACAAGCCCCCAATGATACTTGAATAACTTCACTTGAGGCAGATACTCACTCCCCACATCGAAGGAGCAATCCGCTGTCGTCTAGCACACAACCATAGACCAGCTACTTCTTTGTCTGCAAGGTTAAATTACTCTTTGTTTGGATGGAGATTGGTGACTTTGAAGAAAGTGATGTAACATCTGGTTCTGTGTACAAAAAAAAAGAAAGATCTGCATTAACAAAAGGTCTGTCTCTGCTGGGATCCTTTTTATGTACGTAATGTTGTCAGACACTTCAAATAACAGCCTGAGTGTCAGTGGAAACAGAAGTCGTTATGGCAGAAGTAAATTTGTCTGCAGTTATGAAATCACCACCATTATGGACCTTTTGTGGCTACTTGCTAAAGCAATCCACTGAAAGTCATTTCTACCTCACAAAATGTAAAAAATATGGCCTTGATTTAGAAATACTGAATTCCACTTGGTATTTATTTAACATTTCTTCAATAATATTAGAAGAAGACTTAGTCTGGATTTTCATTGTGAAGGAAGAAGCAGTCAAAAGTCAAGGTCACAGTAATCATTGGGATTCACATTCTCTGTAACAAGAATACCACAGCACATTCATTAGAAATCTGCTCATTCTCCGTGCTTCGTCTGTCATTAACTCACTTATTTATGACATATTTTGACCTCGCCAGTATCATTAGGGATCATCCTTTCGGCTAGACACACTGAGTTTCATGTCATTTTTACCACGGTGACGGAATAATTTGACCATGAAGTTTAATGGAATCACTGACTTCTACTTTTCACCAAATTTTGCAGCGAAAAAGACGGATACAGATGATTGGGGACTTGGTTGCATGGTGACATGAGAGACCCCTTCAGTCTTTCAATCTGTTGGAAAAGAACTGAAATTAGCCCCCAAAAATGATCCGTTTCTCGGGCTGGTATTCACATTCAGTCATCATTACCCAACTACAGATTTGAGCTGGTCTGAAAGTCGTCAAAGTCATCGTGTACAGCGTGTTTCCTGCCTCAAGGGATAACACCTACACAGATACACAAAAATAAATACCTGAACATGCAAAATGAAATGAATCTTCTCCCTCTCTCCTGCTGCCTTTTCTATCTTTACCTACCCCTCACTGTTTCTTACACCTTAAGCCAGACAAGCTCATGCCTTATTAGCTGCCAGTTTAGCCTTATCATAGATAATTACCAGGACTAATCTCTGCTAATGACTACATTATAAGGTGTACTGTACATGCAAGCAGGCTGGTGTGAATATGGAAGATAACCAAAGGAGGCTTAAGTTCAAGAATAACCAAGGAGATGTGGTTCACTCTGTGCCTCTGCCTGTGCGTAGGTGTGCTGTTTGACTACGACAGAGAGGGACAGGCAGAGAGAGAGAGAGAGAGAGAGAGAGGGTGCATAGATTAGAGAAGATAGTTACATCGGAAGAGAAACAGGGAAAAACAATGAGGAATGACAGCAGCAGGCAGAATTCTGTAGTCAAAGACCGATACAGGGAACAACGTATCACAAGGCGAGCTTTTTCAGTGCAGCAAATCTGAAAACAAGCCGGCACAACAAATAAGCAACCCATACTCAAATAACTCAGCATTACATTTTTTATTTACTTGATTTATGCACGGCTTTATGTGTACATCAAAATTCAGTGGCAACCTACGGTGTTTAAAAATGAAGCTAATGCCAAAGTGCAAAAAGCTGCAGTTCCTCGAGTGTCCTCTTGAGGCAGGCTGCAAAAGACCTGGAAATGACAGTGAAAAAAGTAAAGTCTGGTATTACATTTACATTACTCATCCGTGTTTTTATTTTACAAAGGATAAGAGTTATGCATAATTGGGTGTGGAACTAATCTGACTGCTATAGGGCTTTCACAGTTGCAGAAAACAAATAATATTTCCAGGAGGAGCTGTATGTGAGAACGCAGCAGGATATACTCCAGATAATTCACCTCGAGCCGATAGGAGGGGGGAGTGACGTTTGTATACTTTAACTGGAGTCGGTGCATTGACGACCACTACGATCTCCGTGCACGTAATGAAACGGCTGCATTATGTTTTCTGTTCGTCAGTATGTTCTTCTCCACTCTTTTGTCCATATTGTGATTCCGCTGAACTACACGTAACATTTACGTCACGTCTTACCTCAGGAGACCCCCCGCCCCCCCTCCTGTCTGACAGGGATAGTCTCCCACTGTGAGGAGCATAATGTGAACAGCCAGGTCAGGAGAATATAGAATAGAAAAAAGCAGGTCTCATGAAATGATCTAGATATTTTCAGGAGTGCATTTGTGAAAACGGCTCAAGCGAGCACTCTAGCTGTTAGCATGATGCTGAAGGCTCGCCTCAGCTCCACCTTATTTCCTGTTACTTAGATGACCGATAGTTAGGTTTAGATAGCATTTTGAATATGGCGATTGTCATGTGTGCTTCAACACTGGGCTTCAGAAACCAACTGGTGACGTGACAGAGACTACATTCATGTTCTTACAGTCTATGATTCAAACCAGCTATGTATTGTTTAAGAAACAATGCAAAACACAGACAGAGTTCAGCCTCGACTACGAAGAGAGCATGTCTTTGTGGTGTCTTAACTCGATCACCATTTAACAGAGCAGGCTGGATCAAACCTGTGGCTTATCCATATCAAGACATCCTTATAGCTGTGACTACAGCAGAAAACAAAGATAGAAATGTAGAGACATCCTTTTTTTGCTCTCAGTTACCTGTCAGAGTGTGTGTGGGGGAGTGTGAGAGAGCGTGAAGAGGGCTATAATCAGGAGAGAACACACACACAGAGACAGACGCAGAAACCTCGGCTGCTGCACACTATTACCTTGAGGACGGCCTCTCAAAACGATGTCTGCAGTGTTCAACAAATAAAAGGAAAGCTTAAAACTATGAAAGACAAGCATAATTTACTATGCCTTTAGCACTTAATCCATTATGAATGCACACAGTGAGGCAAAGACGCACACTTTGAGCTGAGACAATACAGCTGTGTTTCATCAAAGGCTGCTCGAGACATTTGCATTAAAGCTGCAGGCAACGTTCAATTCTTCTTTGCGTCTGAACGTTCCCCTGGAGCCTTTTCATCTTCTTCACATCCCTGTGCACATGTAGAGACATTTTGAGCTGCAGTTTGTGTACAAAAAAAACAAATAATTTGTTCTCTTTATTGATTTGTCCAAAAGTTAGAAGTTTCACACAATGCGAATCAGAGTTTGCTCCTCTGATGCACCCACACAACATCAACACTCACAGACATCAGTAGAGTCAATAGAAGCGTGCCCTCGGCAACTCTGGGGCCCCAAGTGGTTGCTCGGCGTTTGATTCTTCAAAGTGTGAGGGATTTCCGTACAAAATCCTGGAACTTCAGTTCACCGAGCGCTCATCTGACCTAAATTTTCTTGCTAAAGGATCGTGGGTTGCAGATGAAAAAACAGATTCTAAGGCAGGTTGTATCAGCAGTACTGCTGCTTTTAGATGAATTCAAATGATTGACTTTGGAGAAAGTCATGCATTTTATTCATGTTCTGATTCATCACTTGCTGACAGGATTTCCCAGCAGCCTCTATAACTGACACTTGAAATTAATTTGGGTAATTAGGATGCATCTGCAGGCTCTCATGATTATGGACAGAATGTTCTCCTCTGTTGCAGCTCATTTTTGCATTTTGGCCTTAGCGAGGTCCAATTTCATACAATATTTAAATTCAAGATGTCCTAATTAAATCCTCAATCAAAAGTCCCCACAACTATAGCTTGGTAACCACTGTCTCTCCTCTCTGCTCCCAGGTGGTGTACAAGAACAACGACTTCAAGCTCGAGCTGTCCCGTCTGGCTATCGAGCGCGACCCAAAGATAACCCTCAACGGCGACTTGGTGTTCCGCTGTGAGGATGTAGCAGCCCTGGACCCAGTCACGTTCGAGACCCCCGAGTCCTTCATCTCCCTGCCCAAGTGGAACACCAAGAAGACGGGATCTATCTCTTTCGACTTCCGCACCACGGAGCCCAGCGGCCTCCTGCTGTTCAGCCACGGGCGCCCTCAGGGGCCCAAAGAGCAGAAGCCCGGCAGGGAGCTGAAGACTGATTACTTTGCCATGGAGCTGCTGGACGGGTATTTGTACCTGCTGATTGATATGGGCTCTGGGAAAACAAAGCTGAAGGCCAGCAACAAGAAGGTCAATGATGGGGAATGGTGCCATGTGGATTTTCAGAGAGAAGGAAGGAAAGGTGAGTGCAGCTTAAACTGTTAAGACAAACAGCTGATCTCAGATAACACTGTTTATATGCTAACTTTTTATTGCTTTCTTTTTGGAAGACATTTAATTCACATTCACCGTCAGCATAGTAATGAAAAAAGATCCAGATTGTTGTCAATCCACATTTCTGTCACGCACTTTACTCTACACCCAGTTGTGAAAAAACTGAAAATCATTATTTGTGGAGCGCTGGTAGCTTAGTGGTTAGTGCGTGCGCTCCATGTGCAGAGGCTATGGTTCTCAAAACAGGCGGCCCAGAATAGTCAACCTGTGGCTCTTTTCCTGCATGTCATTCTCTCTCTCTCCCTGATTTCTGACTCTGTCCACTGTCCTATCTCTAAATAAAGACATAGCTCCCAAATCAAAACCTTTAAAATCAATAATTCTTACATATTATTTTGCAAAACCTTAACTGTGCACTTAGACTTAAAGGAAGAATGTGTGACATGTGACACATAAATATATCAGAAATCAAGTCTATCCTGGGTAAATGTCTCTCTGAGTCATGACTGTCTACAATGAGTGAGAAGCTCGAGTCCCGCTGGCTGTGTTGTTGTTGAAGCCGTGTTTACATCATGTTTACATGGACGGGACAGCCAGCTTCTCCCCTTGCGTATGAAGCTTTAAAGATCCCATATTATGCCCTTTTTGGGGTTCATATATCTAATTTATGTGCCTACTAAAGTACGTTCACAATCGCTAATGTTCAAAAAAAGTGTCAGTTTTCATGTACTGACGATCGATGCAGCCCGTCTCATCTGCCTGTGTTTGCAACGCTCTGAATCCCCCCCGAGCAGGGTCCCCACGTGTGCCAAGTCTGACCTGATTGGTTGGCCGATCTGCTCTGTTGTAATTGGTCAGTCGTTCGGACAATTCTCGGAAATGTTTCGCCCCTTTTACCATATTGGGAATGTCGCTAATGTGCAGCATGAGCTTGTGCTTGCCACAACGAGCCAATGGGCTTGGATCAGTGACATCATCGCAGTGTGATGTCACACTGCCAATTTTCAACGAGGGGGGCTAGAACCGAGCGTTACATGCAGCTACTGCTAACAGGAGGAGGTAGGAGAAGCCGCGTTTCCGCGGACTTTCAATTTTTGCACATAGATGTGACTAAACATGCACAAGACATCTGGAAAACACAATAAAGAGCATATAAAACCAGAAAAAGCATAACATGGGACCTTTAAAGTTTGTTTTGGTTTCATGCTGGTGCTCAACAGCGACATCTACTGGATCAAAAAGTTGCACATTCTTCCTTTAATGTGGACAAGCTCTTATTTAACTTTTTGATATTTCTTAAGAGCTTCTTTAGACGGCAAAGTTGAAGAGGACATTGGGTTAGAAGTTCTCACATAGTGTCACAAATTGTCACTCACAGAGAGGGAACTCGGTTTGCTTTGTCTGCAACAGTCTAACTCTCTCTGTGCTAATCAAAGCACATGAAAACAAAAGCTAAGGCATCCTCAAAACACGCTGTCAGTGATACATGTAGCTGTATTTGTTGAAGGTGTGTATAGATCTTTTAAAAACTAACACCATATGTCCTTATTTTGGGGGTTGAAATGACTAAATGTAAAAAAATACAATGAAGTAATTTACAAGAATAGAGTACATCACTTCATCTGGCAGCTGTGAGACTAACTGTTATGGATGCAACCTAATCCTGCAGGACAGAAGAAATACTTAAGTTTTGTAAATTGCTGCTGTCGATTCCTTCAGCTGGGAACTGTAAAACAGGCTGTTAAGGCTGCAGCATGTTCATTCAGGGCAAAGGTGACCAATCAGGAATATACAACATCAAAGAATTTGCACTATGAGCTTGTTTTTCCTAATTAGAGGCTCATTTGTTTTTAGTGACTGACAACATTACCAAAAGGATTACTGCAGAGATCGACTTCATGTTTAGGAGCTTTTAATGACCAGGAGCAGCTTTAAGGCCTTCCTTCAAAACCACCAGACTCCATTAACAATCCGTCTCTTTTATAAAAACACAAGCGTTGCTGGTGTAGCACCGTCATGACTGATTAGTTTCTGTTATTGTGTTGTGTCTATCCTGAGTTAAGCCTGTAATACTATTCTGTCCCTGAAGCGTGTTCCGTCTACGCACAAACTGACAGATAGCTAACAACAAGAAGCAGAGAAAGTCGAACACAGGAGTAAAGTTGAGGTGTTTTACTGATTCTCTTTTCTCTTCTCTTCTTTTTTGTAAAACTGAAATAAATCCAAATTACAATGTTTCTGTTACAAACTGAACTCAAAACACAGCACAAATGAATTTTCACTGCATGCACATGTTAAGACAAGAAACTACATTTAGCTTGCTTTATATTTTTAAACCATAGAAAATGAAATTATCACAAAGTATGTTTTTAATCCTAAAAACATTAATTCCAAATTATTTATATGCACATTTGTACAAAACACAGAAAAAGTAGCTAAACTTACAAGCAAAGGCTCTCCAAGGCACACACGCAAAGGAAAACAGGAGAGGAGCTTTCAGTCTGACCGCATGGAGAAATATTTCACACACTACAGGTTTTTTCCTGGTTGACCTCTAACCTATGAGTCACATGATCTGTACTGACCAATAAAAAACACTGAACAGTTATCATCTTTTTACAACTAACTGCCACAAGGAGGTGCCAAAAAACATGACTTTGCAGGCCACAGAACGTGTGCCATGACACTCCCCGTCTGGTATTACTTAGATACCACTTATATAACTATTTAAGAACAATAGGAAAGACTTCAAAACATCAGTCCTTGGTCGACATGAGAAGAACTGTTTCCGAAACAGGTCTGAAGAATGTTTTGATAGTCCCATGTCTCGAGACTCTGAGCTCGACCTTCCTGACCCTTCCATCATTACAAGCAAATGCCTTGGTCACAAGAGCCATGGGCCACTCATTTCGCTTGGCTTGGGCATCTTTCAGAAGGACCACGTCACCTTCCTTCAGGTTTTGTCGTTCCTCTTGCCATTTGCTTCGACTCTGAAGCGTCGCCAGGTATTCCCGCCTCCATCGACTCCAGAAGGTGTTAGCAAGATGCTGCACCTGCCTCCATTGTTGTCTGTGGAGGTCAGATTCCTTGAAGTCGCCTGGAGGGGGTAAGAGCGTGCAGACCTTTTGAGTGAGGAGCATAGCTGGCGTCAACAAGAAAGGTGATTCTGGGTCCGTTGAGATAGGAGTAAGAGGCCTTGAGTTGATGATTCCTGTAACCTCTGCCATCAGGGTAGACAACACATCATGTGTCAAGCGAGAGAGGCTTGTCTGCCGCAGCATGGAATCTAGGATGCGCCTGGAAACCCCTATCATCCGCTCCCAGGCTCCTCCCATGTGGGATGCATGAGGCGGATTGAAGTACCATGAACAGCCCTCCTCACTAAGGTGCTTTCTCACTCTTGATTCATGAGGATCAGTCAGCAGGATTTCCAGCTCTTTGCAGGCGCCCACGAAGTTGGTCCCGCAATCCGAGCGAATCTGCTTGGCAGGTCCACGCAAAGCAAATAACCTTCTCAAGGCATTTATGAAGGTGGATGAATCCATGCAGTCAATCAGCTCAATGTGTATGGCACGAGTGCTCATACAGGTGAAGAGAACGGCCCATCTCTTGCTTTGTGCCTGCCCTCCTCGCGTACGTCTTGCGACGACTGTCCAAGGGCCAAAAACGTCCAGCCCAATAAATGTGAATGGTGGTTCAGTGCTCAGGCGATCGATAGGCAAGTCCGCCATCTTTTGCTCAGTTGCCTTCCCACGCAGCTTGTTGCATATCACACACTTGTGAAGTATGCTGTTTATACGCTTCCTAACACCAACAATCCAATACCCAGCAGTGCGAACAGCAGCTTCAGTGAAAACACGACCCTGATGCTTGACTCGTTCGTGATAATGTTCCACAAGCAACTTTGCGGTATGGCTGCGACCTGGAACAATTACAGGGAATTTTTCTTTGAAGTCCAGAGCAGCATGCTTAAGCCGGCCTCCTATCCTGAGAAGGCCTCTTTCATCCAGGTAAGGGTTCAGTTTTTTCAGAGCACTGTTCCTTGGAATGTCTTTTCCATTGGCAATGCAGACAAGCTCTTCCTTGTAAGCCTCTTTCTGCACACTCTTGATTATGACTGTTTCTGCTTGCAACAGTTCCTCTACTGTGCGAGGCTTTGTGCAGTGGTGCCACGATCTGCAGGTTCTGTCTTGACCATCAGTTGCCTTATAAGACTGGACGATGTGTATAAGAGAAGCTGTGGCTCTTACGAGTGACTTCCATGAAGAGAATCGCTCAAAGCGTTGGTCTCCTAGGTAGGAGCTCTCAGTGGATAGAATGGTGACGAGAGAACGAACTTCTACATCTTTGTCCGGCTCGATGAGGTCGAACCTCTCCTCTTCTAGAGATGGTTTCATGTCAACTTCTGACAGGAAGGCAGGTCCTGTAAGCCAAGTAGTGGTGCTCAACAGAGCTGCTGGTATAGAGCGAGTGGCGTGGTCTGCTGGGTTATGCTTTGTAGACACATAATGCCATTGTTCTGGACTTGAGACCTGCCTGATACGCTGCACTCTGTTGCAGACGTACACATAGAAACGTCTTGTCTGGTTATAGATGTATCCCAGGACGACTCTGCTATCCGTGTAGAAGTCCACAGCATCTGGGATGAAGTCCAGTTCACTTGTGACCATATCCACTATCTCTGCAGCTAGAACCGCAGCTCCTAATTCCAGTCTGGGAATAGTATGAGCAGCTTGTGGAGCTAACTTCGCCTTACCAAGGACAAATCCAGTGTGACATGCTCCTTCTCTGTCAATGACACGTAGATATGCTACCGCTGCAATTGCTTTGACGGAAGCGTCTGAGAAAATGTGCAGTTCCTTTCTACGGGCTGTAGAGAGGGTAGTGGCAGCATATGGTCTAGGAATCTCCACCTGCTGGAGATCATGCAGGGATTTTCTCCAGGTGTTCCATTCTTCTTTCCTGTCTTCAGGAAGGGGGGTATCCCAGTCAAGAACCTCACTTGATATTTCTCTTAGCAGGAACTTTCCCTGAATGGTGATGGGTGCGACGAACCCAAGTGGGTCAAAGAGACTGTTGACCGTAGCGAGTATCCCTCTGCGTGTAAAAGGCTTCTCTGTGTCAGCTACATGAAAGGTAAATATGTCCTTCTTCAGGTCCCAGCTAAGTCCGAGACTGCGTTGGATAGGAGTAGGATCAACATCCATATCGAGGTCCTTGAGTCCTTTCGCACGATCTTCTGTGGGAAAAGCATCCATTACTCCTTTGTTGTTAGAGGCAAACTTGTGAAGTCTCAGGTTTGAGATTGCGAGCATCTCCTGTGTCCGTGCTAACAGGTCGATGGCTCCAGCTGTTGTGGGCATTGACAGAAGTCCATCATCGACGTAGAACTCTCTCTCAACAAAGCGCTTGGCATCTGAACCATACTCCTCTTCACCATGGGCAGCTGCACGTCGGAGACCATAAATGGCCACAGCAGGAGACGGACTGTTCCCGAACACATGCACCTTCATGCGGTACTCGATGATAGGTTTGCTGGTGTCATTGTCCTGGAACCAAAGAAAACGAAGGAAATCTCTGCTGTCCTCTCTCACAATGAAACTGTGGAACATCTGCTCGATATCTGCAATTACAGCCACTAGTTCCCTTCTGAAGCGCAGTAGAACCCCAAGTAGACTGTTGTTTAAGTCTGGCCCAGAAAGAAGAACGTCATTCAGAGAAATACCTTGTTTTTTCGCGCTGGAGTCGAAGACAACCCTGATCTGACCCGGCTTCTGTGGATGGTATACTCCAAACATGGGTAGGTACCAACACTCCTGGCCGTCTTGCAGGGGAGGGGCTACCTCAGCATGATCACGTTCAAAGATGTTGTTCATGAAGGTGACAAAGTGAGTCTTCATCTCAGGCTTCTTCTCCAGTGTGCGTAGAAGAGAAGTTAAGCGTGTCAGTGCCTGGTCTCTATTGTTGGGTAACCGCTGGCGTGGTGTTTTGAATAGAAGTGGTGCCACCCAACTGTTACTGTCATCCATGAACATCTCTCTATCCATGATTTCCAAAAAAAAGCCTGTCTTCGATAGACAGTCCAACTTTGTCATCATTCTCTGACCTTTCAAAGATGGTGCTTCCAACGGCACAGCCATCAAAGACGAGGGTGTCCCATGTTAGAGAAACTTCAGGTGGAGGCTTGACGCTGAACTTCTCCTTGACACAGAGTCGGTTAGGACATGGAGGAAGAAGAGAAGGTCGTCCATCGTCAAGTACATGGGTGCGGTAAGTACCTACAGCTGCAGGCTTGTGTACTGATCCCAAGCAGACATCTCCCACCACGACCCAACCCAGGTCAAGTCTCTGTGCGTAGGGGGCGTTATGGGGTCCATTCCGTTGCTCCCGCACTTTGTGGACCTGAAGGATGTCACGACCCAGGAGTAGAAGAATCTGGGCTTCTGGATCCCGTGGAGGAATGCAATGTGCAATGGGCCTTAGGTGAGCATGCCACTGTGCCGCCTCAGGAGTTGGTATTTCAGCCCTGTCATCTGGCATATTGTTGCATTCGATCAAAGTTGGCAGTTTAACCTTTGTCGCCCCATCTAAGGATTCAACAATGAATCCTGTGGCCCTTCTCCCTGTGGTCTCGGTCACACCAGCACAGGTGTGTAGTGTGTATGCTGAGTTTGCTCCCTTGACATTCAATAGGTCGAAAAACTCTGTTCTTGCGAGCGATCTGTTGCTCTGATCGTCTAAGATTACATAAAGCTTGATTGCCTTCTCTGGGCGGCCCTCTGGGTAGACGTTAGTTAGGCAGATCTTGGAACAGGACCTTGTAGTGCTACCATCTCCGCAGACTTCAGTGCACTTCGAAGTGACAGCAGGTTGAGGTGCTTCAGCTTCTCCCTCCCCGCCGTGCTCTATTGAGACTGAAGTGGGTGGTCCTGGATGAAGGGCTGCAATGTGAAAGTCACTGTCACATTCCTTACATTTGATGACTGCCTTACAGTTCCTGGCCAGATGAGTGGTTGCAGCACAGCATCTGAAGCATATGCCATTTTCTTTTAAGAAAGTCTTACGGTCGTCTAGAGGCTTGTTCCTAAACCCCCTGCAGCGTTTGAGAGGATGAGGCTTCTTGTGAAGTGGGCATTTCTTGTCAACATCATCCAAATCATGGTTTAAACTGCTTGTCTGGTTCACATCTGGCAAGACCTCCGTCTTGTGGGTGTAGACAGAGCTTTTCCCTTGCCTCTTAGCTGGCTGCTCTATTTTTGTCAAACTTTGATTTCCTGACGAAAAGGCAAAGCTTGGATCATTGCGTGTCCGTGCCTCTCTGCAGATGAAGTCACAAAAAAAACGAGAATGGAGGAAACGCAACATTGTTTACAGCTTTGTAGTGGGAACCTTGAGCCATCCACTTCTCCTGCAGACTGTAAGGTAACTTGTCTACAATGGGTGTTACTCCGCGGGCGGTGTCGAGATAGGTAAGTCCAGGTAAGTGGCCTTCATATTTAGCAGACTCCACCTCCTGTAGGAGATCTCCAAGCTCCCTAAGTTTGACGGCATCTTTGGTATTAATCCTCGGAAAATTGTCAATCCTGTCAAACAGAGACCTTTCAACAACCTCCGGGGAGCCGTAGCAGTCTTCCAAACGTTCCCAAGCTTTCCTTAAGCCTGTAACAGGATTGCCTACGTGCACGGCCCGAATCCTCCTCACATGATGTGCAGACTGTTCTCCCAACCATTTTGACAAAAGGTCCAGCTGCTCACTAGCTGACAGGTGCAATCCTTCTATGGTATTTGTGAAAGATGACTTCCACGCCCAGTAGTTCTCAGGATGATCATCAAACTTGGTGAGTCCTGAGTTAACAAGCTCGCGACGTGCTAAGTACCTAGCGACGTCACTCATGTTGGTGTCTGTGTTGAGCGGTGGCTGTGGCGTAGTCTTATTAGGTGAGGAAGTTAATGGTGGTTCTGGGATGTTATGATCAATCACTGGCGTTGCCCTCTGGAGCGGCTGTGCTGTATAATCATTGTCAAGCCTTTCGTACGAAGCACCACCGTAACGAGCTGAATAGCGTTGATGCCTCAATGGTGTTCCAGATCTTAAATCATGGATGATGGGCTGTAGGGGTGGCTGATATGGCTCAACACCTACAGGTGTTGTCGACCCTAGCTGGGACTGACACTGGATGTAGTCGCGAACGCGTTCAGAGACATCTCCTGCTTCTGAGTTATTCTCTCCACGCTCACTTTCTGCTGCTGCCTCCAGCACTTTTGTCTCAGCGATGGCTGCAGCTAACTCACTTTCATGCTTTAGAGATGCTAGAGTCGCTTCTATACGAGCTTCTGCTACTTTCAATTGAGCCTTTTCGATCATTACCTCAGATTCCTTCTTGAAGAATTCAGCCCTGGCCCGGGTTGCCTCCAGTTTGGCACGAGCCTTGGCTGCTGCTACGCTGGCTCTTGAGCTTCTTGATCCGCTTGTTGAAATGGAGGCTATGGATCTTGTCTCCAATGCTTGGCTTTGCTCTGTTGCATCTTCACTCTTAAAGGTTTTCTCTGCCATCATGTATTGCTGATGCCGCCTTGGCGTATGAAGCGCGATGATGAGCCGGGAATCCTTGAGGAGAAGCTTGCTTTCCTTGAACAGTAGTACCCGCTGTAAGGTTGCTTTTTTACTATTCTGTCCCTGAAGCGTGTTCCGTCTACGCACAAACTGACAGATAGCTAACAACAAGAAGCAGAGAAAGTCGAACACAGGAGTAAAGTTGAGGTGTTTTACTGATTCTCTTTTCTCTTCTCTTCTTTTTTGTAAAACTGAAATAAATCCAAATTACAATGTTTCTGTTACAAACTGAACTCAAAACACAGCACAAATGAATTTTCACTGCATGCACATGTTAAGACAAGAAACTACATTTAGCTTGCTTTATATTTTTAAACCATAGAAAATGAAATTATCACAAAGTATGTTTTTAATCCTAAAAACATTAATTCCAAATTATTTATATGCACATTTGTACAAAACACAGAAAAAGTAGCTAAACTTACAAGCAAAGGCTCTCCAAGGCACACACGCAAAGGAAAACAGGAGAGGAGCTTTCAGTCTGACCGCATGGAGAAAATATTTCACACACTACAGGTTTTTTCCTGGTTGACCTCTAACCTATGAGTCACATGATCTGTACTGACCAATAAAAAACACTGAACAGTTATCATCTTTTTACAACTAACTGCCACAAGGAGGTGCCAAAAAACATGACTTTGCAGGCCACAGAACGTGTGCCATGACAAATACACCAAAGTCCCACAACAATTAAAAACAAACTATTCAATCAGGGTCCACTGTGCATCAACGACTGTGTCGTGGTAGAAAAACTGTTTTTGATAATGGAGTCTGGTGGCCATGAAGAGGAAGACTTAACAGCGCTTTCTTTCTGGTTAAAAAAAAAAAAGGATTTCACCTTAACCAACGTTGTGATCTTTTCTCTTATGTTATAACTTGAATTTCCCTCGGGATCAATAAAGTATCTATCTATCTATCTATCTATCTATCTATCTATCTATCTATCTATCTATCTATCTATCTATCTATCTATCTATCTATCTATCTATCTATCTATCTATCTATCTATCTATCTATCTATCTATCTATCTATCTATCTATCTATCTATCTATCTATCTATCTATCTACTGTATCTCTAAAACAGTTAACATACTTACATCTGTCAGTGACTAATACAAGTACATTCAGTAAGGATACTTCAACAAGCAAATATGACTTTGAAAAAGGTATGTTGCAGTGACTGGGGTCTGTCTTGCAGCTGCAAACTACTTGAGCAATTTCAGAAGTTTTTGCAACCATTTAAAATCTAAAGGGCATGGATTTTTAAATATCAGAAATCACCTTCAGTGGGTTTTATGGATTAATGTTTCCTGTTCGTTGTTTCGATGTCTCTGGACTCCATGTGGGCACAAACAGAAGCATCTGCAGGCCTGAGTGTGTTGTGTCTGATGAATGTGCTGTAGGTGGGCAAGCACCTTGGACATTATATCTCCCCTAATGACGTCTTATAATGACGACGGCTGTGAATGAGAGTCTGAGTTTGTGTGTCTGTGAGCGCGCACGCATGTGATCTCACCGCCGCTGCTGCTGCTGCTGTAATTGGCTTTTAATAGAAAATTAAGACGGAGTCGTTAATCACCGAAAGAGAGAGGGGGCCTTTTGTTTCAGCCACTCCCTGCTGCATTCTGCTTCCCTTCTCCTCCATTTAGCCTGTTCCAGACACCTTACACACACACACACACACACACACACACACACACACACACACACACACACACACACACACACACACACACACGCACACACAGTTGTCTATTCTCTGTGTCTTTTGTATGCCCCCCTGTCTGTGTTCTCTGTCCCTAAATCATTCACTTACTGCCTCCCCACCCCTCAATTTACTCACCTGCCCACTCACCAAGCCATATGACCCCCCCGACCCCCCCCCCCCCCCACACACACACACACACACACACACACACACACCAACCCCCTCCCTCAGCTGTTCAGACCACTCAGGTCTTCAATCGATGTCATGAGTCATTAAAAAACACACTTCAATCAATCAGAACATCCAAGGTTGATGCTCAGACACACACACAGAAGTTGTTTCCCTTTTGTTTTTACATAACTGATGTGATACCTGTGTATCTGATCGCATACACACAGCCCCCAAGATGTCACTGATTGGTGTTTAAACACGTCTTTTAAAGCCTAGGGTTCAGCATTTTGACCTCTGCAGTATTGTGTTTTTTTTTCAAAAAGAAGTGACTGTATTTGAAAGGGGTTGAACACATGTCTCTATCCTGGTTTAAGGACAACAATAGTAGTGACCTGTCATTAACAGAAAGCCATACTTTACAGTAAGACCCTGCTTATCGTCTGACTTCCTCAAAGTAGGACCCCAGATTACCAAACAAACAGTTAACCATTGAAAGGAAAGTGTTTACCGATGTTGTTAACAGAACTTAGGGTCCCGATGTTAATTTGCACGCCCCATGTACAGAGACCTTAGTCCTTGAAGCAGGCGGCACGGGTTCAAATCCGACCTGTAGCTCCTTTCCTGCATGTAATTCCCCTCTCTCTCTCTCTCTCTCGCCCCAGCTTCTTACTCTGTTCACTGTCCTGTCTGTCAAATAAAAGAATTTAAAGCCCAAAAAAGCACTTTTCAGAAAATGATGTTTTTTCCATCTGGTTCCATAGATCAGACTTCTTAACTTGTCCAACCAGTAGCACTGCCCCCTGCTGGCCAGATTAGATGCTGGTTCAAGGCACTTCCACCATGACCATATGATGCATCAACTTCTGTGTTACAGTCTATGATGTCATTCTTTAATAGTGACAAATGTCTGATTAAATTTAATAATAAATTGCTTGTTTTCTTGTGTGTTAGGCTCCATCTCAGTGAACAGCCGCAGCATGCCCTTCAGCTCCCCAGAGGGCAGTGAAATCCTGGATCTGGACAGTGACATGTACCTGGGCGGGCTCCCCGAGTCCAAGTCTGACCTCATCCTGCCGCCTGAAGTGTGGACAGCGCTGCTGAACTACGGCTACGTAGGCTGCGTACGAGACCTCTTCATCGATGGCAAGAGCCGCGATGTGCGCCGTCTGGCTGAGATCCAGAGCGCATTCGGCGTCAGCAGTTTCTGCACCCGCGAACTTCAGAAGCGGTGCAGCAGCGCCCCCTGCGGCAACGGAGGTCTGTGCAAAGAGGGCTGGAACCGCTACATATGTGATTGCACCGGCACTGGATTCCTGGGTACTAACTGTGAGATAGGTAAGCAGGGAGGTGTTGGAGAAGAGAATGTTTTTATCGATCAATTATCAAAGGGATGAAGCCTTTTAAATCAAGACCTCAGGTGTTTTTTTTTAACTACATTAAAATATGTTAGTGGATCCAGTTTGCACTAGGTCAAAACAGTTTCACTCACAATTCACAAAAGGAATTACACTCATTCTTAACAAACCAAAGTAACCTTAACATCAATACACTGCAGTTCCTTGCACAAGAACCCCCCCCCAACAATTTTTATTTTTCTGTTACTGCAACATGTAAAGGGAAAGGACAGGCTTTCTCTGTAACGGACCAACACCTAAAAATCCATAATTTCTAGGAGGAGAAGATGGATTTCACAGTGATTTACTACTTAAAATAAAACGTTTTTTAAAATGAAACCCCTTGCTAACATCAGGTGTAAGTGTTTGTCATCAGCTCAGTATTTGAACCCACTCGCTGTCATCACAAAGATCCATCATTTTTGAACGAGGGCACCTTTTTTAGCGCTGCACCTAGAGGTGATTTTGGGAGTAGACGTCCTTTTCTCTTTGTTTTTCAGTTTACAGTCAGTCTACCAACTTGTGAAATGAGAGTTGGAGTTGAGAGTGGACGTCTGTCAGCTGCACTTAGCTACAGATGTCTGTTCATTGAGATTAACAAATGCTAAATAGTTGTAAAATGATAGTGACTGGTTTATGATGGCATCATGGCCCATGCCTTCTGCTTCTTTTTTCTTTTCCAGCATTCAATCAATAACTGCTGTAGAAGCCAATACTACATGATACTAATACTCCGACTATAAATGGAAAATAGAACGCGCCCTGCAAGTTGTGTTTCTAACCCAAAGATTCTACATCTCTATGCACAATATGTTCATAGAGATTAAAAGTAATGCATCCAACAGATGTCTGCATTATCCTTCTCTATTTGAACTCCAGGTTATCACCCTTTGAAACATTAAAGAAGTGTAGATACCTATGCAAGGCAGTGTGTTCTTTAATTGAAAGTAGAAGTAGAGATATAAGGAACACAAACAAATGAAATATTGTAACTTTTTGTACACTCCAGTCAACAAGGCAGAGACTTAAAACAAGTACAGGCATTCAAGCAAAATGAGCGTTTCCACGCATTTGACAGCGTGCTGCCTTGTGTTTGACACAACCAAACAGCTGCTGTATAGTAGGGGTAAGTGCTCCAGAGGGAGCTGGTGTGTGTGAACCAAATGCCACCCAAGGCAGGGTGGCTTTAGGGTCTGCTGGTTGGGATGGGGCGGGGGGGATCCATGCAAGCAGACACAGTGTGGCAGAGCAGCCAGGCCTACCGCCGCCATCTGTGCCAGTCACGCAAACCGAGGTGGCTGGTACGCAACAGCGCTGGGAGGTGAGCCAGTCAAATGGCTCCACGTACGTCTGATTCATCCCAATTAGTTGCAGACGCCTCGCTTCATGGTTTGCCTATGCGCGACGGCGGGGGTTGAGTGAGCCATGACAGTATGGGATTTTGAGGGACAAGGAGGGTAATGAGGGAAGGAGAGATTGGATTCAAATCAGGACAGTGGAGGTAGAGGATGAAATGTCTCTATTTTGAAGGGTGATATTTTGAACAGTTTTCTCTTTCGGTGCTGAGATGAGTTGAGGGGAGTTTTAATGATGCTCTTCTGCCATCTAGTGGTGCTTTATGTTAATGCAGGGAATACAGATGTGCCTTTTCTAATAACCAGCCATGTACAGTATTTCTGTGGGGCAATATACTGAGTGAACAGATTAACAGAGTGCAAGGACAATCAATGTTATCGACTAGGGGAAGAAAACCCCGGGGGTTTTACATGATACCTGTAAGCCACAGAAGATGAACAGCATTCATGCTGTTGGGAGCTGGTGTTAAGATGATAATTCACATTCATGCTATGGATTGTTTCCTGATCGATAGATGAACGCTGCATTGGCAATGCATCACATCTTTATGTAAGTGGAGCTTCTCTTATAGAAGACGAGCTGTGTTTTCCAGAGCAGCTAGCACCGTTAGCCTCATTTTATCAGCGTTCTCTAAAAACGATAAACTGTTCGTGCTCCCCTGTGACAGTGACTCATGTTAGCCTATGGTGACACATGTCGTCCCACGCTGCAGAATAAGCGCAGCACTCAGGGATCTGTCACATTTACACAGCAGTCTATTTCTGGCATGGCCGATTCTCAGGAGAGAAACTGTGATTTCACCTGCTGTGAGTAAGACTGTCTCTGAAACTGAATGCACTTTTTCTGTTTGTTGACATTTTTCATACTTGAGGAAAGTGAGATATTGGATTCATTCTAAATATTTCTTGCGGTTACCTTTTTTCATTCTAACAAATGTTTTCATTTTGTGCTTTGGGAGGTCGATTTGTCATCTGATGAGAATTTATCAGGGCTCCAAGAAGTTTCCTGTCAAATAATCACTTGACTGAAATGAAGGCGAAACTAAATATATTCACAGCATGACGAGGCAAACAACATAACTGTGATGTTATAAAACATTACATGAGACCATGTCTTTTTCTCCATGACTCATCAGACATTCAGTCTCCCTAACATGCCTGAGAAGTTCAGCAGTGATTGCTTTTTTTATCTTTTGATGGCTGTGATAAGCTCTCGGTTTACAGTCACAGCTTTGATCATCAGTCAAACTGAGCCTTCCTCTGATTGCATGAAGTAAAGATGGCACTCAGAAACACCTCTTTGACAAATGGGGAATTCTCTTTTTTTCTGGGTACATTTGAAATGGTTTAAAGGCCAAGGCTTGTTTATGCTTCTTAGGTTATTTGATCACCAGTATCTGGCTCTAAGCATGTCAGTAAAGCAAAACAATAACAGAAGATGACGTTGAGGCTTGCGGTGTATTATGGGAGTAAAAACGTACAAATCAATATGAACGGGCGAAACCGACCTGAGAAAGACAATATGTGTACTGACGATGTATCCAAGTATAATTTACATGACGTTTTATATCACAGCAGCACATACAGCAACAGAACGGCAGCTTTCAGTAGCAGCTAGCGCTAGCTTATTCAGCGGTCTTTGACGTAACATCCGGTGTTTCCTTGACAACGATCAACATTTCCTGTCTATCATGGTGGCTCATCATGGCGGCCGCCTACAAGACACGGCTGATTACATCTATAAAATCACATATTTGTCTGGCTTTGATAACTTTTGGAAATATTTGAGGTGATGTAAGTACTCAACTAAAACATATATATAACATGGGTTTAGTCCATTTTTAATTTAAGTTAGATATTTAATGTAAACATTAGCATGTGATTCTACATACTGTACCTTTAAGAGGACACGATTGCTTCACACGTGTCTGTATTGACAATCTCCAAATAATAGGACCTTTTGTTGATATATCACCACTGTCACCACGTCCACAAGAAGTACCTTCATGTTGGTCAAGCAGGGGCAAGGGTGGTCAGTTGGTCATAGGTAATGTCTCCTGGCACTGTCTCACTGTTTTCTCTCGTTCTTGTAAAGGATCCTCCTGTTTCCTGAAAACTAAAATACACTGTCCCTTATGGTGTAAATATGGGATATTCCTATCACGTTGTTCACAGACTTTTTATATACATGGAATGAGATAAAAATGAATAAATCAAGGAGGTGCACTAGGCAGTCTAAAAGTATGAAGTCAGGCATGACGTGCATGAAGTCTGTCACACAGGGTAAAGTGGCCCCTGATATGTAGAATAGGCCACCCTTCAATACGGTCCAGGTTGTTCACATACACAGAAGACAAATGATTGTGTCATATGCCGCCTAAGACACCAATGTGGCGTTCAGATCTCATTGCATCCTCAATGTGTATTAGGTGCATTCTGAACATTGAGCTGATCTGTCAGCAGTGACACATGCAGCATTAAGTGCCAGGTTTACACAAAGTCTGAAAAAGAAACATTTACACTTTTGACATCTTCATACAGACAGACCTTGTTGTCTGGTAAGAGAAGGTCAGTTTTAATCTGTCAGGCTTTAAACTGAAGAGGTGTAAAGATATGAGATGAGAATATTTTCCAGAGGTCATCCAGACACAACATTGACAGTTTGACTGATGCCTCAACTTGGCTGTCGATACTGTGCCGTCGTATCCAATCAACCTCAGTTCTGTGTTCATTTGAGTCTTTACACTGTGTAATGTCTCACACTCTTCTGTCCTCTTCCCTCCGTCCTATCCAGAGGCGACGGTGCTGAGTTACGACGGCAGCATGTACCTCAAGATCATCATGCCGGTCACCATGCACACGGAGGCGGAGGACGTGGCGCTGCGCTTCATGTCTCAGCGGGCGTACGGTCTGCTCATGGCCACCACCTCCAAGGAGTCGGCGGACACCCTGCGACTGGAGCTGGACGGAGGCCGCATCAAGCTCACTGTGAACCTCGGTAGGCCCGTGCAATCCATAGTGAATGTTCCTGCTAACCTTCCCCTTCCCATCCCTTGTCTGCTCATCTCCACTCCAAACAAAGAAGGATGGTTTGACATTTTGATTTCCACTCCATTATTGTTTGCCATTGGCAGAGAGTAAGGTGGGGAAAAGCTTCTGAATTTGTCCCTTAGAGATGTTTGATTTGTTCTTTACAGTCAAACAAGCGTCTCTTTCATTGATAGCACTTTACATCGCTGATAGGCTAAATGCATAACTTAACATTTGTTTAATTGTGTAATTCAAACACAGCTCAAAGTCTTTTCATTTAAAAATAATGAGGTACAAAAACAGAAACTTTTCTGCCACAAACTATAAGAGTGTTATCTGAAGGACGACTAGAAGTTAAATATGAGTCATCCCCCCGACCTGTTGGAAGCCACCCTGCAGTCATACCTTGCTCTCATTTATTTTGCCCCTCTTCCCCGTCCCATTCTTCTGCCCTCATCCCCATTTCTCGGTCCCCTGTGAAGCCTCATACCCCCTCCTCCTGTTAAAAAGTTCCATCTCAAACAGTTTACCTGGCCCTGGATCCTGAGCCTCAACCCACCAACCTGTCTCTAAATCTTGAGAGTGGCTCTACCCCTGTCTTGCTCCTCCTTATGGTTCTGCTATCGTCCTTTTTTTCTGTAGCTGTCTGAGGGGCTGTTATGCTCAGGTTTGCCACGCAGAACAAAAAAAAAAAAAGATTTCTTACTGTAAGTTATCATAGATTAGTTCAAGAACAAATACTAGGAGGTCTTAAAGGAACGCTAAATGTGATCAAGGTCAGTGAAAAAGTGTCAGAGGGTTTACAGAGAGCAGTGACTGCATTCTCTGTAACTACTGGCTGCAGGATTGCAGACATTTTGAATTAGTTACATTTATTTGCAAGAATGTTTAGTGCTCCAGGACAGATAGGTGAGACCTCCCATCTCTTGAAGTCTGTGCTTTGGATTGTAAATAAGAAGCTTCAAGTTTTAAATTAAAGCTAATTTTGAAGTTCTTTAAACCTGCATTCTTTCTAACGGCCAGCAGAGGGAGTTAAATTGTATTAAACCAGATGGGGAAATAATCCCACTTTGCAGGGGATATATCCCCTCAGTTATCATTCTCTTAATTAATTTGTGGGCTCAGCTGCTTTTGAATTATTCATCAATACAGCGTGATGTGAGCTTTGTAAATCATGGTCCCTTATGGATTAAATTAAAGAACTCTTTATGACAGATACGTCACAGAAAGGTTGTTGTTTTTATAGTGGAATAAAAACAGGTTTCAATATTGTTTGATTCTTCACTGGTTTCATACTTAAGTTTGAAATTCTGGTGTCGTGACAAAACCTAATTGACAGGTACCTACTACGTCGGTCAGCCAACCAGAATAGAGCCATAACAGCGTGTATCCAGGCTGTGGTCCAAATATGGTCTCCTCTGGTAGTCTAGCAAGCAAGACGGTGACAACAAAGATCCTCCCTACTAGTAGAAACAGTCAAAGTGGCTCGATCCACTTATTTATACAGCCTGTGATACATACCGGTACAGCCGGGAACAAAGGAGGAGCATGACAGAGGTGCACCCTGGACTATGGGAGTTAAAGCCACAGAGACAGGCAGGCATTGGTGGGATAAACGAAGGTGGCAACTCTGCTCTCTCTCTCTTTCTCCCTCTCTCCCTCTCTCCCCGCTTCTCTCTTTTTCTGTCCCTGATACGCACTCTTACCAGGCCAGATCTCATACGATGGAACTTTTCATCCCTTCAATGGCCTGTATGTCTGCGGCCCTCGGATCAAACAGCCAGAGAGACCGGCTCACAGCTTGTAGTTGTCCGAGATTGCACACACATTTGTACCCGCTCACCACACGGCCCCACAGCTTAACCTCCTCGCAGCCCCCCCCCCCCCCCCCCCCCCGACAACACGCGCGCAGCTAATCAGCAACGACTCTAATTTGCAATCACAATGCCATCCCTGAGCGCCCCCCAGAAAAGTCACTCAGTTGACTGACACTGTTGCTCGGCTCAGGATTTTCAAAGAGCTTTTGCGAAGGAAATTAATTAACCCACAATCAGCAGGGGGTGCTCAATATCTGCTAAGGCTTTAATCCTTGTTAAGATAATTACAAGCCTTGCTAATTAGTCACTATAAAAAGCTATAATTAGACACTTTTAGCCCAAATGATATTTATTACTAATAGATAATGATGATAACCTGTTAAATATGCAAATTGTCGGCTGAAGCAAAGTACGTCACTCGAGCGCTGTTAGCTAAAAACTGCTTTGTGCTGGTTAGGCCGCATTAGGCTTTCTATACAGTCAATTAAAGAATACCTTCCACAACTCTCATGTTGGAAAATGTGGCTTCTCTGCCCAATTTGATTTCTTACATGAAATACAGCGGCTGACTAAGCACTCATGGCCCATACATACCTTAATGGTCTCCCCTTCCTCTTTACACGGTGATGCTGGTCCCTGGCTGTTTGTGTCCACTATTCTGTAGCGGTTGACAGCTCGAGACCACAACCCAGCCACTCTGCCACATGCACACGCCTTTTACAGCCACTAGATGGAGCAAAACGACAATTGGGAATCATACTTTACTGTTACTTTAACACTGCTTTAAACAAAGCTTCTCCATCTGAAGGACGATCACTCCATCGCTCTGACAACACGACACTTTTGCTGTGTTTTTTTTTTTTTTTTCCCAGCACCACTTGTAGAAAGTATAGCCTACATTGTTGTCGTCAGTGTGCACAAGGCGTGAGCTGGCTGGGATGTGCAGATCACCCTTTCTTGTCATTTACTGTTGGGGTTTGTGTTGCCCAAAGTGCTGCAGAAGGGAAGAACATTTTGTTTCACAAAAGAAGACGCTGAAAGTTAAAGGAGCAAGACGTCTCATCCACTTGAGTGCTTGCACACTGCAAACAGTGTGGGCATTTTAGTTTGAAGGCATTTATTTTCATCAGGGAAGAAAGACCTCAAGTTGTTACGACTGACTAATTCCTGCAGAACAATTTTGTGCAGTTTAAAGACTCGATCTTACTCCTTCTGAAGTTACTCATTAATTTATGATGTTTGCAAATATTACATATTTTATACAGTGTTGTTATGATCTAAAAAGGAAACAAACACTAACGTTTACCATAAATTATTGAGCATCATAGTTTTATCAGATGGTAGGTTAAATCTTTAAAGCTCTGTAGTTCATAACTGCACTCCACAAAGATGGAACTTTATGATTCAGAGGACACGTTTAGCATTTTTAGGCTGTTTTTTTAATATTCAAATGCAAACAATGAAGCAATCTGTGTCGATTATTAGCATAGATATGATGGATATGTTTGCAGCATTGCATTGAATATAAAGCGCGCACAGTGTCAGTCTTGCCTTCTGCCGTGCTTTTTGGGTTTCTGGGTGGAAGGAGGGATGGATGATGGGATTGAAGGAGGAAAAGGGTGATCCTGACTCAGAGTCTGTCCCCGGATGGTGGCCCCAGAGCAATGCTTGGTTGTCTGCAGAATGTACTTTGAAGGATGTAAAATGTTTTTCTCTCTCTCTTTTACCTCTTCTTTCTCTTTCTTTTTTCTTTCTTTCTCTCTTTTCTTTTAATTTGAATCTCACCATTTCGCTCTCTCTCCCGCCAGATTGTATCAGGATAGACTGTAGCCTCAGTAAGTGGTTCTATGCATTTTTCTGACTTTAATGTATCTGTATTTCTCATCTTGATTCTGTGCAGTTGCCCTTTTCTGCCCTTTCCTGACCTCATCATGAGTGACACCTCCCTCATTACCCACATCTCCCTGCGTCCATATATCCTCGCCCCTGAATAAGCATCTGTTTAAATCCTTTCTTCCATCACGCATTATTTCTCCATCACGACTCTCATTTCTATCTTTCCTTTGTATGCATCTTCTTCCTGAGCACAATTTAAGTTGTGTTGTTCTTTTTTTTCCCTTAAGTTCTTTCGCTTTGATTTTCCCTCTTTTCTGTCATTGATTTAATTAATGTTTCACTTGCATAATTATCGGGATTCTTCATCCTGCACTCCTCCTCGCTTGCCTGCCACACTCCGCTCTGAAATTATTTCATTCCCTCTCCCCTGCTTATTACCCATTCTATTCATTTTCCTGTCAACCTTCTCCAGAAGGCATTCAGAAAAGGGCAACTTGACACTCCCCTGTTGGATGTTCCTATTTTCTATTATGCAGCGCTGAGCCTCGGCTCCACTCGGCTGCACACACAGGTGTTGCTTGTTTTCAATGTGGGACAAACTGTAGTTTTGGCCCCCAGAAAGCTAATTGCTTATCCACTGAGAGACGGCACCACCTGGTGCTTGCTTGTTTTCAGAGCAAGCAAATGTTTTCCTGCCCCATGCTGACAGAATGATAGCAAACTGTTATTTCTATCATGGCCACTGACAATTGAACAACTAGTCCACAGGTAAGTGCCGCCAGCCGCAGTGACCAAAGTGGAGAAAACCTGATGTTTGCCTCAATGTTTGTGTCTCTGTGTGAATGTTCCTCCATTTCTTTAATGTCTGTGTGATGGTGGATAAATCAGGAGAAAACAACCAATACTTCGCTCTTCTGCATTGAGTAGCCATTCTGCGTTGGGTATGTTTGAGTCATTAATACTCCTTTTCAACCAGTTTAAATAAGTCTCAGAGCTCCCCTAAACATGTCTGTGAAGTGTCTTGTTCTAAACCCACTCTGATCCTGTATTTGATCATGCCTATAAACCCCTCTATTTCAGCCCTGCTCAGAACAGGCTGTTTCTGTGTCTGTAGCTTTAAATGTAAATGAGCTGTGTCTGACCACGCCCCTCTCTGGAAGGGCTTGGGGTGCTCTGGCATTTCTCGCTCCATGCCCTATTGTTTACTGTGAGAAGGCAGACTCAGAGGGCAGAACAAACACCTAGATGTGGGAGTGTCACCCACCTGGGGGAGGGGTTACTGCCCTTTGTGATGTCATGAAGGGAAAATCTCCAAACGGCCTGTTTGAGCACACATTTTCTAAAAAGTGGAGCAGGTGAAAGATGGAGAGGATGGACTTCTCTCATAAATGGGGGGTTTGTAGACAGACTAGGGACGCGTATTAGTGTTAGAGAAACATGGTGAAGAGGGATCGGATGGGTCAGGATCAGGATTTATATTTGGTTAGAAAAAGTACTGTAATGTGAGAGGATGACTGTGTTAGGGTTGGTTAAAGTGACAACACACAGTGCTTCTGTTACTTAGTACAGAAGTGTGTTTATTTAAACACTGCATCCAAATATTAGTCAAAGACGGATTGAATGATTGCATTTACCACATTTTCCATTGAGATATTTATTAGAATTGTTTTTTATTTGGTTTTTCAATAATCAAAGAAAAATGTCACAATATACATTTAAACATATTGGTATGAACATCATTCGTAATATGACCACACAAACCAGCACAAAGTAGAAAAAGGTACATATACATATGTACTCTGCTCTTCTAAGAAAGAAGTAGAAATAATATACAAATAAACAAAAGAAAACAAAGAATAATAAAATAAAATATATAATAATTGTATTAAAGGGAGGGGGGGGGGAGACTACCCTAGGTTGCTAAAGGCAAATTCTTTGTCAAAGTAATTGAGGAATGGTTGCCAAATCTTTTGGAATTTCTGAGTGGAGCCACGTGTGATATATTTCAGCTTCTCCAGCTTGAGATGAGACATTACTGCCCTAACCCATTGTGTGTAGGATGGAGGTGATGTTGATTTCCAGTTGAGCAGGATGAGGCGGCGTGCTAGAAGAGATGAGAAGGCTATTGCCTCTGACTGGGAGCTAGGGAGAAACAGCCTTTCTGGGGTAATGCCAGAAATACCAGTTAATGGGTCTGGTGAGATATCGGTTCCACACATGTGAGAAAATGTCCTGAAAATAGACGTCCAAAACGACCTAAGTGCTGGACATGACCAAAACATATGAAAAGGAGTAGCAGGGGCCTGGTAACTCCATTGAGATATTTATGATGATGATGGTTTTGTTTGATAATGGCGATATTTAGGATGGTTTTGATGCCGATTAGAACTCTCAGGAACAGCTGGCAATGTTGTGTTCCTGTCAGCACCCGCGTGTGTCCGATGAGACTGTTCGTTGGCACCTCCTGACGTTGCTCCCTCCTTATTAGACTCTTGCTTGTCTTGTACTAACTCTCTGATGTACGTCGCTTTGGATAAAAGCGTCTGCTCAATGAATTGTAGGATTATAGAATATTTTTTTCTTTCAAGTCTTTGAGATTTTAAAGAAAAAATGTGAAAACTAAAAACTAGAAGAATTCTGGTATTGCAAACCTTTGTTGTGATTAAAAAAACTGAGCAAGCGTTATTCTCCCTCTTATTGTCTTCACATTAGGACACAATAAGACACTTTCTGCCTGATTAACTGAGCAATAAGAAATCTTGTGCACTGCAGTGCCCACCCACTTAGTCCCTTTACTTTCAGAAAGCATTACCCTGCAGGAGGGAAAACTTTTTGTGGCCATGGACTTGTTTGGACCCTGGTCCCTGCAGCAGAGTCAGCGTCAGAATGCTGCAGTGTCTCTAGTCCGACCTTTTAGGGTCGGATTGGTACGCTTGGCTCCCTGACAGAAGGGTAGCAAAAAAGTAGGACGGTATGGATTGGTTAGTTAAGAAACTTTTCTAACTTTTGACTGTGGAAATGCAAATTAATGCATGCCGTACCGTACCAAACTGGAAACAGGGCTAAAGACCCCTACTCTCAAGGGAAAGTTCCTGCTCTAGTAACGCAGCTCTGTTGAACTACAGTTGTTCATGCTCTAAGCCATTACTGCATGTGCATCACGATTCTTTATTTAAAAGGCACTTAAAGGCTGTTTATGTTAGACTTCATGGGGTGCAACCAAAACCTTCAAGAGCCTCTTAAAGACATGGAAGTGGTCTCAGCACAGGACAAATTTCATCCTTTTTTTAAAATGTAAATCTTTTGCAAATACTGGCATGGCACGTAACCAAATAATGCTTTGAGGTTGTCCATTCCCTGGGTTGACCACTAGATGTCACCCAAGTACTGTAATTGTTGGGCACTCTCTCTGCAGTGTAGAAGAGGCAGAAGCTGAGATTTATTTATTCATTTTCATGCTACCACAGGGCTCTAAGTCATATCACAGTCAGCCTGCTAGAACTGACTTCAAGTCTACTTTATTTAAAATTGATGTTGAGCCGAGGTCAGAACAGATGTGTGAGCTTTAAGGTGAGAAATGTTGCAATATTTCCCAGCATCCACTCGCTGCAAGTCTTTCTTTATTCTTCTTTTATGGAAAAAAACCTCTTTGGTCATTTTTATATTTGGTTGCTGTGTTTAAATATTGATGTGGTTATTCACCGTTGCTGCTGGAGCAATAATCTCTCAGACTTGGACCACTGGGTTTCAGTAGTTCAGTTTTGTGAGGAATATCTTTCTTAACCTTTACATTTTTCTTTTTTGTTAGCTGAGCCCCCTTGTACAGCTGTGGCCAGCTTCACGGCCACTCAGTCACACACAGCACCTTATAAAAGACTGTGTGTGTGTGTGTGGGTGTATAAAGGAGAGAGGTCGCTTTTGTGTAGAGGAGAGTAAAGAACGAGAAAAAAGAGAGATAGGGAGCAAACCAGGGCAGGGCTACAGACAACCATTTATTCAATGCCATGACATCTGCCGGTCGATTTCTCCTCCAGAGCTAAGGGCGTACCCATATTTTGGACCAATAGAATTCTTCCCTACTAAAATTTGAGAGAACTCATTCACATTATCCTTGCTGTTAAGTTCTACTAGATATTTCTAGAAAGCACTGAGTGGGTGAAGGAGAGAGAATTGTGCACCCCCCCCCCCCCCCGTTTTTCACAGAGAATATCTCCTAAATCCAAAGAAATGTTCAATTCAAGCTGTTACTGCTTCTGTCTTATGTGAGTATTCTCATTAATAAATGTAATGCATCATTTTGCTGGTACATCAAATCCTCCAAAACTGCTGTGTCCTTGAGACCAAAGCACCTTGGCCAAAGCTGTGTACCGTCACCAAAGCCTAAAACGCTTAAAGAAACCCCTCTGCTTTTAAAAATGAAGCAAATGCAGAAATTCCAGAAAAGCTGCATTATTTCTAATGGCAACCATAAGGCAAACTTTCCCCCTTTGTGTTGCAAAAATAAGTCACATTATAAGTAATTCTATGAGACAATGACTCCACTTCTGTTGTGGATTGCCCCCCCCCCCCTCCCCTTGTCTTGCTCGATTCCAACAAGATGGACATTCTGGCGGCGGCTACGACCCTCCAAGTCCAAACATTTTTCCTTCAAACTTCACACATCTGAGTTTAGGTGTTTCTAGTATTTTTCTAGTTTCCTACTGTCATTGCAAAATGTGCACATTTTGAGCCACTGCTTTGGTATAAGTTTGTGAGCCATCAAGGGGCCCCCTCAAGCAGTTGTCTGCCATGCCTGTTGACAAACAGCGCCTCTGCTCACATGTCGAACTCCACCTCTGATGTGATTTATTTCCCAAGTAATCATTTGTTGAGTTTTTAGTCACAGATGGTAGTTTTAATTATTCTTCGATGGCTTATGATGTTATGTTGTAAATGATGGTCACATTTAGAGTAAGATAGACAATAAAGAAGAGTATCCTTGAGGCTTTTACTACCTGTTATTGACCATTGTATATGCACCTTGTCTGCCCAATATGGTCACTCCTTGGTCCAAAACACCAAAAATGGGTGTGGCTCAAATCCCAACCTCCAGGCTCCAAACCAGACGATTATATACCAGTGGGTGATTCACAGTGTTTGTGTCCACTTCTTCTACTGTCTGTGCTGAACCTTCAGTTACAGTACGTATAGATTTATATTCTGACTGCGCACAGACCTAAAAGCCACTGGGTGTTGGAATAAAATATTGAACGCTGCCAATCCCTGTTCCCTATAATAGAAGGGAAATCAAACTGTAATCTCTTGAGATAGAAGCCTTTGAGCCAAATGGCTTGTATGTACACATGGCTACTGTTGATTTATCCAGGTGGCTTTGTCTCCTGGAGACAAAAGGGGCATGGGGATATATATAGCAACAACAGAAAAGCAGGATTTTGTACCTTTATCTTGTTGGAATCCAAAGAGAAACTCAAGAGATGTTATAAGACCACGAGAACTTTAGAACAACCAAACCACAACCTTTAACAAATCCCAACGCTGAATAGACCGTCAGTGATTTGCCCAACATTTAAATGCATTACAGCTTGCACTAAAAACATTAATAATGATTAAATGAACAATTGGAACAGGCACTTTTAAAAGTCATCACTTAAAGAAACATGAGAACCAACTTTCTTGGTGGTGGCTAAATGGTATGCCAATAATAGAAATGCATACAATTTTGTAGCTACAACTGCAAAAGTACTGCTGTTGACCTCCTATTGGTGTTTGATCTTTAAATTCCTGGACCTTTGAGTGCCTTCTTCTCCTTGTAGTCCATTGTGACCCTGTTTTCCCACCTTACTACAGCTGGATATGAGCTGTGAATGCGAGCTGTGGCCCTCAGCTGCAGTCGGGTCAGGGTGTCAAACTGATGATATCTGTTCGGAAGGTGGCTTTTCAGCAGCCAGCAGCATCTTCTCCTAACGTAAGACGAGACAAGATTTGGCATGACATATGGGCAGTGTGTGGGGCGCGAGCACGCCGTCTGCTAATGTCGTACCCTTTGGCCTATCCACCTGCGAGCACTCAATCCAGAACACACAGAGACGCAGAGACACACTGTGTGTGTGTCTATGGAAAAGATAAAGTCTTACAGATATCAGGGCTAATGTCAGGTTTGGCTTGATCATGTTTTTGTCTTCTTGACTAATGGGTCAAGAGCATTGTTCGTTTCTGCCTGTAAACACAACATTCAAACTGAGCCCCTCCTCCTGGGCTCATCGCTGCCAGAAGCACACACTCACAGTGGCGATCCGAGAGTCTATCGGGGCCCGAAGCAAAATTTCATTGGGGCCCCTCCAACCAGCAGTTATCACCATTATTTCTGCCAGTGTCCCGACCCTTACTCGTCTTCCTCTTTTTTCCTCTTTCTATATCCCTCCCACACAGATAACTCCTCTTAATTTCCTTAGCTGACTTTCATTGACAAACTTTGGTTTTCACAGCAAAATTGCATGCCACGCTTAGCAGGGCAATGAGAGGGAGTGCTGTCAGATGGGGCCCCCTTAGGGAGGTTTCCTACTGTCAAACCTAGAGCCACTGCTTTGGTTTAAAATGTATAATCCCTTGGGGGCCCCCTACTAGCCTGGGGCCCCATGCAGTCGCCTTCCTTGCCTATTGACAAACAGCGCCTCTGCACAATCACCTACTTTCATTATGCCCAATGAGATCCAACACCATAACAAGGTTTTTTGACCCAAATCCAAAATGTGATTATCTAAGATGTTTTGTATGTGTGCATTCCTTTCTTTGATGTAACAGTGGTTTGAGGTGGGTGGCTTTGTTGCAAAAGTGAGGTGTCAACCATACACACACTGAACGTGTGAGTCATGTTGCCAGGGCTGTCAGTCAGATGAGATCACTACACACCTACACAGCCCTTATACAGCAGATTAGCTGACTTTGGTTGTAGTTAAGCCCGCAGTAGAAGAAAACATGTTTTGTTGTCGACAATGTTTCTGTTAACAGCACCTGTTAATCACTAAGATGCATTATGTGTGAGTCCTCGAGGCCTATCCAACTCTTTTATGCATTTGCTTTCTCTTGAGTTGTTTTCAAAGCTGTATATTCTTTAGAGTTTAAAAAAGTACCATTTTCATCTACAAGCTTGCAGTCTCCTCCCTGACTTTGTTTGCTAGTCATTTAGTTTCCTGACTTGTTAATTCCACCTTTTAATGGCTTGAATAGAGTGAAGCCATGTGTACGTTAACACGATCAAACAAAATAGAGCCCCACTCATAAAAAAAAAAAAAAAAAAATGCCTGAAAGGGTTAATAGGGACAAATACTCCACAGAAAGACATTTAATTATGTTTTTATCATGAACTGTGGTTTTGGCTGCTGCTACACGATCATGAATAGTAAATGTTCTAAAGAAATTCTGAAGAAATCGATTCCCCTTCCTTTTCGCTTCCATCAAGCTGGACAGCCTTCGTAATCTGTGAAATATCCAAATATAAACAAGCAAGCGGCAGCTTTCTGAGTGAGGATCACTTCTTAACTCTGTGCCGGTTACGATCAAATGCTAAATGATTGCATCAGAAAATCCGTTTTTTTTTTTACAAATTTAGATGAACACAGATCGTGTTTTTATCCGAAGTTTAATCAGGAAGACTGTCATGTGTTTATGCAATATACGTCTTCACTATTCATCATAACTCACATGTGATTAGGAAACGTCTGCTTGTCACTTTAAGTAGACAAGATGTTCTTGGATTTTATATCTGCACTCTTAAAGTAAAACAGACTCTCTTAAGGTCAGAATAAAGTGGTGTTGAAAAATGAAGCTGATACGGAAGTGCAAAATTCTTAACATGTTTACAAACTGGTCCAAAAAAAAAAAAAAGGTCTGATTAGCTCATGTCTTGAGCCGCACGCACTGTACAGGGGGTGATTTTTTTCATAACTTATCTGTTTTGGTTTTGTGAAGGATTAAACTTATTCACAATAAGGCGTAGCTGACCTGATTGAGGGATGGGGGGCGGTGTAAAGGTTTATCAGGAGGCTTAAAATCCTCAGCTCCAGCTCTCAGCCTGTTGTTAGGGTGACTAAAAGTTAGGGTGAGACAGCATTTCAAGCATTGCGACCGCAATCGATGGACTTTCTAAGCCCCCTGCAGGAACAGATGAGTGACGTCATTAGGCTTTGCCCATTTATATTTACAGTCTACGGTCAGATTACTTTTTTTTTTGTTAAACTGTATGTTGAATGAAAACCACAAAATTTTCTTGAGCAATAAAATTGCCGGGTAATTCAGGGACACTGGGTGGACAGCTTTGAGAGGAAAGTTGAATCATACATTAAGTCTAGAAGATTCCCGACCCTTCATATTCCAATATGATTGGTTTAAAAATTGCAAACAGAACAAAAGAACAACAGGCCCACACTGACTGAAATGTCTTATCTTATTGTGCTGCTCTTAAACACTTGACATGTGCTGTACAGGAGTTTGATGCCTCACTGAGATATTGTTCAATGGTTTGCTGCAGAAAGGCAGTCCTTGAAGAAGAAGAATACATGATACAGTCATTTGCAGTTTTCTTTTCTTCTGATTGAATAATGAATGTAAACTGTTTAGATGGCATGTAGTCTGACACAGCCGTGTGTTTACATGTACCAACACATTTAACCGGAGAAGCAGAGTTAGGTTTTCTGGAGCATGGGGAGTGAAAGTCTTGAAGAGGTCAAAAAGCTCCAGCAGCACTTGAAGTATGAAGATGAATTTAATTTACTTTGTTAGGCCGACATGTTTCCGCTTGTGGCCTTCATCGGGGTCATCAAGAATCACATTGCATTCATCATTCAAATAGGGTAGTTGACATTGGAAAAAGGAAAATTATATATAACCAATCATATATATCCATATCTTTATTAGCCAATGAGGCACCTGCAAAGGTGGGCTAGTTAGACCAATGAGCACTGACAGGGAGGTGAGGGGAGTGTCCAACAAAGGTATGAATGACACCATATTTGATCAATACGTTGGAAACAACAACCAAGGGGATGGCATTCTTAAAGATCCCTGTGAAAACTCTAAACCCTCCCCAATATCTCTTCACATATGTGTGAGCTCCCTGAAGATAAAGATAACACTCAGAGCTTTACAAGTTTCAAGGCTGCCTTCACACAGGAACATGAAAACCAGCAGCACAGAGACAGCAGCCAGGAAGTTATAGGGTTACATATTTTTGTATGAAATCATTTTTTGAATGCTTTATAAAAAGATGTAAACCATCAAGTTTGCAACCGATTGAAATTCAGACAATCTGTCTGTTTGGCCTGTAAGCCAATCAAGAGTGAGGCGCTGTCGAGTTGGAATTCCAGTCACTCTCTAAGTTGTTAAGTGTTGCATTGTTGTTGTTTTTTTGCGTTTGACTCTGGTGGTTTGAGTTTCTAAAGGTCACTTGAGCCCTGGCAGCTTCTGCTCCTCGTGCTAACTAACACATTTTTTATGTTCCCTTTCTGAACAACCACGTCTGACCAACTCTTGCACACTGCGTCACGTTATGCATGTCAGATCCAGGAACTTTGGCAGAAGCGTGTTTTGTCTATTAACACAAAGTGTAAGATAGTGAGTGCTCAAACCTTGCAATTGTGAGTGCAAAACAAAATATGTATTTTTGTCAGATTAAATGCAGGAGGCAAACTGAGATGGGGAAATCAATCCATTTGGAAGCATGCACAAATTCCTATTGATTTCCATTTAGCACTAACCGTTTTTACAGTGACCTCCTCCTTATCCTTTAATTGAGTAATTTTCCAGATAAGTGAATTTAGGCCCCACATTTTCAGCTTTTAATTCAACCATACCATACACCAATAAGAATTGCACTCTGATGACTAATAGCACCAGGAGATGAGCACATTTCTTTCTAGTGTCGCCACGGTGATATGGACGCCCACAACACACACACACACACACATGTATTCACAGATGCATGCATCCATTGACACATATTGTGGGCATAGAAATGAATCTGAGATTTTTTTTTTTTTCCCCACTCACACTGAGATGCAGCATATCCCTGCAATTGAAGCTGTCACCCTCCTCAGTCCTTACCGCTTCCACACAGGTTGTCAGGTGTCACACTCCTCCCACATGTGATTTGCACAGTCACGACTGTTGAAAATATGTAGCCCTGTAGCCATTTTCCCCTCCGATGCAGTACATGTGTTCAGGCACGGCATGTGTCACGGACATTTTGTATTGAAACAGACGGTTTGCTCCATGTAATTTGTATTGAATTGGGTTCTTATCTGGCCCCTGTTTTTCTCTTTTCTCACTTCTCTCCCAGCAGATGGTTCTCTCACTTTCTTTCAAAACACAGATATTGAATTTGAATGAGTTTCCAATCGCTCACTTAAATCATGACTCATCACATCCCTCCTCAGCCAAATAGATGTCAAAGATGGATATGCAGTAGGCACTAGAAGTTGCCCCTCAGCACCTCGACATCCTACAGCTTTTGAAGTTGGAGAGTGTATCTGAGTTAGACTGTACAAATTATTTTTGGAGATGCTCGGATTGGGATTTGATTTTTAAAGGCAATTTAATGCTCCAATGGAGGATAGCCCTTTTTTTATTTAATGCTCTTTTTATCCTCCAAAACTCTAGGCCAAATGTGATTCAATGAGCCAATAATAGGAGTATTTTATTAGCATAATGCCTCAGGTCTGTGCGCGCTCAGAGATGAGTGCAGCATTTAATAGGAATAGATTTATGTTCAAAGCAATCATCTAGTTCAGCGATGGACAACAGAAAGTAATTGCACATTTCCCAGTCGTTAACAAGTTTAATTGTAATTAACAGTTGTCCGTGTGATACTAGGGCACTGCCAAGCATCAGAGAGGAAATACACAATATGTAATGTAAACACTTGGGATATAAGCAACCTTCCTGACAGCAGTTGTTTGCTGTCACATACAAATACTCCTCAAAAGAATAAAAAACAAACATGCACATTAATGTCTCCATGGATGCAATTTCATTTCATTTGCAGACGTTTTATCATGTTTTTGCTCTCTGCACGTTTTAATGGGAATGAACCAAATGCCTCTTAAAATGTTAAAGAGAAATGTCCTTACAAATAGAAAGAGCTTTGAAGCCTATAGGAACTTCAAAGGAATCTGTAATCAGATATTTCTTCTGCTGGAAAAGGATGTTCTGGGTGAGTGTGTCCGTGTGGGAAAATCCATGCATATTAAATTGCATATGTGCACATATGTCTGCTAATGTTTCCACTCTGATGCACTGTGACATCTCGTTGCGTCGCTTGGTAAAGAGTGGATGTGATGGTGGAAATGTATTTCAGCTGAGGCCAAACATTTGTCAAAAATATTCTAATGTGTGAGTTGCTTTGGAAGATACTAAAGTATTGGGATAATCTCCCGCTGTGAGTTGCACGTGTTAACAACTAACTCAGTTAGATTTCAGAGGCAGCCTGTCGGGAATTTGTTAAACATTTTCTGGGGTTCTTGTGTGAAAATGGCTTTTGATAAATTACTGTACACTCTTAAAAATAATTTCCTACCCTTTTTTGATTTGTTTTTTAAATGTTCACTTCATTAGGCAGTGCAAGGTAAATTAATTTATACAACAGAGCAATTCAGCAAATCAAGTATTTTTTTTCCGTAGCAAATTCGAGTGAGTTGATGTGAGAATGCAGCGGGATATTATCCGGAGAATTCAGCTCGAGCCAATGAGAGGAGGAGTGACATTTATATACTGTGACTGCTGCACGGTGCATAGAGTGTATACACAGGACCACTACGATCTCCGTGCATGTAATTAAGCGGCTGCATTATGTTTTCTGTTTGCCAGTATGTTGTTCTTCGCTCTTCTGTTGATGTTGTCATTACGTTAGACTACACGTAGCATTGATATAAAGGCAAATAATGTCATTACAGCATCGTATAGCGGACTCTGTTGCTTCATCCACTACTTCTGCATCGTTTGTTTTTGCGTCACGTCTTACCTCAGGAGACCCCCGTCCCCCCTCCCGTCTGACTGGGATAGTCTCCAGCTGTGAGGAGCATATGTGAACAGCCAGGTCAGCAGAATATCCGGAGCAGTCCTCCTGAAATGATCTAGATATTTTCAGGAGTGCATATGTGAAATGGTTTTACAGTCTTGCCTAATTGAAACGGTTCATTATCATGCATCACACAGAAAAGTTGTTATATATTTCCTTTCCTCTCTTTCCTGTATTTTACCTTCGATTTCATTTGAACTAATTAGAATAATATAAATATTTCCATAATGAAATAGAAATATTGTTAGCTGTTCTACTAAGCAAAAAACACATATCCAAAATAATAAACTGTTAATTTTGGTCACTCTTCAAAACAACTCCGAAGAGATACAATCAGCCAGCACATTTTCCCCCCTATTGCAAATAATTGCACAAATGAGGCGAAGAGCTGTTATTGCCAAGTGCTCCCGAATGAAAAGGCAATACTCCAGCTGAAGGACATGCTGTGGAGGTGATGGACCATGGTTATATGAAAACCACTGACCTTACAAAGCTTAGTCTTATATCATTTATTCTCTCTATTTTGAAAGTAAGGGTATTTTTTTGTGACTCAGTGTTCAACAACATAGACATTGTGCTGATTGTTTGACTGTACGAGGCCTTTTATTCTCAGTTAAACCCAATGAAAAGAGGAGTTTAGTCGTAAGGGAGAGAGAGGAACGTGTGGAAACAGGGAATCAGGAGAGGTAGGAGTTGTAAGTAACACTGAGTAAATGAAGAAGCTCTAACAAGGATGGCACTGTGCCTTGTAGTCTTTCTTTTTCAATATACTTCTTCCTCTCTCCCGCTGCTCTCTGTGAACTTCAGACACCTGAGGTAATCTGCTCACAACACCTGAACAGAAGGGATTGACTTCCTGCCCTTTTTTTGTCTAATAAGAACTGTCAACGCCAGTGGTCTGCTTTTCTACTTTGGGCACAGTTTGTCTACTTTTTCTGAGAAAACTTCTCTTGTCATGTGGGACCATGTCATGTCCTGGGAGGCAGCATTTTTCAGAAGGCCATGTCTTCCCTCCTGGGTCACTGAACAGCTTACAGAGCATGATGGACAGGGAGGTGGCAGGCTCCCCTTTGGCTATGCCTCCTGGGTGCTAAACTGTGGCTGCAAAAAAAGGTTAAAATAAAGCACCAAAAAAACTATCACCTGAGGACCACTGGGTCGAAATGTTAGACTGTATATAACATAGAAGTAGCCTTAGTGACATCACCATGTGGCCTCTGACGAGGTGTTTGGAGCTGATTGAGGCGGGTCTTTATATTATACTTGAGTAAGTATTCGATTTCCCTCTTTGTCCTGATGCTGTTTTTTGATTGCCCACCACCTACGTGATGTGCATATAACCAACTTCAACAAAGTGGTTGGAGCCATCATCGCTAGCGACACGTTTTAACGGACATATGGACTTATTCTCTGCCTCGTCAGTTATTCTGTATTCTTGAGCAATTCATCTGCATACTTGTTGACTTTCTTGACAGTTTTGTAGATATTTCTCCGTATATCTGCCTGTTTGTAGAACTCATTAAAACATGCAGAACTGTTACGGTAACCCACTCATAACTTTTATACATACAAAAAGGATCAAATGGGAACAGTTCAGTCAGTAGAGCATGCACCTAATGCACGGAGGCTACAGTCCTCATCCCTCCAGTAGCAGGTTCCACTCACGGTCCGGGCGCTGTTTGGTACAGATCCCAGCTCTTCTTCCCCATATTTCTTGTCCCTCTTAAACTTCTAATAAAGGCATTAAATCCCCAAGATAATCTTACATTAAAAACAAAGCAGATCAAACGATCCATTGCACATCCCCGTGTGGTGTATCTCAGGCTATAATTTATTGTAGAGAATGGAACCTGCAGTGTGTATGTTTTAACCCCATTTAAGTAACTTAACATAATGTCCATATCAGGTATACAAAACAGGATGATGCAAAACACAGAAACCAAGGTCTTCTGTTGCAAAAAGAATGTTCAGTATGATCGAGCTAATAGAGTTATCTTTAATGGGTTCATGCAAACAAAGATTTGCAGGTGCAGAGTAAAGCATTACGTTTAAGGTCACATATCCTCCTCCTCTTCAACAAGTGTAAAGAAGTCTCAGAGCTCCTCAAAACATGTCTGTGAAGTTTCTTGTTCTAAATCCACTCTGATCCTGTATTTGATCATGCCTATAAACCTCTCTATTTCAGCCCTGCTCAGAACAGGCTGTTTCTGTGTCTGTAGCTTTAAATGTTAATGAGCTGTGTCTGACCACGCCCCTCTCTGGAAGGGCTTGGGTGGCTCGGGGTTTCTAGCTCCATGCCCTATTGTTTACGGTGAGAAGGCAGACTCAGAGGGCAGAACAAATACCTAGCTGTGGGAGTGTCAGCCACCTGGGGGAGGGGTTACTGCCCTTTGTGATGTCATGAAGGGAAAATCTCCAAACGGCCTGTTTGAGCGCATAACTTTTGATAAACACCTGAACAGCTGTCCTTCTGTATTATTACGAGAAGAGTATCTGCTATTGCATCAAATTTTAGCTCAATAATATAAGTTAATAAGAACTTCCTGTCTCTTTTTTTACGGGAAAAAGCATTTAAGCCCAAAAGATCAATCAGTGCCTTAATAATTAAGGAGGATTCGATTTCTGTTTACACAAATAATATTGCAAAGATTTTCATTATGAATTCAAACACAGAAGTGCTAAAAATGTGTTTAATTCTTTTTTGAATGTCCTCCCCAACAACACATTTCAACACATAACACATTGTCTTCAAATTGATCTGCTCCAAAAGACCAGCAGAGAGAAGAAGGGGGCTGTTGTGTTTAGTTTGGATGTGGTCTCGGCAGCATAGCCTCAGTCCAGGATCAGCCCGCCTACTCTCAGCGCTATGTGGCACCAGCGACAGGTTAGCTGAGCACTCATTACAGAGGCTCTAATGAGAGAACCGCTAGCAGCCTGGAGCTGTCGAAACCCATACTGCCTTGCAGGACTGATGGCTATCCCATGGGTCCTTACCCTCCTGCCACAGCATGCTCCAAAATGCGGTTCAAATCATAAATCAGCACACACATACACACACACACACACACACACACACACACACACACACCCCTCTGAGACCTTTTTCTAAAGAGTGAGGGAGACAGATGTGAGGAAGGGGAAGGTGGGACAAAAACAAAAACATGAGGGCGAAAGAAACTGATAAGAAGCAGGCGATGGAGGTATGCAGATGGCAGACGGAAAGGAGAGAAGCGTGTGTTTGAAGTACCGTCGGGAGCTCTAAAATTCTCGGGGACCGGTAAAATAGATGATTCATTTCCCGCTTCTCGAAATCAATCTTCAGTCTTCTCGACATCTCTCCTGACAGAAAATAGGTCCTCCTGCGGTGGCCATCTGCAATTCTAGAAACTATCAACAGAGGTTATCTTGTCATGGATGCCAAAACAACCCCCATCCCTCCCTCTCCGCCCCCGCTCCCCCTTTCCTACGATGAGGGTGGGAACAGTGGGGAAGAGAAAGTGTGCGGTCCCTGATAGCGAGCAGTGAATACAAATGTGTGCAGGGAGCATCACACTCTCACTTTGCTTCAGAGAAAGGAGAGTAGACATACTCGTGTGCACTCACACACACACACACACACAAGCGCGCGGTTCGCCTTATCTCTGTAATTGGCACAGGGGTCAGAGCGGCAGGCGGAGATAATCGTTGCCGGGGGTCATAATCCATGTCTCGCTCTCTTCTTATTCCTACTTTTTCCCTCCTAACCATCATAACCAAACACCCTCAAAACACACCTAACAGAAACTCATCCTCCTCCTATCTTTTTTTCTCTGTTCGTGATGGAGCACCATGGACTTTACTTTAGGTGGTGTTTAGGTTGAAGCCACAGGGGGGCTGCTTTTGTTATTGTTTCAGCATGCGATGGCGCCCTCAACTGACTGCCAGACCCCCTACTTTCCACAATAGACCAATCAATACATCCATCCAACCCCTCCATGAAAAACCTCTGTTCTCAGAGGAACAAAACATACAGCAGAACACGGAGCGATCGTTTGCAGGTGTCATAACGGGGAAAATCGAAGGTAAAGAATTGCAGGTTATAACAGAGGAAAAGGTGCACGGTGTCAGAAAAACTGTAAAGAAGAAGTAAAGAAATCAGGAGAGCCAAGATGAGGATGGAGGAGGCTCCAAATGTAGACGTCTCCTTGCGTTTTTATCACCGTTATCTGCTCATATCATTCATTCATATCACAGCATCTAAGCTGCCATTTAGATGCCGTGCACGCAGACACGCACTCACGCACACACACCCAGCTTTTCATTAGATCTGCAGCGATAGGCCTGCGCTCCTTTGAGATAGAAAAATATGATATCTTAAGATAGGAGCCAAATGGTATTATCGTCAAAGGAGGTCTTATCCTGATAACTCTGAAGAGCAAAGTAAATCCTGTCTCCTGCTGTAGGAAGCGTATTAACTTCTCCAGCCTTATGTAACCAGTGCTGCTATCTGCGTTCGCTTTTACATAAAAATAACAAGTCCATATGGGTCACTCCATCGAAGAACCCTCAGCCCTCTCATAAAAGCACACAGCAGTAGAAAAATCATTTCTGCTCGCATTGCACACATATTGTATGTGTATATAATAACCATTTGGTAAATGATGCCTGCAGAGTGTCTAAGGCTAAATAAAAACTCCATTTAAAACTCACACTGAGTAATTCATAATAAATATATAGTATTGGCATGTGCACTTCAGCCAAACATGTTCTATTTTAGGCATTGCTGGGCTCATTTTTGAATGTGTCAGTTCCCAGTCTGAATATAAATGAAGCCAGTTAACACAGCTACTGGTCATGAATCATAAAATGGTACCTCTGGGTATCTAAACGAGGCCTTTTTTTTGTTACAGTTCTTCGTCTTAAATTCATGTTTTAGACACAAATGAGGAAAACTTCTGACAGTTTGACACAGTGTTCTGTCACGACAAAGTCCAAGGTAGGGGTTGGTAGTTCAGGAAAGTTATCAAGATTTGGGAAGTAAGGTCTCTTCAGGGTTACACGTAAACCCACCTGTATCCTTGGGTCTCCTTCAAACACCACGCCCCCCCCTAACCCCCCACTGCTGCGTAACAGAGCGGATCAAGAACCTCTTCTTAAGAAATTAGATTTTTTTATGTCAAGAATGCTGAAAAATATGAATCATCCTGAACATCATGAGACCTTTACATACTGTACATAACCTGTAGTAAGAAATCACACTGACTAAGACATTCAAATGAAGCGCTGAGGTTCTTACATGTGGGTCACAAAGCCAGCAGGAGATGAAACTTGATCACAGGTGTGCATGTTAAATGTATTTCACTCACTATTGGCTACCCACAGCTCACTTTGTATCCATGCAGGATGTAAAGAAAGAGTTGTTTTTACAGACCTGAGTTAATAAGGCTTCCTCTTAGAGATTTCATCTTACAGCCTGCTGGGTCGTTCTATGGCAACAGCAGACATTATAACAGTGGGGAACTACATTTCCAAGTATTGTACACTTCCAAGGGGGGAGAAGTACCAGAGCTCTAAATGAACCGAGTTTATCATTTCAAGGACTGAGAAATACTACTACTTTAACAGAGGGATCTGTCCAACTTTATATTCCTCTGATGTTATGAATGTATCAGTGAAACATAACAGGGACTTCAAAACTTCAGTCACTAATGTATCATTCAATTTTTAGGTTGTCTAAGTCAGATCTAAGTTGTTTTCTCTGACATGCCACAATTTAAACATTACTATAGCAGATATCAAATGTATTCTAACTACATTTATTTGAGTAATGCCTTTCTGAAGAAGTCAAACTCCCTCTGAGCTTGTTGTTCTTAGAGTTGTGTTCATATGGGACGGGGCAGCGCTACTTTCAGCTTGTTTATGTTTCACGTGAACTCCTCCCTGAGCCATGAGATACTTGAACTGCACACTGCTGAGTCCTCTTGCAGACATGGTCTGCTGCATATAAGTCAAAACACTTTTATTTACTCTTTTTTTGGTAAAAGCATTGATAAATGCTACCTCGTGGCTTTCATGAGAGACATATAGCGCTTGGCAGTCAGTGTCCTCTATCTTGAATTTAAATTGAAAGTGGTTGGCATATTAGAGCGCTGGCAGGAAGGGCTTTGGTGTCCTGGAGTCGCGGCCCGCCGTCCAGACACCAGTCAACTTGTGTAATCAAGTGTGAAGGTTGTGAGGAGCAAACAGCCATTAACCTCCCGAACACAGGCCATCATCACAGTCTGCAGAGGACAGAGGGGAGGGCGGACTCGTGTGTGTGTGTGTGTGTGTGTTAGGATCTGTATGCGAGTGCCAGGACTACAGAGTGTAGTAAAGGATTGTATGTGTGTGTGTGTGTGTGTTCTTTATTACTGCCTGTTGGATAAAGTGGATTGTGTGTGATTGTAAGCGTGTCTGATGGGATGTGTTGAGTGCATAGTTTTTGTGTGCAGCTGGGAATGACATCAGTTGGGTAAGAGAGGATTGTGTGTGTGTTTGGGCAACTACAGTCTTGTAAATAGTCACTGGTGTAAATGTGTGTATGTGTGTTTCTGACTTGCATATATACTCTGATGTTTGTATCTATTAATTCTGATTTGTGGTCAAATCAGGCCATGCATCATTCCCCATATGGCAGTACAGTAAGGCGGTGCTTGGCATGCCTAGGCCTGTGACCGCCTGTTTGACATGCCACTGTGTTGGCTGGTGTGACGCCATGCTGAACCGACCCATCTGCTCCCGGCCGAGCTGGCACAGGGGAGAGCTCATCGGAGGCAGGCATGAGGAAAAAGGGCATCGGACCTGGAGTTTGGCGAGGCTTGGCGTCCAAAAAATGTCCTGAACCACTGCCCTCAAACGGGTCCAGAGCGTAAACAAGGGTGTGATGGAGTGTTAGGCCGCGTTTGTTTTCAGTTGAGCCTTGGCTGGTAAATACATGAAGTGGATAAGCTTTCCACATTAGTAGTTCATGTATGGTTGCTATCTGTTGATGTCATATTTGAGTAACAATCTTTTTCATTCTTCTTTTTCAAACAGTAAATCTGTAAAAACAGTTTGTATGTTTAAGTTGAGGTCAAGTATCAATAGCAGTAACCATTCCTGTTTGATCAAAGGTTTGGGGTTTAATGCTGAGTCATTAAGGTAAAGAATCTATTTAAGAAGTAGACCCTGTAACCCCTTACTTTCAATTGGTCTGTGGACAACATAGTTGTGGCCTCACGTTTGAGTATCCTATTTGACGCCATCTTGTTTTTTGGGCCAATGGTGACCATATATGGACCAAAGGGTGGATGTGCATTACTCCACCTCAAACCTGATTTAGCAGGTTTAAAGTAGACATAGCACCCTTTACCTCATATTGGTGTGTACACTTTAGTTTTGTGGCCTCAAGTTTGCACATTTTGGTTAATGCCACCTTGGTTTTCAGCCAGTGGTAACCATATGTGGACGACAGTGTAGAGGTGCATTACTACACCTGAATCCTGGTTTACGTGTGGCTGTGGTAATGATATGTAAATTACAGGTTGCCATAACCTAAAGCATAACTATCCATATTGGAGCCACATTTACTAATTTAACATCAAGATGCACATTGGATACTTAAAGCTCCTGTAAGGAGTCTTTAGCTGGTTATGAAGCAGACTGAAATGAAAAGTAACGCCTCTATGTAACTTACAAAGCAAACCAAACTGTTAGTGAGAAGCTATGTTATCTATTTATAGTCATCTTTAATGTATCTTCCACCACCGGGTGGTGTCAGACTTTGCAATCGCCACAATAGCTTTCATTTACACTTCCTAAGGATAATATTCATAATGGCTTTGTCCAAAACCGAATACTTTCATACTATTCATGATCCAAAATCATTGTATGCAATTTTGTGAATGCGAGACATACCTGGATGTTTACTAGATCGGCCCGAATTTTTAAGTATGAAACGGGAGCACACTGGTTATACTAAACTGCCCCACAATGCACTGCGTCTCTTAGACTGTCCAATCCCGGAACTCGTCAGCCAGCCAACTAGCAGCTCAAGTTCCGTACTGAAATACATTTTGCATGTTGCCAAATGATATAAAAATTACTACGTAGCTGTATTAGTAAGGAACATTTGCAAATTATTGTTGAGTTATATTCACGGACCGGCGGCCCTGCTAGCTTGATGCTAGCTCATGGATCGGAGCTCGGACAGGAAGTACGTTGTGTGACTTTTATTTTAGTATGTTGCTGTCGGCATACTAACGGTCAGGTTAGTATGCAGTATATATATCTAGAGTGTGCAGTAGGCAGTATGTAGTATGTGGTTTCGGACAAAGCCAATGAGTGATACGTTTGACTGCTAAAGAAAGCAGGATGAGATTTTTAATCAGACAACGCTACTTGCTAATAAATACATGAAATGATGTATATGACAATGAACTTTCAAAAAAATGTAATCTTGAGTTATAAAGAAGTAAAATGTGGTAATTTCCAGGTAGTCATCAAATATGTTTGCACCAAGTGAAGTCGCCCCCTGCTGCCACCGCAAAGAATAAAACTTTACTTCTGCATAACCTTCACTTCTGAAGCCAGGAGGCCCCTTCTTCGCCTGTGATTCAAGATAACAAAATAATTCAATCAAGTCACTTCATTGTCCACATGCTGAGCCACTGGGGCCGTGACTTTTTGAATATGTATGAAAATGCGTGCAGTGTTTGGTATGAGTAGGTAATCAGTGTGTGTTTCCGAACTCCTCTGGGGTCTCTCGCTGTGCAGCAATGAGATGTGCAGTATTTATAGGATTTGTTCATTTGGGTGGGAGGAGAGCATTCAGCCGTTTGAACTTGAGAGGCAACACGCTGAGAGGCTGTGTTAAAAAAAAAAATCAATAGCAAGTCAAGCGTATTCCGAAGAGATGCAGTTCAGGGGGTTGTTTCAAAAACAGCACAGATACCTGAGAAAGATGACTTGTTTGTGGATTTATGCGCGTGTTCGTTAAAGGTGTGTTTGCAGTGCTGCAGAGTCATTTGAGGGTAAAGAGAACATGTTGAAGGAGGAAAGGATTGTTAGAGAGACAGACAAGGAGACGACAGAGGGAGAGAAAGAGGGTGTAAGTTTGTGTGTGTGTGTGTGTGTGTGTGTGTGTGTGTGTGTGTGTGTGTGTGTGTGTGTGTGTGTGTGTGTGTGTGTGTGTGAGGGGTAGGGGGGCGTTCCTCTTCATTACCGACACTAAGGAGCCATGCCAGGAGCACAGATGGCAGAGGAGAGAGGGGGCATGGGGTTGGCACATAAACTGCAACACACACATATATTCACACACTCAAAGCGGCATAAAAAATATGTAAATCCAAAGAATCAGTCCTCAAAGCTCAATATGTTCTCCGTATAATTGCGATATATAATTCAGGTGTAACAAACGCACTTTCCACCAGATATTGTCCTCTCCACATCTCCTGCACACGAACACACGCAACACACACACACACACACACACACACACACACACACACACACACACACACACAGACACAAACACCTTGACAAGCTATCCTGTGTTTTTCCTTTGCCAATCTCTTAGCCAAGAAAGCTGATGCTGCATTTCTCGTTTTATCGTTTGGCAATCTAACTTTCTCTCTCTCTCTCTTGCTCTCTCACACGCACACACACACACACACACACACACACACACCGCCCTTTCCCTCACACCCCTTTATTCCACCTCATCATAGCTATTGATGCTATAACCTAAGACCTGAATTAAATTTTCTTTACTTTCTTTCTCTTTCTAAGTTTCTCTTTTCTCTCTGTCCACTCACACACACACTCAGACCCCCAATGGTCCAATTAGGAGCACCGGTCTGTTTGCGCTGCAGGAAAGCAGGGCAGCGTGTTTGTGTGTGGGAGATGTTTCTATTGTGCACAGCGTGTACTGCTCTCCTCTGCAAGGTTGACCGGAAGAGCAAGCTCTCACACCTTCGCTTCACATACACACACAAAAACACACCTCCCACAAATGTAGGAAGCAAGAAAGCCATTTAGCCATCAGTTCACAGCCTATAAGAGCCTACAGTACACCTTAGAAAGGTCTTCAGTCCTGTACTCAAGGTCTCTTTTTCATGGAAATCTGTATTCTTAAAAAAACGTTTTTTATATACCGATCTGTAATGATGATGTATCATGGTCTGGAAAGGGTTAAAATCACAGGACATCAATGACAATTAAATATCAGTAAAAACTGATAGATTGCGAGTGCTCCCCTGGAAAACACTGTATAAGAAGTGAGCACAGCTACCATGTGTTTGTGTAGACTGGACTTAGACATTTTAGCTATCGCCATGTTGGCTTTGAGTGACCAAAATTGACAAAATTTAAACATCAGAGTGGATTGTGACTGTAGACTGTATAAAACATGGACGTAATATCAGTGACGTCATCCATTGGTTTCTAAAGAGCCGTTTTGAAGCTGAACGATGGCGGTTGCCATATTGGAAATATTGTCGATCAATCTAGAAACAGGCTAAGAGGTGGAGATGCGGTGGACCTTTACGCTTCCTGGCAAACAGCTACAAGGTGTCCACTAATTATGCAAACGTGTGAATATCTCTTATCGGCTTAATGCTCAAATGGATACATTTAAAAACAAAAGTGTGCAGCATAAAGAAATGAGCGATCAATATCAACTTTGTTTTTTGAGCCAGGCTGTGAAGATGTTTCTTTTTAGTTGAAGAATGGACTTTTTCATATGAGACCACATGGCGATTCGTGGCTAATGCCGCCAGCCCTAAGTAGATACTCGAAGAACTGCAGCTTTTTGCACTTCCACATTGGCTTCACTTTTGAACAACAAAGATTAGGGTTAGTTACATGTCTTTGTTATTGCAGGTTCATGTTGACACGATATATGACTACTATACCTAAGTGGCGGCTCAGTTGGCGTCTCTCAACCGGAAGGTCAAGCGTCTCTCAACCGGAAGGTCAAGGGTTCGATCCCCAGCTCCTACAGCAACATGTCCGATGTGTCCTTGGGCAGGACACTCAACCCCGAATTGCTCCCTCTTCTTCGTCAGTGGTGTATGAATGCATATGAATGGGATTAGTTAGCATAGCATAGCAAACCACTGCCATCAGTGTGTGAATGGGTAGGTGTGACATGCTGTGTAAAAGCGCTTTGAGTAGCTATACAAGCTCAAGTCCATTCACCTTTACCTTAACTGTATGAATTATTAGATCAATATTTTTTGTTCAGTAGATGCTTCTTCATAACTTTGACAACAAGCAAAAGAAACAACAACAGATGAATCAGCTAGTAGGAGCATTTTGAATGTCTTAGGGTTTTCTTTTAGGATATCACATTTGAATATTTGAGTAGCAGCCGTGTTAACGTATGTGAGTACTTTTCGGCTTTTCTCTCAGAAGAAGTGTGTTTGGTCCACAAAGGCTTGTCCTTTTTCATCTTTTTCAATTAATTTCAGATTGCCATTTCATTTCCGAGACATGCTTGGCTGCTGCCGGTCAGAGCAACACAATTAGAAAACAACACATCATGAAATGTATGTTGCCTTGATTAAATTCCAACACTCTGGTGCATCCTTTCAACACATAGAATGACAGTCCCACAGGATATTCCCTGTACAAGGTCTGTATCCAATTTACATTTATTCATATCTGTATTCACCTGTAGCAGCATTTGCATATTTGTGTGTGTATAGCAAAGTGCATTCACGTACGACTTGCTTCCCCAGATGGGTGCACAGCAGGGGGTTGCCTGAGGTCCATCACCTGGTAGTGAAATGCTAATCACCAACATAAATAATCCTACACTCTCACATACACATACTCCCACTTTGATTACAGCAGCTGTCCATCTTGCTAAGCAGGAATTTTATGGAGACATCTTTTTTTTTCTCTCCTCCTCTTTTTCATATGAATCCACAAAGACAGCAGGCAGTTCAATTCCCCCTGGTCAGCATTCACTCCCTCTTTTTTTTATCCTCCTCTGCTGCTCTGCATGAAAAATCAATTTCAATCATCTGGTATCCACCCTCATCCCTGCATTTTCTGTTTTCTCCTCCTTTTTCTCTCGCCCCGCCTTACGCCATCTCTCCCCCACGTCCTCCTTTTTTTTTTTCACGACACTCAGCATCGGCGTCCTCCCTCTTTCCTCACAGTGGGGCTACCGAGCTGAGAATGAAACGCTGAGGAGGGGGGATCTTTGCTTTAGCATCTTTTTAATTGGACTGCAGTCCACTGTTATATTTTCCTTTCTCCCATTGGTGCCTGTGAGTGTGTGTTTGTAGATACACAAACGTGTGTGGCTTCGCAGAAACTCGTGACCTTAAAAGCCCAGCGTGTGAGCTCCTCATAATTATGTTCTCTTGCAGGGAATTTGAATCACAGAGCTTGAACTGGCTTTCAATACTGTATCCTGTACTGGAGGATGGCAGGGTCTGTCAAAACTTGTAAAAAGAGGATATAATGCTGCTGTAAAAAGGGGATGTACTGTTATACAAGTCGACTTACTCTGTAGCTCAGGTTTCACTGTTATGTTGAATCAGTGCTGAGATGAAATAAAAGGCTTTGTGGCAGATTCAGGGTGCAGCATTGTTCCATATCTCAGGATTTGTATTTCCTGTTTGGTTTATTTTGTTCTTTGAAGGCGGATCAGGGACTTTACAGTGCTACAGTTTTGATTAATTGAACAAAAATGGCCAACCTCCGGTGTTGAAGAATGAAGCCAATACAGACATGTAAAACTGCTGTTCCTCAAGTGTCCACTTCAGGGTGGCTGCAAAGGCTAAGGAATTCCCATTGAACCTAATATTAAAGTGTCTCTTTTTAAAGCAGAAATAACCACGTTTACAGACTGGTACAATAAAACAAATTAGGTATCATCAGCTCATTTCTTTATTGGTACACACTGTACATGGCATACATTGTTTACAACTTATCCTTTTGATTTTATTAAGCTGGTAGCCTAGTGGTTGGTGCGTTTGCCCCATGTGCGGAGGGTTTGGTCCTCCAGGCAGGCGGCCTAGGTTTGAGTCCAACCTGTGGCTCCTTTCCTTTGTCTCCCCAATTTTTGACTCTTTCTACTGTTGTGCATCTCCAATAAACTCATAAAAAGCCCCAAAATAAACCTTTAAAAAAAATCCTTTGGGGGACATCACTAAGACTGCATCTATTTTTTCTGCAGTCTTTAGGACCGACCTACAAGCTGTCTAGCCGGTTTGCGTTCAATGCTTGATGCCGCTTTTGATTTACTTTGATAGAACTTTATTGTCAGACGTGGTTGAAATTTGTCTCTCATCACAGCGGCTCCTGTTAGGAGATACAAAGATACAAACATTTGACACCACATTCAAACAGCAAACAAACATTCAGAGGCCTTAAACGTGCTTTGATCTGAGTGTTTCAGTCTAACCTTCTTAAAACGTGGGACCCTGTAATAGTTCATATTCTGTGTTCAGAGCGTGGTCAGGGTCAGAGGCGATGCAGTTAGCCAGCCTTAACATGCTTTTATCGTAGGCCGATTCATAGTCTTTGCATTGGTTGTTCTACAATCTTTGAGCAGATGTTTAACTGTTGGAGCAGTTTAGACTTAAGACTTAAAATCACAGAGGTAAAGAACAAAACAAGAATCAGTCGACTCGCCCCAAAAGATCATAGGCGGCGGAGGAAATAAATTCTTTGTTTTGTCTTTTTACAGATGTAGTCAATGTGATCTTTCCAGGACAACAGATGGTCGATCATTACACCTAAATACTTATAAGATGACCCTTGCTTGATGTTTTCATTATGAATGAGAATAGGGGCCTTGTGAGCATCAGATGGTAAACTGAATACCAAAATACACCACTAGCCCCTCTTTTTTTCGTTTTTTTCCTGGAGTTTAAATTCCTCGGAAAGCCTCCAGGAAATGTACCGACACAAGCCACAACAACGCAACACTTCAAAATACTCAAGCACTTTTTCACTATAGCAGATTGACATACTGCACAGCTTCAATAGCCAACATTAGACTTCATATAGAGTATATCAAAAGCTGGAATGAATGTTTGCAGCAGATCATCCTGCTTTTAGTTTCTTCCAAACTCCCTTGCCATGTTCCCATACTGTACTGTAGGTTTTTATGCTCAACCGCTCAGTCTTGGCACCAGTGTGACTGAAGTGATTGGGTCTTGTTAGCTCACACACATTATCACATTCAATCTCTCTTAGCAAGTTTTGGCCCCTTGACTTGCTGACACACCCTGCAGTAGCCCCTGACCCCTGCAAGCCTAACACTCAAACTGCATATGCTTGAGTGACCCTGACAAATGGCCGGCTTTCCCCCCATGCATGACTGTGTGACTCATGGCTGGTTCTGTGCTCACCCACTGTCGCACCAGAAGCCTGCTAGCCTTTGGCCCTGACATGCTGTGGCACTGTTTTGCTGGCCATTAATGTTGCGAGCACTGAGCGTGTCTCATTGGCCGGCTCATGGCCCTCAGGCTAGCATCAGACTTCAGCGCACTTGTTAGCTTAACAACAATGATGGGATGGCTTGCTCGGCTTTGCTGTGTGCCCAGCATCGGTTGTGGATGATTCTCAGTGACAAAGGAGATAATAGCTAGACCGCACAATGAATTTGTTTAATGCAGAACAAAACAAATGTACAAAATATTTCACATCATTTCAATGTTTTATCATCGTCACTTTCATAGCGTCCTTTAGATTTGACTTCTTGGGAACATACTCAGTTTGTCTTCCATATTAAGCAGCACAGGAAAGACATCGAGCTTTCTTTAATGGACCTACCATGACAGACACTTTTAGGCTGTCCTACAAGAGTTATGAAGTGATCATGATTACTTCCCCTAGATGTGTCTGGTAGAGGTGATGGCCGGGTCTCTAGTTCCTCAACGCTTTCCATTTTTTTATTTATTTTTTGATAGTACCACTCCTTTTCCTTAACCCTCCCCATCATATATATTCAGAAGTGTGATAAACTCAGGAAGGAAACACAAAGTTATTTTTGTTAGTATTTTTCAAGTGTGACTTCAGACATATGTCTTATTTTTGGGTCCCTAAAAAGTTAAGCTAAGAAGCTCTTAATGTTGCCCATCTGCTGTGTTGCTGCATAAAGCTAACAATGATACATATTTTAGATCATTAACGTACAGTATTTTGTGCCTTTCTTGGGGGGCGAGCCAGCACTCCAAAAATAAATGGTAGGTGATACACATCATTGTGATGGTTTCCAGTTTAAATTATGGTCGGAAATTGGGAAAAGAGATTTCAGGAAAATCTCCTTTTAGCTGGCCTCCACACCATCCACTCTTTCTTCCAGCATCATAGAACCATAGGAACATACAATTGACCTACTTTGATTGAATAAAAATTGAATTAAAAACTTAATGAGTTGAAGGATTTAAGACGGTCTTTAGAGCTGGACAAAGATTTGTTAAAAGATCTGCCACTTCCATCTTAAGTGAAAAAGTTTATTCTGATTCTTTTCAATCCTCCAACCAATGCCCTTCTTAAGCCTGATTTATACCTGTAAATGCATTGCAGCATACGCTGTATGTTTGCGTAGACCAAATGTCACCTGTGGTCTGAAACGATCCTGATCTGCCACTCATTCATTCATACACACTCAGGGATAGAAACATGTGTCACCCTTCTTTTCCTGATTCTCATGATAGAAATGTTGCCCACTGCACGCTGATGATGAACTTCACTCTTTCAAGTTGTTTTGATTAGGCTTTAGACATAATAATTACACTGCTGCGTTCAAGAACCTTCTGCTGCACACAGCCTGAATAGAGACTGATGGCAACAACCTGCAGCCATTAGCTGACGGCTTGTGTTCCATTGATCCGATTGCATTAATCAAGGCTGTTTACTGAGAGAACACAGCAGCCAATGATGGATGACTGGCGGTAATTATGCAACAGCCTGCAAACATCACACCTCTCATTTATGTGTTGCTGACAGAGTCAATGAAAATAATCCACAATCCTGTCTATTTTAACACTAGTTAAGAAATCTCCCTGACAGCTCTTCAGCTCCCATGAGAGGCATTTAGAAAAGTGGAAGGCTGAGAGGGAAAAAGGCAACAAGAGAGACGGAGAGATGAAGTGAGAGGAAGTTTCTGTTTATCTGATCACAGCCCTTTCGCTCTGCTAAATCTGCAAGACAAAGTGAGAGGGCACAAGTGGCAGGATAAGAATTAATCGCATTTTAATAATCGCCAGCTCTTTTATTAATGAGCCCTGTGTCCCCCTTTTGTTTTTCTAGCAATGAGTACTTCTCTCTGCCACTGGCTGCATTAAAGGCTTAGCAGCTCATTTAGTCCTGAGCCATAGCTCTTAGTTTCTTGTTTGCTGACTTACCTGGTCACATCAAGCCAAACACAATGCACCTTTTTCAATATGTGGTTTGGATGCAGTCTTGTTTCTCGAATATTCCTTTTGCACTGTGATCTGGGCATCAAGCCAATGCAGAAATATGCTCAGTTCTACGAGTCTAAGCAGCTATGAGAAACTTTGTTTTTGTGTCGTTTTGGTTGTTCCTGTACACCAACACAGCCTCTCAATCTCAAACTGTTTGTACTTGTTTTTGGAGGCGAGAAAAAGCAAGATGCAACTTCCTTTTTATACTTTCTTTTAACAACACTGTTTTCAGGATGCATAGTATTGAGGTTATGTGTCTATCTGCGTCAGTGTAAGATTAATGACAGTTATATGACAACATAGATGCAAAACCGACTTAGGCCATTCTTATTGTCATAGCAATTTTGTGTATAAAGCTGTAGTTAGCAACACACCCGAATAAAGTCATTTCTCATAGCTCAGTATGGAGACCATTAAGAATTTAAAATCTCTACCATGGCTGTACACAGTGTGTTTCTATATACACGGTCATATTGGGGATTGGGGGGGGCTTCAGTTCAGGATCTACTTTTTGACCTAGATTTTCTTAGTTTTACCTTTTGCTTCATCGTCGTCCCTTTTTGTTCCTCTGTGAATTCATCCTTTCTTAAAGGAAGAATGTGCAACATGTTACACATAAAAACAGCAGAAATCAAGTGTATCCTGTAAATGTCTCTCTGAGTCAGGACTGTCTACAATGAGGGAGAAGTGCGAGTCCTGCTGGCTGTGTTGTTGTCGGAGACTTGTTTACATGGACGGGACGGCCTTGTGTATAAAAGCTGTTTTAGTCAAGGACTAGAGAAAAGAAGAAGAACATACTCACTGCTTATTTGGATGTCACATAAGTGTGTTTAGATCTCGGTCATTCTGTGTCAATTTATGTGAAATGTGATGCTATGAGTTCACCAAAGTGTGCTAACATTAGCCTGCTAACTCAACATTGCAGGCCACAAGTGATTGCAGCTCAATCAAAGGATGGTTTGATTTGTCTTCATTGGTTGTACAGAGGCATTGTTTTTAAACAGATTCTTTCGTATGCAGTTAAAAAAATCCTCAAAGCATGTTGAGAGATGTTGTAGATGACTCGCACTAGTAATCAGGGTGAGTTTTACGCCCACTCCTTAACACAAGTGTGTGTCAGTGAACTCGCATCCCCAATACTTCTGTGTTTTCCTTTGTATTGTTGTATCTTTTTTGCCCCTACAACCTGGACGACCTCTTGTTGCATTTAAGCCCCCTTCTGCCCTGAGCTTTCTGTTGCTTTGCCTTGCTGTCTAGAGTAGCATTTATATCTTTTGCCGCGCTCTTGTAAAAGGTATTATGGTCAAATGGCTCTTGCTACAGTATATGTGCAGCAGCGGCCTTTGCTCTCCTGCGGCCTGTAGCCGCCAAGCTAAATAAATATTACATGGACCCTGTTCTAAAGGGTTGCCATTCCCATTCATTGGAGCAGCAATAGACTCCTTGAACTTTTACAATCTTACATCAGCCGGTCTGGCTGTTGCTATTTCTCCTTTCTGGGGAGTTTTCCACTCTTTGTTTATGGTCTAACTTCTTTGCTCACAACTTTCATCCACACTTTGCTCTTTTTGCAAGCAATATAGCAGCCATTTTCTTTATATCTCCTCCACACATGGTGGGTAAAAGTCTCTCTATCCAATTTTATTTGGCTGGAGACAAAAAGCCCATTGAAAAAACCCCGAAATAATATCAAAGTAACAGGAGTAAATGGGAAAACAATTCTCTAGTTGCCAGGCTGGGCCTTCAATTGACGGGGCTTTATTTATTTTTCCTCCAGACTAAATAATTTCACACACAACTGGGAAGGGGGCAATCATATTTCACGAGTCGGTACTATATCATCTACTGGAGCACCTTGGTTTAATACGCACAGGCACCAGCCAGCCAGTCAGACAAGGGCCACCGTTCCTGGAAGTGAAGCGAGATTTCTTTTATTAGATCTGTAATAAACAAATCATCAGTGCTAATGGTGTGAGAAAGCCAGTGTCTTTTGATGTCACACTTTCTTTATTTACCGACCACACTGGCCCCTTGCTTCACTCCGGTGCTGCCTCAAAGTGCAGAGAGCACAGACGGTGGCTTAATGGAAGCGACCGGTCTCCTCCGGCATTCTGCTATTTCCGTCTGCCTCTGCTGCCATCGAGGTGGAAGTCTCTCCTCATTATATTGTTGTTTACAGAATCCTCCTCCTTTCCTCTTATCACTGATTACCTTCACCTCGATGCCGTGACTCTGCACGCCCACCACCACCGGCAAGCCTTCATTTCAGCTGTCTGAAGATATATGAGGGTTGTCAGATCCCTGTCATTTTTAGATCCTTAAAACCAACTTTGATCCAGCTTTCATCCAGAAACAGCCACCACTTTGACTTGACCAATGAATGACATCATGGTCTATTCATAAACTGTTTTTATAGTCTTTTAACAATTATGCCTTGGTTTTTTTGTTTCCTTAATGATATTATTTTGGGAAATCTTGTGCCATGTTTGCATGTATGGACCGCAGTATGAGTAGTTGCTGCCTTGGTAATGGCTAAGGGGGATTCTAATAAATAAATACAGTACATATGTAAATAAAGTGGAAATAACTAACGTGACATCACCCTAGGGTTTATACATTTTGAAGCCTTAAGTTTGGCATTTTGGCTATAAGCTGCCATTTTTTTCAGCAAATGTGTCCATATTTGGGTGAGACGTACGATGAGATGTTTTTACACCTCCATCATGGTTGACAGTCATCCATGGAAATAACCTATCAATGAAACATAGCCAAGACCTTATCTCTGTTAACAGATATTTCCATGTAAATGTTGAGCCTGTGGGTGAGGGACAAGGTGTTTGGTGTCCCACGAGTTGTTGTTCCCTGAGAAGTATTGGTTAGTCCCATTTCAGCTGGCTTGTTTCTATACATAGGCTGTATAAAACATGGACATAATCTCAGTGATGACACCCATTGGTTTCTGAAAGGGCTTTTTGAAGCCAAATGATGGCGGTCGCCATATTAGAAATGCTATCTCCACCTAATATTCAATGAATCTAGAAACAATGCAAAGTGATGTGGAGGAGCTGAGGTGGGGCTCATGCCTCCTATGATGCCTTCACCTGCCAGTCAGCTCGACCACGCCCCAATTTTGCAAATGTATGCGTAACTCTTTGTGATGAGGTAAAAATTGATGGCTCTAAAACTTTTACTCTAAATCTACAAAAAAGACAAGTAGGGTTATTTTCCTATCTGGTTTCTAATATGGCTAACATTTGTAACCAAGGGAGTTGCCCCCTGCTGGCCACTTAAAAGTATGCATATTAAGACACTTTCACATTCGTTTGAGGTTTGCCACCAGAGGCTACGCCCTCTTCTTATCTACAGTTAAGAGGGTGCAATCAAAAATTCTCTGTGTTTTCTGCTGTGACTCCCTGATGCCGTTAATTTCTTGATGAGGTGCTGTCATATGAATAGCTTCTCCCCACTGTGAAAACAGTTACGTAAATATGGCTCTAATAAGCATTTTTGTAGCATCATACAATGTTGCATCAATCTGTCTTCTGGTATAGATGGAAATGGGAGAATTAGGGTGGAGAGCAGCTAAACCATTTGGTCTTGCCCATCAAAAGAGTATTTCCTTATGTGCTAAAGTTAGACATTAAATGCACCGTGAAAACGGAACATGACAACACGTGATGTCTGAAACACTGAATCTCCGGTCCTCGTCGGCTGCATTTTCTAATCTTCTCTCGCAGCTGGTTACGACTTATTTGTCCCACTGTCTTTGATGACACCCTGCTGCAGCACTGTGAGCTTCTCAGAAGACATTCAACGTTACAGTCTGTCAGGCCGGATCTTTGATTCCTTTCATTTCCAGTATAGCGGGAGAATCCATAGTGTGAATGTGTTTTACAAACATGCAGGTTTTCTCCACTAGCACTGTCGCTTGCTGTGTGTGAACTCTGTGGCTTGGTGTATGTGTGTGTGTGTGTGTGAGGGTGCGTGAGAAGGCGCACACTGCTGGGCAGTTTGTGATTTGAATTCCCCCCCCTACCACAGGCAAAGGACCTGAGACGCTGTTTGCGGGGCAGAAGCTGAACGACAACGAGTGGCACACTGTGAAGGTGGTGCGAAGAGGCAAGAGCTTGCAGCTGTCTGTGGATAATGTCACGGTGGAAGGTTAGTTGATTTTGGTACTCGGATATGCTAATTTGTTTAGCAGCAGTTAATTGAAAATTCAAAGCAGTCAGAAATTCACATGTATTATTGGACAATAACACGTCCGCTGACAGAAAGTCAACCGCTGTGCCATTTCGTATTAAAACTACTCATTAAAAGAGGAAGGTGAGTCATTATGGTGATAATGAATCAGACATGGAGGTGGTGTATCATTTGTTAATGTATTATTAAAGTGATATTTACAGCACTAGGTGACAAAACAAAAACAAAAAAGTGTTTGCAAATGTCATGCTTAAAATAAGTTAAAATGACTGGTTACATTTTGTGTCTGTCATTAAATAAATGGCCAGTTTTAGTACAAATCTTTCACACAGTCAACCTTCAGTTTATCTCATCTGATGGTCAAAAAAACGTCAAAAACAGCGGCTTGTTCAGTGACACAAATTATGAGTATATGTAGTTTTGTTGCGTGTTATTTTACAATATTGAAAGATTGCCATAGAAACAGATCACACATTTGAATACGCAGTGATCAATAGCATCTCAAAATACATTTTTCAACATGTTATATAACAATATTAGTAGAAGAGGAATTTTTATTTGGTCCAGATTCCCCCCTACTTCCGCCCAAGTTTCCGTGACCCACCTAGAACTTACTTTCTTTAAAGTAAAATTGACCTTGAAGCCCTGGGAATCCCAAACTGAAGCTTAGTGGTACCAATACAGTCACATGTTGAAGCTTAGGGCTGCAGACCAAGCTCCCCATATTATATGTATCATTTCATTTAAAGTTTCAGCCCTGGTAAATGTACACAATATAGAATTATCTTACAGGATTGGATATGTAATTTGGACTAAACACAGTGAAATCAAAGGGGGAGATGTTTTTTGTATGCGCATGCCAGCTGTGAGTGAGCAGCCAAACTGTATGTAGGATACAGAGGTACAGGCTCTGCCAGCCTCTAAGAAAAATAGCAAGAGAAGGATGAAAGGTCAAGAGATGAGGCAGAGTCACAGGCACTCACAGTATTGTGGCCTCAGGCGGAAAGATGGCCGGACAAAGGATGAGAGGAAGAGTTGAGAACAAGGTGTGAGTTAGATGTAGAAAAGTGGGCATGCTGAGGCCACAGAAAAGGAATGACCCTGTGAAGTTCCCACTGGTTCACAAACTGGTTCACAGGAAAGAAAAGAATGCATGTGTCCGGGAAGACCTTGCAAAGCTGGCCAGGGTTCAGAATGTAGATTCAAATCGGCAGCTTGCCAAGCTCATTACTTTACACATCTCGTATGAACACAATATACATTTTGGGTTGTAGAGCAGCAACTACAGATTCACTGCTCATATGATTTCCTAAAGGACAGGTTCAAAATAAAGGCTTCACCCTAAAGCTATCACGCAAATAGTTTGTTATACAAACCAACACTGCTTTGTTTAGTGAATAAAATCAATCACAAGAGCATGTTAGAATGGTGAAGAAATGCCAAACCATATATCAATAACTTTCAAGCAAAAACAGTTTAATACTGCTTCTGAGGTAAATGCATTTATAAATGTCTCTTTGAAGTCAACATGGAAATGCCTGATCGTACTAAGATTTTCAAACAATCTCCACGTCATTAACTTCAGTAAGTTTAGCTCGTACTTTACAACATGCTACATATGTCCTCTTTGCATCGTTATTGTCCTTTCACATTGTTAAAATGAAACATGTTGTACATCCCTCCAAGGATAATTTATGTTGCCTGTTTGAGCACTGCAATGAAAGGTAACACTTTACAATAAGGTACACAAAGTTTGTATGGTTAGTGGGAAACGAATGGGAAGCTAACCAGCAGGTAACCACTAAGTAGTGGTAGATAGTAAGTACTTCTTCATCACATGTTCTAGAGTAGTGAGGTGTCTAAAAGTTCACTGAGACAAAGGTTACAACTGTTTTTCTCTTAATATGTAAAAGGCTGAAACATGTGATGCCCTTAAAGTTGCCTTGGGGCACAATGACCGGATAACTTGAGGCACCCATACAATGGAGTGTTTGTGTCTATTTCCATGTACAGGACGTAAATGTCCAGATAATTTACGATGTAAGGAAAGACGTATGGGAGAGTGGAGGTCTAACTCCAAATAAGGAAAAACTGATGTCATTTTGTTCTGTGAAATTCTGAATATATATGACTGCTCTGTCTCTGTTCGCGAGAGATGATTTTGGCTTTGGTCTCTCACAGGTTAACCATGGCAACCTGTTTCTGACATTGTTCTATGTTATACTTAATAAATTCATTATTGTAACTAAGACAGTGTCAATGGAAATCTCTTCATCATCAACAACATCATCTATGTCCAGAGAAGAACAGATTCTTCAGTAGCTAATGATTAGTTTACGGATAATGAATGCTGGATAGACCACACAAATTGTTGCATAGTTAATGGGGAATGAACTACCAGTTAACCATTAGTTAATGGGTAGATAGTGAGTAACTTGTCATCCAATTCTATAGAGTAGCTTTTGATTACTTAAGAGAATAAAGTGAGGCATCATACTGGGTAGTTGCAAAATGTGTGTACCTTATTGTAAAGTGTTACCAAATCAATTTATAACTATCTTTGCTCAAGCTAATCTTTTTTATTTTTTTATTTCTACCATTTCAGGCCAGATGACTGGTGCCCATACACGTCTAGAGTTCCACAACATCGAGACCGGCATCATGACTGAGCGACGCTTCATCTCAGTGGTGCCCTCGAACTTCATCGGCCATCTCCAGGGCCTGACTTTCAACGGTCTGCCTTATCTAGACCAGTGCAAGAATGGAGACATCTCCTACTGTGAACTGAACGCCCGCTTTGGCATGCGCCACATCATCGCAGATCCGGTGACGTTTCGAACGAAAGGCAGCTACTTAGCTTTAGCAACGTTACAAGCTTACGCCTCCATGCACCTCTTCTTTCAGTTCAAAACCACCACGCCTGACGGACTGATGCTCTTCAACTCTGGAGACGGGAGCGACTTTATTGTCGTGGAGCTCGTGAAAGGGTGAGTTTTATGGCATTTTAATTGATTTATTAACAAGAAAAGTGAAGTGTTACACCCAAGCAACCACTGGTAATGAAAAATAAAGCCAATGCAAAAGTGCAAAAAACTGCAGTTCCTTGAGTGTCCAGTTGAGGCAGGCTCCAAATGCCAAGGTTTACCCATTAAGTGGTCCATAAACGATTTTAGACTAGACAGGTCACTTCTTTATTAGTTACTGTGCAGGGGATTTTTTTTGTTACTCATCTGTTTTGAATACATGACGGCTTACAGTTATGCACAACAAGAAGACAACAAGAAGGCACATTGTAGCTGTTTTACAGGAGGCGGTAGTCCGCCTCAGCTCCACCTCTCTGCCTGTTTCTAGATTGACCAATAGTTAGGTTGAGATAACATTTCCAATAAGGCGACCACTATAGATGGGCTTCATAATTTGTCTTCAGGAACCAATGGGTGACTTCACTGAGACTGCATCCATGTTTCATACAGTCTATTGTGACAGCACCACGTTTTTTTTTGCCTGTTGTCAACATAAATTGGGATTGCCACCAATCCACTTTGTGTTTGGTGTAACTACTGATTTGGTTTTACTTTTTCTTTCATCTATATTTCACAGAAAACATACCTTTGTTTGTTTTAGCCAGACTGGGCCTTCAATTGATGGGGCTCTATTTATTTTTCCTCCAGACTTGTGTATATGAAGAAGACAAAGTCATCATGATGTCATCCATTGATTTCTAGTGTAGTGTTTTGAAACTTTATGGATTTTGGGAGCCACATGTTGTCGGCCTCTATCCTGGATTACAGATTGCCAGGGTTGTCCCTCACAGGCCAATCACAGGTTGCCACACCTACAGTTTATGGTCTACATCGGTGGTTCCCAAGCTTTTTCCCTTGGAGTCCCCCCCTACTTGTACCTAAGAAAGCTGGGCCACCCTACCCCCATCCCCACAGGACCCTCACTGATACATTGCTGTCACAAATTAACATCAATTTCAGTCACTTTCCTTGATAACATCCCAACAGAGCAGGCCTTCACACACGTGTTGTTACCTAAAGACCTTAGTGTAACCCATCCGATAAGTGTATGATTTGAGTTTGCAAATTCACATTAAGGAGGCTGGTGAATTCTCAGTTGGTCAACAAATACACAAAAAAAAGGTTCCCTTCAACTATCATTTAAACTGTATTTACCCAGAAACAAAACAACACAGAAAGTGAGACTGTTTTTTCTCTTAAGTTAACACAGAGCAGTGAGTCATTGAATGCTGCTATGAATCATGCTCGGCTGGATAAAAGGGACTTTAATGTATGCTGGTGAGTAATCATAATCTGCAGTCTTAAAAGCTCAGCTGAGAACTGCTGGTTGATGATAGTTGAGAAACAGAAAGAGTAGAAATATATATGTCAGTTTAAAAAAAAAAATATATTCTCTTGGGTATCTATTAGCAGATAACTGTTAGTGCATAATTGCAAGCACAAAGCAAGTGTCTGACCGGCAAAGTATGTGGTACATTTTCAACAAAGAGGCTTGAAGAGGCTTGCACGAACCGGAAATAACATGTCTTGAATTGTGAATTGTATCACCCCAAAAGCCGTTCATAATTAGAGTATCAGACAGAGGCTTTTGCTTCCTCTTGTGCTCTATATTCAGCACAGTTTCAACACAAAAGCCTGAGCCGCCTCTGCTGCACAAAGACAAGAGGCTACATAAAGGAATTGGAATGGAGGTAGAAAAACAAAAAAGCGCATACCTTGAATGAAACAGCCTCAATAGCCTTAACCTGAAAGACAAAAGGCAGCCATATTTGTGTGAAGGAGGGAGCTGTGCCACCTTGTCTACCTTTGGGCAAACAGGCTTTTACACAAAAGCAGGTTTCTATATTTACATGTCATACAAGTGAGTAAAAAGTAGAAATCCCAGGCCTCATGTGCAGCCCTGGCAAATTGTGTTGTTTTTCTCAAAAATGTGTTCTTAGAGTACAGAGCGGGAAACATCAGAGCTAAAGCAGGGGAGCAGAGTGTAATCCCATCCAATCACTTCCAATCTTGGCAATCTGAGGTTGAGTGTTGTTGAGTGTGACTTGTCATTAGTGTTTGTCATTCAAAGGAAACATGTTATGATGAGTACATGTTATTTGAATTTCAAGTGAGAACCAAATCAGAAATGGTTGTCCTGATTTTCTGCAAAATCCTTCCAACTTACTCTCAATGTTTTTTGATTAATTTGATTTCAAGTGTTGATTTCACACAAGCACAAAACTGTGTTTGCGGTGAGCTGCACGTACTCAACCGGAAGCGTAATGTAGAAAGGAAAAAATTCAGGAAAATTCACTGAGAGCAAGTTGGAGGGGATGATGACATTTATATCACGCATATTGTCAGACTCTGTCACCTCGTCCACCATTTTGGCTGTCCTTTTTACGTCATGTTTTGCCTCCAGAGACACCCCCCTCACCAATTCGTCCAACAGGGAAAACCTCACACAGAAGGATTTCAAGGGATTTTCTAGAGTGCATGTGTGAAAACTGAGAATCTAATAAAGGCCACAAGAACACAAACATGCACACTGCTTACTCCGATATCTTTCTCCACAGTTACGTCCACTACGTCTTTGATCTCGGAAACGGGCCGTCGCTGATGAAGGGCAACTCAGACAAGCCGCTCAATGACAACCAGTGGCACAACGTGGTGGTTTCCCGGGACGCCAACAACGTACACACCCTCAAGATCGACTCACGCACCGTGACGCAGCACTCCAATGGAGCCCGCAACCTGGACCTCAAAGGTAAGAGCAGGCTGGCCCACACAGATTTGTTCCAGAAAACCACTGACAGGAAAGAACTGTTCCTCTGTCCATTAAGTGTTGTTGGATGGTGGCCATGAACACACACCAGCTCAAATCCGTCTAAATTAGACCCACTTTTCAGAATCAAAGAGGCTTTAAGAGTAGGTCCACTGTACACCCATTTATTCTTTTAGTCCCTGATAAATTCTACTTTAAAAAAAAATAAAAATAATTCACAAAACAAAGGATTGACATTGCACATGTCAACATGACATCCAAATATGCCACAGGTCAATCATTAAAATCCAAGGTAAAGGACCAATAATACTTATAATGATGATAATAAACTAAAGTGCAAACACACAGGAAAAGAATGACTACAAGTACACACAGTATATCTAATAAAATATGTGCCTTAATGAGAAATGTATCGTATTCCTGCTTTTAGTGTTGTAGTAACCGAATTGGTGTTGGTCTCAAGACGGTCTCGAGACCACTTTTTGAAGGTCTCAGTCTCATCTCAAATTAGAAAGCATTTTCACTCGGTCTTGTTTCGGTTTCAGACTGGGAGGGCTCTGTATTTTAAAGCAAGACCACCACTGATTCCAAGTCATTACTGTGATTCGAAGGAAAAGGCCTCATTGATATTTATGGACTTGGTCTCACCCTGCCTAGGTCTTGCCCTGCATAGGTCTTGGTCTTGACTCGGTCTCAATCCCGAAATGTCTTGGTTTTGTCTAGGTCACAGAGCACTCTGGTCTCGGTTAGTGTGGTCTTGACTACGACAATACCTGATTTATTAGGCAAATGTGAACACGGGATGGGCCATTGTAACGAGTCTTGAACACTTGAAGCAGGAGGGGGTTCTCTCCGGTGGTCACATCGCCTTGAAAACGTATTAGCTCTGGCCATGTCTTTGATCCTCATCAGCTTTTTAAAAACAGCAGGAGTTTTTGCCTAGCTCCAATGATTGGTACCTCTGGGTGACGCCGTCTAATATGCATAAGCATGTTCAACACGTTTCCAATGACTTACTGCACTGAGGACCCAAAGTTTCCCCAAACAACGGATTTAAAGATGCAGGCAGGTCTTGTAGCTCTGCTGTGTCATCTCACTAGATTACTCTTCTTCCTCTTGTTTTGGTTGTGTCTGCTTCTTCCTCTGTGTTTCTTTGACACCTGGGATTGGGAGTGAATACTGCCATGTGTGATGGCCTTTCTCTCTTCTCAACTCACAAATATTTGGTGTAAGAGTCGATGAACCCAACCGTGACGTCCAAACCCTCAAATACATCCAAATACCATTTAGGCTCTTTATTGTTCATTGCGTTCTATGTTTCAAATCCTTTGGAGAATGGCTGGTACTCTTTGCCGTTTACTTTTGAAAACATTGTTCCAAAACTGAATTAATGTGTAGTCTCTGATGCAAAACCAGTCCACTTCTTCATTAAATAACAGTTCATCAGCTTGCACTAACTTAACTTTGCTTTGTTGTAAATATAGAAGACATTTCTACATCGGTATTATTTGTTAGGTATTCACTTTTTTACACTGCCTCACAGAAATGACTCGGAAAATCTTAAGTCTAAATGCAGGGAAAAGTTTTTCAAAGTTAAAAAAAGATTGTCAAAGGATTTTTAATCACCCTTCACTGTAATTACACAAATCCATATTCTACAATGGTATTTATGTTGGTAATTATTGTTCTCCATGCATTCCTCGAAGAAACGAGTCAAACCAACACACAAGACTTACAAGGCAATGCATGTGTTTATAAGACATTTCAATGCAGGAGCCCAAGATAAACAAAGAAAACCAAATGATACCACCAAGTGTGAATGCTGTTGCCAAACAAGAGTGGACAGGGATTGAATTAAAACTCAACAAAACCCTGGAAGCAGCTGTGTTAACCCGTCGTCTCCATCTCGGAAGATGATTTCCCCTCTAACAGCAGATGTTGGCTTTACAGAAACAGGGCAATATCCTTTACAAATTAGTATTCTGATCTGACCTAAATCCAAAATGGCAGACAATGGTGAAAAAAAACAAAAAAAACGACAACAGTTTATCTCTTCCTCCTCTTGTGCTTTTCTCTGTTTTGTCTTTCCTCGCCTTTCTCCGCCAAACTGCCTGTTTGTCTGTTAAAAAAAGCCGTCACATTGGGAACTCTTGACTTCTACCCGCAATGTGATGACTGTCTTTTGATGGAGACACCTTTTACTGCTTTGACTTTAAAATACCCTGCCCTCGAGTATTATCTTGAAATAAAAGCAATGGTTAGAAGACACTTAAGTGTGAATAGGTGTCTCTGGTCTACTGGGAAACTGGGACTGGAAGCGTGGGTAATTGTAGGCTTTAGACCTCAGAAGTCAGAGTTTTCTGATGTGTTATTGGGACGCTAGAGAGTGGCTGCCTGAGGAGGGAAAAAGTGACAGCATGGACATAAAAGTAAGGAGTAAAAACTGGTAGAAAAGGAGATGCCGACTTGGAAGAAAGACGACGGGATGTTGACAGCGGACAACAGAGGACGGAGGCTACTATCGCCAGTGCTAAAGTCTTTCAAGCACCTGTCTGTAGTAATATCAGGATAAGGTGGATGATTCACTTTGATTCTGACTGTGTCATGTACCAGAGTTTGGAGTGCTCTTGAGGGTACTGCGAGTTGTTTTGGAAAACACATCAGAAGTCCGGGGAGTCCAGGGGGGCCACTGAAGGCTGCAAAGAGTCAAAGGATCAAAAGACGCCCCATGCTTTTTTGGGAAGACATGATTTATGGTCGGACTTACACGTTTTATTTTTTTAAAGCTTTGTCCTCTGGGTTAGGCATAGTGCAATTAAAAAGGATAATCATAACAGGGGGGATGGGGTTGAAGAGGAATGGAACCATGCCAGTTGTCCTTACGCTGGGTCACAGACAAGTTGAACACATAATAGGGTTTTATAAGCTGGAGACACAGGGGGTGAGGTTGAGTCAGTTAACATAAAATAGTCCCAGCAGTGAGACATGCAATCAGCAGTCAGGTTTCACTACATTTCAAAGCAAAACACAAATAAAATGTGTCAAAACTTGCTAATTATGTTATTGTCACATATGCTTTGGAGGACAAATGTAATTGTCCAATTAGTTGTGTGCTTTATTCACAAGGCGAGACGTAAATAGAGGAGTCAGTAATTACTCGTTATAATGAACGCCTGCGTTCGAGGTTTTTAAATTATAGCACGCTGCAGCGTGATATGTATTCATGATGCAATGCATTTGATTGATAGATAAAATCAGTCTCCTGTGCATCCATGCACTCTTTGCAGTGTCATTTCTCTGCTGATCCCCTACAGTAAAGTGAAGTAATTGATGTCTGTAATTAGGAGGGGTTTTGTTTTTGATGGATTGCTTCTGTCAAGGCTGTGGCAAAGACTGCTGTCAATCAAATCTGAGATGAGACAGGAGGATCATTAGAAGACAGTGAAGGAGGGTTTGAAGGCAGTTTGCTGCTTTAATAGGTGTTGATGCTGTTATTTTGGTTGTGCGTCATAGAAGAATCAGTCACTCCACGTCATATTGACAATATCACACTGTATTCACTCATGATGCAATGCGTCCTTTCTAATGATTTAAAAAAAGCTTCACACCCCACCACTCACTCAGCTGTCATCATAGTTTACAAAATATAAATATAATCCGTCTTCCCATTAATGAAACCAGTCTGTCTTTAAACATGAGCGTGGTGTCGGTGACATCCCACATTGAGTTTAGATGAAATGTAACTTGATGATCAAACTAGTAACAGTCAAAGAGTTTGAGTTAAGGCAGGCCATAAGCCTCCTAGAAAAACTCCTAGAACACGCCCACTCAGCTAAGCCATGCCCCTAATTATGCAAATTCATGAATATCTCTTAGCCTTTATATGATCGAAACAGATCATTTCCAGTCAGCCTCAAGTGGAAACTGGAGGAACTGTGTTTTTTTGGCACTTCCACATTGGCTTAATTTTTTAAAGGCCCTGACACACCAACGAGATAGCAGTCTCCGGTCCAAGTTGGACCAACTGTGAGCGATCGCCCTAGTATTTGCGATGTGTCTAGCTCCATCGCTACCCGTCTTCCTTTTTTCGGCGAATCGGCGTGGGTCAGCCCGATTGGTGAGAGGAATCTTTCTGATTGGCTGTTCGGAGATTTCATTTATCTCCAGCTCTCGACACAGGTTTGGGAAAGCCCCTTGAGCCTGCCGCTGTAGTATCCATGCTTTCACTCATTTAGTGCGGTTTCTCCTTATTTGTTGCCTCCGCCTCTTCTTTTCTTTTTCCACTAAAAGACCAAGGGCTGACAACGCCAGTGCCATTTTCAACTTTTTATCAGACATTATTCTGGATTAGTGGGCTACCTATAATACGAGTGGTGACCGACAGCAATGTGAAAATGGTCTTCTCGTATCATTACAACGGACTACCGCCGCCTGCTGGCATGGAGAGTTATTTCCTCTCACGCATGGGCAGAACGTACGTGGTGGTTTTCCGTCGGCTGTAGTCTTTGCGGTGTGTTTAATTGCAATTTTTTAGCCAAGGCAAAGGTGACGCGAGCAGTGGTCCTTTCGTCACCGACAGCCATCTGCTTGGTGTGTCAGGGCCTTAACAGTGCAGGTTGCCACTTGATTGGAAGACGGGTTAGTCTCCAAGCAATGCAAATGTGGTTAATAGACTTTTGTACCACCTTGCATTTAAACACCAACATCCAAACTAGTGCTGACAAGATCCCTCATGCAGCAAAATAAACTTCTTTCACATAATCAACATTAGAAACCCCATTGAATTGAAGCAAAAGAATGCTAAAGTTACTCTACTCAGTAACTACTTCATTATGCAATAACTCAGATAGTTACCCAGTCACTTTTTGATGGTAGTAACTACAGTATAACTACTTAGTAATTTTCAGTAACCTTCCCATCTCTGCTTACTGAAAGACTGGAAAACAACCACAATAGCATAAGGACATCGTGTGCTCTTTTGCTGCAGGAAAAGGTGAAGAGTTGTATCAGAGGTCTTTGCATACACCAGCTCGAAGCCAACATCGGCAACATACATGTAATATCTGTTGGCCATGAAAAACTTTCTGTGGTCACAGACCATCAGGTCATAGCTGTTGTGAACCCTGCCGCATCTTCATCTGAACCTGCAGAGGCTACAGGCTGAAGGCTGAGGCAGCTCTGTGCTTGTGGGAAGAATAATAGTTGTATATCTCGCCTCAGAAGACTTGTGGTGAGAATATGTCTCTATTCTCAATTCCCTCGTCTGATTGGGCATTCAGACCGTGCTCTATGGTTCTGCTGTGACCATTCCCCTGCCAAAATATCACACACAGCTCGAACACAATAGTGCCACTAGAGCAAAGCACTCAACCTAAACATGCGTAGGTGAAGACACAGTCATGACAAACCTATATTCTGCCAAACATGACAGGCAGAATATTACCTCACTCTTTTTTTTTAGGTGCACACAGACACACACGGAGGATCCTGCGTCTTCTTTTACGAGTGTTCAGCGGTCTTGCACAAAGCTTTGCAAATCAAACACAGAAGAAATATCAACAATGGGCCATTCCTCACAATCTCTTTGCTGTTTTAACACCATTGCTGCCTGCATTTCAAAGGAAGAAACCCAATTTTTCTAAGCTTTATCTGTGTAATTGCCCAGAGAAAACGGGCAAAATGGGTTTTGTGCTCTCTGTCTCTTCTGTCTCTTTGTTTTGAGACAGGCAACAAAATCTTCAAGGCATCCCTCCTTGTCAGCTAAAGTATGGAGAGGGAACAACACACAGCCCCCAGGGATAGCACTGAGCGCGTATAGTTTTGTGTAGCGAATCCAAGTCTCAGAAGACGACATGTCGAACATACACCACAAAGGGAATACACCCCCATCACTCCTGTTGACAACCTGCAAAACAATGTGATAGAAAGTTATTACCATATTATTCCTTTACAATGGTGTTGTTAATTCTGCAGTGCAAAAATAACATGATTGGAAAACTCAAAATAATACCGTTGATGTGGCTGAGGCTGAATATGAAGCCTCTAGTGAGTACAGATTCTTAGACATGAACATTTTCACTGCATTATAACCAGCATATCTTACTCCAGCCTTAACTCACTTAAACCATATTTCAGTTTTTCTTCTCGAGAAGAGGAGAGAGAAGGAGTGTTTCTTGAGTCCATATATGCATGTCTCACTCACGTAGTACATCATTATCGAACCAGGACTGCTTGTTCAGGGCAACTTGTTCTCACTCCGGTCAGAATACATTTCCGTGGATAGTCCATTACTTACAGGGCAGAAAGAGAAGAGCTTCATTTCAGATTGGTACAGACCAAATCTGCACCTGAATCTGCTTTTCCAAAGCCCTTAATAACACGTGCAAACTGGAACTTATGGACATCCTCTAATATCTGTCACATTTCCTTACAAATAGTTAATATTCTCTTAATCTACCTATCTTTTCTGTCCTTATCTAATAATATTCACCATAATTGCTGTTCTAGGCAGGTGACTAAGTGCATACTGCATTAAAGGAAGTAATGATTAGTTTAAACAGTTAATCATCTCTATCTTGGAATCACAGCTTCAGTTTTTAGGGGAACACTGTACAAACTAACGATGTGTAAAGACCTAAAGTGAAGCAGATTCTCCCTTCGGTTCAACTACACACAAAGTACATTCAAATATGTGATGGCATCTAGAGTTTTGTGAATCACATGGTGAAAATTAAAGTAAATGGGAAATGGACTTGAGCTTGTAGAGCGCTTTTCTAGCCTTCTGAAAATTCAAAGAGCTTTTACACCGCAGGTCACACCCACACATTCACACACTGATGGTGGAGGCTGCTGTGTGAAGTGTCCATCAGAAGTAATAATCCCATTCATACACATTCATACGCCGCCAACGAAACAGCGGGAGCAACTTTGGGTTAAGTGTCTTGCCCAAGGACACATCGGACATGTGGCTGCAGGAGCTGGGGATCGAACCCTGAATCTTCCAGTTGAGAGACGCCCGACTCTACCAATTGAGCCACAGTCAATTCGGCCTGTAGATTATTTGACGTGGCATCTTTAGATCTTTTCATTGCAAGAAAGGCTTTGCAAAAAAATATGGATTCATAATGCTGCAACAAGCCAGAACCTGGCTTCATAGATAAACTGCTACTCACTGAAGGTCGATGAAAAGAAGATCTGTAACTTCACCAGAACATCAGTATCATCACAGCAGCTATATGGTACTTAGCAGAGCAGGAAGCCCTAAGCAGACATCCATGCATTTTATCTAACTCCCCTTTCCCATGATAATGAGTAATTTACAGTCATTTTCTAAAGATCTCAACTTAGTTATGTCGGGATCTCGAGGTACCAACATTAGTTTTCCCTTGATAATAAGCTGATTTGCGATTACAAGGTAAATAAGATGAGAATGTAAGAAAACAACACATGGACGCATTTCTTCTTGGGGTTTTCCTCAGAGCAGAAAAGAGCCCGATAGCTAACATGATCCAATTGGAAACTGGTGAAAGTCAAGTAGCTGAAAGCAGTGGTTTCCCTAAACCAGGCACAATCTTTGGAGATGTTTGAACCCTAACCTGATGGCTTGATATTTATAACAAAGAATAAGAGTTGAGCTTTACTCACCGAGCTAAAGGAATGGATTCAATGTTCAATCTTACACATATAAACGACAAAATAAAATGTAAAAAGGAGGCATATTCCCTTAGCTATCGACCTGAACAGCTTAAGATGTTGCAAATGGGAATTCTTTACAGTTCCATTGTTCTCTCTCACTGTTCACAACATCTCTCTCTGCAGTTACGGCTTTACTACAGGAAAGTTGTTGTTAATTATAACTGAATAAATTCTAAAGCAAAGAGGGGGGTTGCCTTCATCAGTCCCAGCAGGAGCGTGCTGACTCCATGTTTGATGCAAAGGCTCCTTTTCCTCTTCTTGTGGGGTTTTTGATATTTCTCTCTGCCACATGCTGGGCATTGGCTTCATTACTTCACAGTTATGTTGTGAAATAATTCAACTCTCAACTTCGGTGCAATGCAAATACCTTCCCCTCCTGATATATGATGGAGATTTTGTGGAATTTAAACATGAATTCTGAACATGTTTGTTTAGAGGCTTCAGAATATCCCAGCGAGCATTTTACCTTTGAAAATTTGTTCAAAACTGGTTCAACGGAGACAGGTTTTTTTCATTAAATGTTGATGGTTTCGATTTAAAGTCAGATTCTCTCCATCACCGGCTTCCAACTTTTCTCCTGTCAGATTTTCAATAACTGCCCGAGCACCCAGAGGTTTTCTCTAGGTAGTCAGAGCTGTTCAGCTTAAGTACCTGTGCATCCACAGTCTTATTTCTTCTTCTTCTGCGGAGAAAACTGCTCTCTATACATTCATACATTTATTTATTTTATTTGAAATAGGGACGGTGCACATCAATGAACATAAACATGAAGATATGCCATAATAAGTCTCATTTCCACCTCCACCTGGCAGATTGATGGTACACACTTACACAAATTATATATGACCACAATGACAAGCAGATACCAAACAACAAGCATGACCAAACAACAACAAGAACTGTACATTAGCTGACAGAGACACGTACATTTATATAGAAGCGTAAAAGTGGCTGTGTGATTTTGTTCAAAACAAACCTTTAGAGTTAAAGTGCTTGAAGTGTCTGCTAGGAGAGGCAAAGTGTCCGAGTATTAAAGTGCAAAAAGTGCTGCAGCATTGCACATAATTATGAGGTACTGCTGTAAATTGCACAATTGCCCTAGAGCCTGCAACATTAAAGTAATGGTGTAATTGCACATAGCCCTATTGCACTGGATTTACATGCAGACAGGTGTGTACTATTGCACGGGGTTAGCATACATAGATGTGTTTACGTACACAGTATTGCACAGGGGTTAGAGACACAGCTGTATGCATGTACTCATAATTAAAAATAGATGGTTAGACATGGTCACAGATCTGGTTTTGTTCTGAGCCACAGCTACATGTATCCACACCTTCTGTACTGATGGCTCTGAACCTTCTTGTTAACATCACACAGCACATACCGGCTGTTTTTGCGTGGTTGAAATGTTATATTTGCAAAGACGGGATTTCATCTACCACTGCAAAATGACTTTGGACAAATTCCAAAAGAATGCTTACTTTGCTAAAAGCTCCTGTAAGGAACTTTTGGTCTGCACTGAATTTGCTGCCCCCTATGGACGAGTGATCACTCCCTTTTTTTGCTGATCTTGTCCTGTACAGGTGCAAGTACATTTTTCTGTTGAGTAATCTCACTTAGGCTACTGTTGTTTAACAGTCAGTTGTATGAATCGTTGCCATCACAATTTAAACAAAGGTTGTGACACCTACCCAGGCCACAGGGTTTACAAGCATTAAAAACCACCATATAGCAATCATCAGTCTTGACCCTGGTGGTCTTGTTTGCTTTTGTAGGTCATATAGAAGCATCTGTATAAATTACAGTCTGTTTCATAACTGTCTAAAAACTCCTCCAACAAGCTTTAAATGAACACATTACTAAAATAACAAAACACTGTAACTGTTGTAAGTTGTTAGTAAGTAGGTCTTGGGCAGTGCGACCCGTCCAAATTTCAACGTTGAAATCATAGCCAGTGCTCACTGGGATCTCTCAAAATATGAACATAATTACCCTAAAGAAAGGCAACCTCCTCTGGGGCAAGGACAGCCAAAACAATAAGCAGCATCCTCCTTGTGACAGGAAGCATTAGGGTGTACGCTATGTCTTCATTTGGAGGAACACTTAACACCGGTAATACCACTCGGGGAGGACAGAGGCTAGCTGTCTTCATTTGTTTATGCTAATTACACCAAGGTCTCACAATTAATTTAACAAGGATATATTGATCATTAATTCATTAGTGCTACACACGGCACCTTACCAAGGACACTCAAGGTTAATGAGTGACTGTTTTCTTACTAAACCCAAAGAGAATACATGCAAGTGTCCTCACACTCATTATGTTTAACCAATCGGGGGCAGAGATGCTCTCAGCATCAAATGTAAAGCGGAGAATTCAAACGCACAATATGTGAACTCCGCCGCCAGGGGGCTCTCAATGAAAACAATAACTAAAGATGACATGGAGGCTGGCGGGGAATCATGGGAGTGAAGTGCTACTCTGTCATGGCGGGCGCTACGAAAAGACACATCCTGTTACTATAAGTGAAGGATTTCTACGACTTTGATAACTGTTGAAATATTTTAGTTGATGTAAGCACTCGTGAAAAAATATTTTTAACATAGGTCAAGTGAAGTTTTTAAATAATTCAGATATTTTAGTGTAAAAAGTTCTACAAATTGTATCTTTAAATCTTTTGGGAGGAATAATTTACCGTGACATTTGAGCCAGTCCTTTTATTTTAGCCCACAGCCTCAATATGCAAATCTTAAAACTGGAGCAATAAATGATCAGAGTTAGTCAAGCAGACCAAACAGAAGACTGAATGTTTTAGCCACTATCTGCTGTTCTCTTTGCATCTCCAATATTTCTTGTAAAGCTGAACTCCAAGTGTCAACGATTGTAATGTCATTATTTCCTGCAGCGGTGGGAGATGAGGAATCACAACAACAGTAGAATAAATCTAAAGAAGACTTTTTCAGGATGAGCAAACGCAGAGAGAGAGGGGGGGTGGGAATAATTTGGCGTACCATATTCAGTGCCTGTCCCTTTCTTTTGAAGATGCCTGCTAATGAGGCATACTTGTGTAGAATTGTAACGAGATGACAGTGAATGTGTTCCATTTTTTTCACCAAAAGCAGAACAAATCGAAACACAATATGGAGGAGAGGTTTGGCAAGGGAGAGAGAGAGAGAGAGAGAGAGAGAGAGAGAGAGGAGGCGAGGAAGACAAAACAGGTACACACATTCTAACAAGCTGTGCTTTTGCCAGCGGTAAAATTGAGATTAACCGTTTGATCACCCCAAAGTATTTCTTTCTCTTTCTCTCTTGTTTGTATCAGCGTCTTACAAACCAAGCTAGCCTAGTCGTTAATCCTGTCACAATCCCAAAACATGTTAATATTTCACTGCGGACCAGGTACACCGCCAATTATAACCGTCTAGGAAGCCTTTCAGTTCTAGTTTATTTTTTAGTTTCACTAAAGTGAAGCTGAAAAGTAATCGATCTTAACTGTTTTGGGGGTCTGTGGCTCAGTGGTGGAGTCGGTCATCTCTCAACCAGAGGGTCGCGGTTCTATCCCCAGCTCCTGCAATCACATGTCTGATGTGTCCTTGCCCAAGACACTTAACCCCAAGTTGTTTAAACTGCTTTGTCGGAGGCGTATGAATATGAATAAATGGGATTAGTTTAAATTGATGGACAGTGTGTGAATGTGTAGGTGTGACCTGCGGGGCTTTGAGTAGTCAGAAAGCTTGAAAAGCGCTACACAAGCTCAAGTCCGTAACTGTAGTACTATTTCTCATATCCAATTTTAAATCATAATTTGGCAAGCATGAAATATTGTTGGTGTTTGTATTCAGAAGGTTCAAGTGGGTGGATCTACATAAAATCAAGAATTCACACACACAAGAAAGTAAGCATAACTAATATGACAAGTAAGACACTTAACAAAGCGGTTACAATCTAGAGATTGGTGAACAAATGGCTGAGAAGTCTTTGTCATTGCAATAATGCAAACCGGACTCTGTTTCCATGAACATCTGAGAAAGATTCAAATCATGCTGCACCGTCATGAATATTGCATTTTCAGGATGCATTTCCATGTATTCAAAGTGAATGTTCGCTAGGATGGATGTAAAGCACAGTGCATTCCCCCTGATGACATACGTCCATTGTTAAATCCTGAGAGATCTCCTGTCCTTTCAATAAACAGTGTGCATATGAAATCTCATTACTATAATGCCTGGGTGTACCCTTATTATCTTAGAAGAACACTGTTCTCTTCTTCTGCTTCTTATTGTTGCCCTCCTCGTTTGCGTCACAGCATTGTGAATAGCCTTTAAAAGCTAGCATCTCTAGGGCAACAGCAACAAGAGGACGGTGCAGATCCATCAAGTGAAGGACAAGAGACAGAGATGTGATCATACTGAAGAATTCGATTGTTCGGCAGCAAAAAAATGTAAACCCACTCAGTTCTACTTCAGCCACAATGGAACCACGCAGAAAGTAGATTCCATCCAGAGGGTAAATACTGCAAGTTGTACTGCACATATATTCCTTTCACTTGACCCTGTGCTCTCTACAAGAGAATACAGCTTTAACTAAAATGGCTTTGAGTGTTAAAATACACGTTCTGATGAAGCTGACACTCAGCTTGAAAGGTGTTTAATATCTAAACTGAGAGGATACTTTTGTCTACAGCTTCTTTATTGACAAATATTTGCGTGCACTTGCTCTATGAACCAATGTTTAGGATTCAGTTTTAAAAATCTTCATTATGCCTCTCTTAATTAGATACATTACACGTTTGGTCTACATGCCGATTCTCTTATTTCTGAGTCGGGCAGTTTTAATGACTCGTCCCTGATGTCAAAGATATAAAGGCTTAATAATAGTTTGCTGCAGAGACTATTTGACCTGGTTGATGTCTAAGGCTTGGCATTAACTATAAAACTGTATACGAGTCCTGGTTGAATGTCAGTAAATCATTTACAACTAACAACCAAAGCTCAGTAATCATGCACAAACTATATGGTCCCATTGGAGAGCACGACCTGAGTCATCACACCGTACGTGTTAAATCAGGATGCAGCATTTACAGTTGAAGTTGTTGTTTTGCCAGCGAGCAGAGAGTTGGTTGCTGTGATGCTTTCAAAGCTGAAATGTGCTGCACTGGGGATGTGTGCCTTCATGTGGGATTATTGGCACATTGCGATGGTGCTTACAGACGCTGTCTTCCATTTTGTGCAGGCACAATTTGGAAAATAGCTTAAAAGTTGGGGAAACATATTTGTATGTGGGTTTCTAATTAAATACCCTAAGTGGGCCGTAACCATAGCTCGAATTAACTGTGCATGTTAACGTGCTGACTGTGTGAGAGTATGCTTGTCGGCTGACTCAAATATCTGGCATGCTAGGAATGTATCTGACTGGTCAGGAGCAGCTAATCGAGCCATGATTGGCCCTCGTGCCCCCCCCCCCCCCCCCCACCCATGCACTGCATGACAATCAACACACTATGGAGCTGAAATTTGGCTCAACTTCAAAATCAGTCAAGCAGCTAAAAATCAGGTCAGAAACAGACTCAATCCGTGCAGTGTATGCCTGGCATAAGCTATTTATAATTGCACACATTTGGAGCCACCTTGCTGCTTGCACTTGGGACTGTTGCTGATTTTTTTTTTTCCCTCCCATCATTCTCTAAACACAACAAAAACTGTACAGTACATATTGGTTATCGTCATCAACTTTATACTGCACTCACATGGAGAACTGTCAGTTTGAGTGCGTTTGTCTCTACCTGTGTTTACAATAAGCACTTCTTTCAATTACCACTACAACACTGCATCAATTTGCTCCTGCTGTAGGATTGTAAATGACATTGAAGAAGAAGACAGTTTAATAAAGATCTGTCAAAGCAGCGCCTGCAAACCCATTTGCATAATAATAACTAAACAAATCACATGCAGCATAACTGGATTAGCACCTTATGTCAGATAGCATAAACGTCTCAGTTTCCACTGTGTACTGCATGACACTTCTGCACCATGTGGAATTCATCCACACTGCGCCATTCATTTGTTATAATCAGTTTTATCAGCACGATCACTGATGTTGCCCTGATCACTGTTCCTCTTTATTAATGTCTCAACAACAGCTATGTTTACCGATGAAGTGATATCGATCATCCAATGTAAAAAAAACCTTTCACCCTCTCTTTTCTTTCTTGTATAAATCTGCTAAGCCCCTCCCACTAAATGATGCACCAACTATGCAAGCCACCTGTTGTCACTGCAAACTGTCTGTTCCATACAAATATTTATGTCTGACTTAAAAGTTCAGAAGAAGCAGAGCGGGATTTTCTGGCACAACTTCACCAACAAGGTGAAGGTGCGTGAAGGGTGAAAGGCTTGAAGAGGTCAAAATGCTCCAGCAGCACTTGTAGTATGAAGATCAACTTTATTAACAAATTAGACCGACGTGTTTCGGCCAGTATACATCCAGAAAGGTTAGACAGTAGCAGCTAGCATGCCGAACCGAGTATGTGCGTCTCTTTAAAGTGGCGACCTCTGGTGGTGAAAATCAAAGCCAATGCATAAATGCTAAAACCTGCAGTTCAAGTGCTGCCTGTGTTTACAACAGAACCCGCTGTTTGTCAGGCGGCTTAAAACCCGGCACACCTCCAGCTCTTCGCTTGGTGTTAGGTTGACTGAAAGTTAGGTTGAGACATCAATTCCAGCATGGCGACTGCCACATGCTTCCAACTTCCCCTTCAGTCACCAATGGGTGATGCCACTCAGCAATGACTGAGCATGACCTTTGACCGACATCGAGGGCTCTCATGTAGAAATATAACAATTGGTGTATAGTGTTCGTCCCCCATGTACGGAGGCTGTGGTTCAAAAAGTGGATGCCCCAGGCTGAGTTCGGCTTGTGGCTCCTTTCCCGCATGTCATTCCCCACTCTCTCTCTCTCTCTGATTTCTGACTCTATCCTCTGTCCTGTCTCTAATTGGAGGCATGAAAAGCCCCAAAATAAACCTTTAAAAAATGTATTTATATAAAGTTGTGTTTAACCGACTAATTCTGGTGCCGACTAGCAAGGGTGACGACAGTTAACCCTTTAGCTGTACATCCCTGATATGGAAGTATTGCTTTGTCTACAGGGGGCTCCAACATCTACACCAAGCAATACCTCCTCACAGAAGCTTTAGCATTTGTTATTTAATCAAAATAATCAAAAAGACTGTAGGCCTTCTGTAGCTTTCATGCTAACCCTCATTGGCATCTGAAATCAGTGGGGATTCGAGAGTCTGTTGGGGCACTAGGCAAGCATTCATCACCATCATGTCTACCAGTGTCCTGACGCTTTCTCCTCTTCCGCTCTGTCTTTTTTTGTACTCCCAGACGGGTAATTCCTCTTCATTTTCCTTCGGTGACTTCCATTGACAAATATTGTTTTTCAAAGGAGAGGGAGGGCTGTCAGATGGGGCCCCCTTATGGAGGTACCCTACTGTCATTGCAAAATGTGCACATTTCGAGCCATTGCCGTGGTTTCAAATTTGTCAGCCCTTGGGGACCCTCTACTTGCCTGGGGCCCCAAGCAGTCGCCTGCCATGCCTCTTGACAAACAGCGCATCTGTCAGTAATAGACATAATGCTAGAATTTATACACATTTGCAAATGCATATGCATATACATACATGCAAATGCCGTCATTTCAGGCCTACACCTTTACAAGATAAACACGTGTTCTTCTTTATTGGACCTCTTATTTGACTCTACTTGGTCTATAGTAAATCTAAATGTGTTTTTACGTCAATAGGACATCAAGTGTCATGTCAGGTCATAGATATAGATCAGCGTTAATATACAGGTCCTTCAAGTTGTCCAATAAAGCTTCACCTCCCTTTCCAGGTTCCTTTTTCCCTCCCATGTCCTTCTCTGTTCCCTCTATTTGTCTGCTCAGTGTCAGTGCTCTTTCAATAAATGATGGGCTCGGTAGCTCGAGTGCTGCAACATAGCGCTGTGTTTTAGTATTTTTTCCCTCCAACTGACCTGTCTTACATTACTATTTACTATGGCATTACTCAGAGCTTTTGGCCGTTTTCCCACCCTCCTTTTCTCTCGCCTCATCTCTCGCTTTTATCAAAAGCCAGCTTCTGCACCAGAGGTGAAGCAGGATAGAGACAGAGGTTCCTTTGGGTGGTTTTGTGTGTGTTAGTTACTTCATAACTTGATGCATAGTATTTTTGACATGCGTCAAAATAGTGGATTAGATGGCAGTCGTTTGGTCCATATTATCACTTTAACATAATGCAGTTATGAAAAAACAACTTCATATGTAGAGAAAGGCAAACTAAATGAAGCTCATACACTCATGCAGACACCATTGAATTCTCCTCCATTCAAACAAAGAAGAGGCCAGACAAGAGGATGGCAATTAAACTCTCCACCCGGCCTGTTTTCATTCTGTAATGATGTTTTTATAACCTCTCTCCACATTGATTGGCCAGGAAAGAAGGCCTTGTTTTCCATCACTGCACGGTACAACGGAGATCTTGCCAGCATGAAAAATAGATGAGGAAAATTGGGCTATTTACAAAAAGAAAAGGAGAGTGGAAGAGTTTGTGTTTGTACAAAAGATGACCGGTGAGATAATTGGTGAAAAATAAGAGTTTGACAGATAGTTGACTTAACTGCCCTCATCGATCCCCTGCTGTTTCAGGTTTTTGGACCTTTTAACTCCCCCCCCAACACACCAACACACACTACTTCTTTCATTTTCAAAGTTACTCACTTCCATAAGTAAGTGTTCTGCAGTCAATTATGGGTTTATTCAGGAGTGATTGGGACTGGCTTCAAACCCACATCAGTCACAAATCCCTGGGGTCTCATTGGCCGCTCACCTGGCAATGGCCCTGCAACTAATGACATCCCCCTGATGAAAGGGAGATTGTCGTGGTCGTTTATTTTCCACACCAACTGGTCCTCTCAGTGTCTTATGATTTTCGACCATCTTTGGAGGAGGTCGCCACAAAGGTCCGTTTAAAAACAAGATATAAACAAGACAGACCAAGTCATCAAAAGCAGCAGCATAGTGTGACAAAACTTGTCACACTATACAGTAATGCTGCAGGTATCCTTGTAGCATCTGTTTTGGAGATTAATCCTTCATTTTGTAGTTGTAACGGGACGTGGCAGAAAGAATCGCTCCCATGGAATCCTGCCAGCCTCCAGGTCATATTTTTGTTGTTTTGATTGAGAGCGGTGGAATTTACATTCTGTGCGTTTAAGTTACTAAACATGAAGTCCTGCATGATCAGGCGTCTTTGTATGTATTTTACCTGATGCTGCATCACTAGATCCCTGAGGTGTTCGGACCAGGGTCTTCATGTTGTCCCTTGTGTCCGACTGATCCTGCCTTTACATGTGTGGCTCCAACACTTTGCAACATTCTTCCTATGCATATAGTATATAGGTCATAAACCCCGCCTCCTCCATGTGAACTGATGAGACATGGGTCGACTATAAAACTGCAAACACATCAAAATACTTTGTTCTCAAACCTGGTTTCTATCATTATAGTAAGGTCTGTTCATGCTCCATTTTTCTATTGTTCACTTTTGTTTGAATTAGGGATTTGATGCTAAAAGTAGCATACCACCATGATTGACAGCTCTGTTGACAAAGGCGGCGCCGCAGCAGACAATCCACCTTTATAGAGATATCGATATTTCTGAATGGATAAGAATTTGAAAGTATCTCCTTGTGTTAAACTGTAGAGAAAAGTTGGAACTCAATTGACTGTGAATAATAGAATAAGTACCAGGACAGCGTGTCAGCAGAGGATTTTGCTGCAGGATATCACTACAATGGCTGATTCACAGCTGGAGCCTTTTCACTGACATTAAGATGTAATACCTGCGACAAAAACTCACTGAGTCACTATTTCAGCTTCAGTGGAACAACTCCAAAAAGTGTCACCTGAAGACATCATCAATTGAAAAGTGCAGCTTGAAAAAAAACCTTCGACTTCTGCCAGTTTTACCAGGTGCAGAGTGTAAAACACTCAGATAACAGGCCTGAGCAGCTGACCTGCACTGCCATTGGCACCAAATATCACGCAGGGTAGAATCAAGCAAAGCAAAGAGAGAGGGGAGATAAGAAAAGACAAGGTGAGGCGATGTAGAGTGCAAAGAGGGAGAATGGAAAATGAAAGGGCAGGGAAATGGAAAGGAATAGGAAGAAATGGAGACTAAAAGATAGTGAGAGCGCAAAGTGTAGTTGAATGGAGAGAGTGCAGCCAAGGCACGGCGGAAGGACGGTGAATAGAGAGTGACATTTTATAGAGGGAGAATAGAAGCATGAAGGTGTGTAATGATGCCTGTCTGTGTCACTATACAATCTTTCTAAAAGTGTCACCAGCGATCTCCTGCATATATACAGAGCCCTGCCAATGGACTCACTTACCGAATGAAAGTTTAAATGATGTGATTTGTATTTCAAGTAATGTGGATTTAACTTCCTGTCAAGACATTATGGGGTTAGTTTCAGCTCCAACAATTTTCAAACAACAGGAAAAAGGAAACATGAGATAATGTGTCAGGGAGCCGAGAGGAGACTAAACCAAATCTGTAAAGCATCATTTCATGCGTGATGTGTATCGTCTGCATCTGCAGCAGCTCACACAAATCACTGATATGATGGAGATGAATCAAATGGTGATATTCTTACAAGTTTAACTAAACCCTTACCTTTCAAGCTGCAGTTGAATGCATTGTTAGTGGGACTGCTGGTTTGTTTGGGACTGATTCAGTTAGCTTTAGCCTGACATAATTCTAACTAGCGTACTAATAGTGAAGTAGTCATGAGATGACATTTCATTCATCATGTCCTTTTTACACTTGGTCCAGCAAACACTATGTGTGGCTCATTTTAAAATCCCTTTGCTTAAACTTGAGCTCATGTGGACACTTTAAAGGAGCAATATGTAACTCTGACACCTAGCTGTTTAATTGGGTACTGCAGTCCAAATTCAAAACATTGGAGAGACCTGTCTTCCCCCGCCCCCTCCTCCTCGCGGACACAGAAGCTTCAGTATTTAGCCAGCTCTGCATCGGTGTTGAAACCTTTCTGCGTTCTAACCTCTCTCCATTTTTCAAACATTTCTGCTCGTGGAGCTTATTAGAAACATGCAGAGGCTTTTTAGGTCGGGTAGAATCACTTCTATCTGAACCAGTACTCTTGCCCGCTTTCATCGCTGCAACACCTGTTGGTTTGACGTTTGCCTGGCAAACCCAAGGGCGTCTAAAAAAGTCGTGTAGGGGTGCCCTAAAAGTGCCTAACTTCTCTGGTCAGAACCAATACAGACCACACAGGACCAGAATCTAAATTTTAGAAGGACATACTGGCTGCTGCTACAGGCTAATGTTAGCACATTTTGGTTAACTCGTAGCTTCATATTGCACATAAATTGACACGGAATGACCGTGATCTAAACACAAATAAGCAGTGAGTATGTTATTCTTCTTGTCTCTATTCCTTGACTAAAACAGCTTTACACTCAAGGCCGTCTCGTCCATGTCAACACGATGTAAACACAGCTCCGACAACAGTACAGCTGGTGGGACTTGCGCTTCTCACTGATTGTAGACAGTCATGACTCAGAGAGTTATTTACAGAGGATAGACTGGATTTCTGCTGTTTATGTGTAAATTGTCGCACATTCTGCCTTTAAATGGTTGAAGGGAGCTTAAGGACCGAAGTGTAAATGCACAAGAAGTTGTCAGGCAGCTGCAGAAATCTTGTCTTTGCAAAATACCTAAGGTTGACTAATTGATTGTTGTTCAATGAAAAACCAATGAGCTTGTAGCTAATCAAAAGCGAGTGCATTATGGGAACTTAGTTGTTAGGAGTGATTGACATACAACAGGTTTGAGTTGATTAAGACCAATATATTTAGTTTGTAGACAAAAGACCTGACATTGAGAAGTCACTTGTTGCTTTGTGATTTACTGAATGACTGTTCATTGAATGTTCATTTGAACTCATTGTAATTATTTTGTGTTTCCACCAATTGTTTACTCGGTTTCCAGGTGCCTCCCTCACTTTTCTTCAAACAATAAGAGAGGGAGTGATCGAGAGACTCTTTGAAAAAGGAATTACACCACCTGTGGCTAGAATAGAAGTGAGAAAGAGCAAGCATGCACCTGTTAGAGAAAAAAACACGTCACTGCAGAATCAAATAATTACAGCTCTGGTTGCCTTCGGTCCCCTTTCACTCCCCGAATTCAAAACATGTCTTACTTTTTTGTTTGTTTTGAGAAAAACACACACATCTCAAACACAGACACGCAGTGTAATTATACAACTTATGATTTAGCATCAGCAATTAACATGCACGCAGTGTCAACATTTATTCTCCACGACGAACGTCTTGTTTTGGCATCTTTGCAGATCGGAGCGCCTCTGTAATTAGCAATCACACAATCCCTGCATTTGTTGGCTGCCATTGTCACAGCCCTTCCTTGAAAACACACCGCCACTGCCTAGCAGTCATACATTTGCACTGCCGACAGCATGTGCGCGTGTCTGTGTTTGCATGTGTTTTTGTGTTTCTCATCAGCAATCGTTCAATCTTTGTCAATTAGAGCCAGCGTGAGAGCAAAGCAACATGAGCAACAGAGAGGAGAGAGTGAGGGCTCGAGAGGCAGGCAGAGAGAGTCTTAATAGAGCATTTAATGAAAGTTAATGGTCGGCTTTGTGTTCGCCAGGGAATCGGCAAGAGGAAGCTGATTATTGTTTCAAGATGACGCCCAGCGTTGTGAATTCATGACCCGCTCCCATTATCAAACTTTTCTTTAGTGACGAGGGATAAATAATGTATATCACAGTGTTGCTAGATGTGGGCAGAGGCTGCAATAGCATCACTTCACTTGGGAGCCAATTACAGGCGAGGGTGATATACGGGTCGTGTCCTGGGTTGGCGAGGTGTACTGACCAAATACAATGAATTGCTTATCACATCTACTGGATTTAAGCACTGTGTGTATCTAAAAAAAGTCCACTCTGCAGGATGAAAAAGTTCATGATTTGTTATAGATTATGTAGCACTTTTACACAAATTAAAACACAATTTGGATGTTCATATTGGTGCCGTGGGTGTTGCACCCATGCAATTCACCCGTTTTGCAGATAACTCAAAGATAATGAAAACTCTGAAATTGGAGCTGTGAGATTTTCTCTTCTTCGTTTTTTTTCTGACCAAAAATTATTTATAGCACATCGGAGGGATTCACACATTGCACCTCTAAGAAAGCAATCTGTTAAACTACCGAGATAATTACAAATATTTGTTTCCATCAGTGCCCCAGTTGGCTAGAAATCAAAGAACAAGCTATAATGGGTGCTGAGGTCATCCACCCATGTCTCCAATGAGTCATAGATACAATTTACACATCAGCAAAACTCTATGTATGTGGTTTCAAACTGTGGAAGACAAATGGAACTATCAACAGAGCTCTATATTTCACTTAAAAACCGGTTGAAACCCCTGATTTTTAGGTGTAAATGTTATATCAGTTTGCTCTTCCACACTGTTCTGTCAGTATATATCGAGGGCCCTGTATCTCAGAACCCCAACTCCCCCCCCATCAGCCCCTGAGAGGTCATTATAGGAAGCGTAGAGATGTGGAGGTGGTGGTCTCTGGCGCTGTCTGGGAGCCTGTAATTGGTCCCTTCTTGTGGATGGGGTCTGAGCTCTTCAGCAGCAAAGGCATTCATCACTGCTGGGACAGCACGGCACAGACAGGGCACAGTTTCACTGTGGCTGGGAGGAAAGCGGTTACTCATCGTTTTAACCTGCACGCTCCACAACAGCTCCAAAACTGTAACACAAAAATAGAGTTGAAAATATATAAATGGTATGACTCAATCTCTGTCATATCTAAATCCATCTTACACATAATAATTAGCAGAGGCTGTGGCTCACATGGTAGAGTCGGTAGTCTCTCAACCAGAAGGTCAGGGGTTCGAACCCAAGCTCCTGCCACCACATGTCCAATGTGACCTTGGGCAAGACACTTAAGTTGCTCCCGCTGCTTCGTTGGCAGCATATGCATGTGTATGAATGGGATTAGTTACTTCTGATGGTCACCTAACACAGCAGCCATCAGTGTGTGAATGACGTCGAGGCCAGCAGGGAATCATGGGAGTTCTCTCTGCGAAACCAAAGTCTGCGTTGACTGTAGTAAAGACCGACGGGCTAAACCGACCTGAGAAAGAGAATATGTTTACCGACGATGTATCCGAGTGTAATTTACATGACGTTTTTATCACAGCAGCACGTACAGCAACAGTACGGCAGCTTTCAGTAGCAGCTCCTGCTTCCTTATGCAGCGGTCTTTGACGTAACATCCGGTGTTTGTCATGGAATTCGACATATTGTACTTTTAATTGTATTATATACAGGTTTTAGGTTTGCTCAAATCAAAGCTATTTCAGAAGTTGGTCCTTGATCAAGATCACTTTTTAAAGTCTTTAACCAAAGGTATATCCGAGCTATATTACTCACTGTTAGAGACCAAAATATGTTCAAGACATAAATGAGGAAACATCCAATTAAACCAAGAGGTCATGACTGAAAGGTTTATTGTAATACAGGCTGCCATTTCATTGGTGTGCTATGTTGTACGCAGGTGACCATAATTCTATATTCAATTAAAACCACCTAACTTCACATCTCTAGTAACACAGCCTCCATGTAACAATCCTGCACACGCCATAAGCTGCACAACAAGCTGTTCAGGGCCTCAATGAACGAGGAAATCAAAACTTTCCCAACAGGAAATCTGTAATTCAAATGAAAAGAACCCAAACTCCGAACTGCATTGCTGCACACAAAAGAGCCCAGTTCTGAGTGGGTGAGTGTATGTGTGCTGCATATTTATTCCCTTTTCTGTAGTCTTTACTCCACTGAAGAAAACAAAACTTGCATGACTAATTTTTACAGTACATCTGACTACAGCCCTCCCTCTTCTCCTCCTCTCTCTCTTTTGTCCACTCCAGCTATGCAGTCAGCCGCTGGAATCTCTGACACGCTGTTGACTTCTGCACTGTTTGTCCTTTTCGAGATTAACGCCATGCCGATATTTTCATATTTGCTAAATGGCTCTTACAGACGCGATTTGAGGACATCACTCAGTCGGACAGTTAATGAATTTGTTCTATTGATTGCCATGCCTGGGAGCCCCGGCTGGAAAATATGAAGTGTCAAGTACTCATTAATTCTGGAGAGAGGTTTGCAAACATCATTGACTCAATCCATTACACAAAGTCCACATATAATTGACCTCGTGGCTCATTGCTTCTAAAGTTGAATGTTCTAGTTTTTGTCAGTGAAAGTCTAATTATTCAGTCGTCTGAGGGGGAATGTTCTCTGAAGGTCCCTATCTCTGCGGCAGGATCTCGTCCCTGTGTGAAAGGTTCTGCTGGATGTTCATTTTTATGCCTACTTAAAAGATAAAGGCTAAAAGTAGCAGTTCTGATGATGAGAAAAGCCCGAAGCATTTCAAACCGTGTTTATTCATATGCACTTACATCAAAGGCCTCTTTGTGTTTTTCATAATTTCGCTTGGCAGTTTCCTCACAGCTCTGCAGAACGTAGAGAGTTGGGAAGAAAAAGACAGAGAAAGATGTGGAAAATAATTGGGCTTAAAAGTGGATGGATATTTCCTTTTATGTTGTAATGTAAAGAGACCTTTAATTGTGCTCGAGCGCCGAGATATCCCAAAACTCAGCTTCCATCATCTCGCTGAGGACTCACAAATTGTGCTTTCCTCATGAAAAAAGTGCAGCTGTTTATATTCCGCTCTCGTCCCAGTAGAGAAGAACACGGACAAGCTCACTGAATAAATCTTTCTAAGCATCAGATGTCATTCCCAATGCTTCCGGCTTGATGCTGTACAATCTATTCATGTCGAATCTATGCTACTTCTTTGACTCATGTAATCATCAAAAACATGTTCTTTGTGCCTGTGCAGTGACAACCACTTTGTCAGAGGAAATCTCTCAGGAGCATTCATCAAAACATTCACACTTTTTGTCGCTTTTAAAATCTCTATTCTCTTGGCGGTAATGCTCACTGTCTGCTGCCTGAGTTGGATATTACACACCTTCACAGTGGAGCGGCAACAAACAACACTGACGGTGACTCACAGGTAGCCCCCACATACCCACACCATGGTCAGAGACGTGCACTTTTAGCTTTCCATAAGAACTCCATGGAGCCTAACGTGCAGTTCATTAAAGGTCATTTAATTAACATTTAACATGACATGTTTTCCACAGAAGTGTGCCTCATTACCGAATGCAAATGATAGCTTCTTACATCATCATCAAACCTTTTTATATCATAGACTGTTAAGAGGAAGTGGACATAGCCTCTTGGTTGGAACATTAAAGCAGTGTCTTGAACTTGCATCATTTTACACTGACCAGCAGAGTGGAGATGTCACTGATCCGATCTTATATCGCTATCGGGTTTGATATTGACGCAATTTTTGTATCGGATATCGGACTTAAGGCAACGATCCACGCCACAGATCAAGAAAGATGGTTGGGCACTTTAAACATTCTCAGCTTGTACAGTCTCACTTTGAAGACGTTCAGACTGAACTGTAAGAAGAGTCCACAAATCGTCTCCATGACGACGCTCAGACGAGATGGAACAGCTCCTTCTTTATGATCCAAAGTAAAATTCTTACACTTCAGTTTCAAAGATTTAATTTGAAAACCTTACAGTGGTTGCTGCTTCCTGTTTGTATGCAGATGCAATACCTGGTTTACTACAGCGTTGTGTAGCCTGACACAACAACAACAAAAGCACTATTAGTTATGATAATACAAATATCAGAATCAGTATCGGCATCGGTATATATGTATCGGAATCGGATCAGAACTAAAAAAGTGCATCGTGCATCTCTACAGCAGAGGACGTCTCAAATGGTCACACAAAGTATCCTGTTCTGTATAAGTCAACCAATAAATGGCCGGCTTCTCACTTGATGTATTCCTAAAAACAAGAACACTTTTCCCTTATTAGTTTTGGTCTCATCTGCAAGTTTCAATATTTGTTGATACATCATGACTATAATTGTTTAAATTGTGGTTTAATTAGATTCAAATAAATGATAAAGTAGTGCTTCTTAGAGAAATATTTGAAAGCCCACTGATGGTGGCCACCATATTGGAACATATTTGATCTCATGCCAACTTTTGATCCACCTATAAACAGATAAAGAGGATGACTCATCCTTCACTCAGGGGTGTTTACTCATTTTTGACTAGTTAAGGTCCCTTAAGGCTTTAAACAATTCATTTACACATTTAAAATGTAATTTTAGAACCTTATACTGTCATAATGTAGCCCAAAAGGTGCTCACTGCTCCTTTACTGGACCTGCTGGGAGGGAATGTGCGTGGCCAAGAAAGCAGTGAGAGGTCGCTAATTGCTTACACCTGAGTTGGAGTGGGTGTGTGTGTGAGAGAGGACAGACATGTTGTTGGAGACACTGGAATGATTCAGAAGCTGGCGTTTGAGCTAAATCAAAACTATGAGCAAAAAAAACTCAAGTGGATTAAGTTTGTCACGGTTTGAAGTTATGGGAAGAAATAAAACCCCAGATTTGCGTTGGACCCTGGGATGAGTGTTGACAGCAACGACAACGTAAGAGAAGGTTTGAGGCTTGATTCTTTTCAGTGTTTGGCTCCTGTCATGTTTGCTTGTAACTTCTTATTATACCTAAAGAACAATTATATTTGAACCTCTCACCTGCTGACTCACCTTTTCTCACTAAAGGGGTGACACTCTTTGCTTCTAATGCTCGAGACTTTCATCTTTAAAATATCTCAACTGTCAACTGAGAAGGAATAATCCTCCTCTCCTTATTACAGCTCTACTAAAAAACTCCCTGTCAACTCTTTGATTTTAAAAATACACAAGGTGTTTCATATTTTATTCCTCTTATTGGACGTTCACTTTTCTGTGTGTCTGGACTTCTCTCCCGCTCTCAACACACACTCCAGTCCCAATCTCATGGTGCATTCATGTCGTGCCGGACACATGGGAAAAACGAGTTTCCGAGTTGTAAAATGCTCGTGAACACCTGCTCAAGTCGGAACAACAACTCGGAAACTCATAAAAGAATTAGCTGCCCGACTTCCCGACTTGACGTCAGAATCGTCATCAACTGGGGGGGAAGATATGTTTTGTTAATGTGAACATACTTTTTATTAATTCACGTATTGCACAACAACCTTTTGCTCAAATATAACTTTTAACTTCCTCGTAGCATCAACGCTTTTTTGTGCTGTTGTTACAACATTCTGACTTTCCGAGCTGAAATCACGTGAAAACACTGAAGTCTGACTTCCCAACTTGGAAACTTTGAGCACCCGAGCAGCACATGAATGCAGCATCAGACCCTGAGCTCCCCACACACACACACACACACACACTCACACACACTGCCACTCACAAACCCTTCACTCCCTTCCGGGACACTGTGGACGATTGACACTTGTGTAAGAGACTCAGAGATAAGTGAGGGCAGTTGATGTCAGAATAAGTACTATGGTTAAATGTGATGTTGATTAAAATGTGTGTATTTGTTTATATTTAAATGAACCAGTGTGTTTGCAGAAATGGAGTCATTGTGTTGAGAGATGAGATGGATTTATTTTGTTCTGAATTGTGGTGAAAAGTTCAGAGATTGAAATAAGATTTGCTGGAAGCTACATTTAACCTTGGTATGTTGACCTCAATTTATTTTGTATTGTTGGGACCTGAGAGAACGTGGACATAATGTGCAGCTCTGAGTATTAACAAAAGATGTAATCGTTTGTCTGTTACCCAATTCTGTTAACCAGAGTGTCTTCAGTTCTCCGGTAAATATAGAGTATAGAAATGAACATCCTCATATGTCGAGGCTGTGAATTGAGTTTATTAGACCTTCAGTTTGTCTCACTATATGTGTGTTAAACCATGCAGTTACTGTGTAGACTAAACCTTTAGTTATGTGGCCCACAGGTTCAAAACAACCTAACTTAAAGTATCCGGTATGTTGTTTATATTAGGGCTGTTATTTTCATAGGGCTGCTGTGGCTCAGTTGGTAGAGTTGGTCGTCTCTCAACTGGAAGGTCGGGGGTTCGATCCCCAGCTCCTGCAGCTACATGTCCGATGTGTCTACATGTCCGATGTGGCAAGACACTTAACCCCAAGTTGCTCCCCCTGCTTCGTCTGCAGCGTATGAATGTGTATGAATGGGATTAGTTACTTCTGATGGACTCTTTACACAGCAGCCTCTGCCATCAGGGTGTGAATGTGAAGGTGTGACCTGCGGTGTAAAAGCTCTTTGAGTAGTCTAAGACTAGAAAAGCGCTTTACAAGCTCAAGTCCATTTACTATTTATATTACCAATACATTCTGATTGCATAGTTAGAGTTGGATATTGAGCCTGGGTTTGAGGTATTCTTAATCAATATCTGACATGATGATATTTCTTTGTTCATTTTAAAGGTGCACACAGCTATAGTTCATTATGGAGTATGGATGTGGAATATATTCCAAATGGTGTTTTGTCTTGATGCTGAACTTGTTCTTTCATTATCTTATAATTGGATAATTAATTAATCCTCGAACAGGAATGGGCAACTTTGATTTGATTCTCACTTTTAGAGGACCATGTTAGAAATATAGAAAATCCTAATGACTTGTAAATGAACTAAAGGGATAAGTATAAAGCTTTTCATCAGAATGTGTGATACGAACAAATAGGAAAGCTCAATTTAATGAGCATAAAACAGAATTAAAGCCAATTTAAACTACCTCATGTTCAGAGTATTTACTGTTTATTAAAGTATATTGAGTTAGCTTCTTTAATATTTTCAAATGCATTCAGTAATGCTTCCTAAATGCAGCAATAACAGCCATTTGTATCTTCTGATTTCTTGCACACACAAAAAAAAACATATTCCAGAATTTAAAATAATTAAAGACATATTTCTGTTGTTCATGTTCTAATACATTTGTTCTTGGTGTACGGTGTCTTTTTGGAAACTAAGTTTGAAATCCAAATTGCATAATCTGTCATTTTTTATTCCTATTTCTAATCTATTGCTGTTTGAAATTGACAGAGAGCCGCTTTGAGTGAGGGGTGGGCCGCATGTGGTCCCTTGGCCGCCAGTTGCTCAGCCCCTGTCTGGGATTTAGACTCTTAAAAGTTGAAAAATTAAAGTGGTTACTGTCTAAATTCATTAAATCCCTTATATTTGTATTAGAGAGTTTTTTCACATGACAATACCACTCATTACCTGTGTTATGTGTACATTTAGTGCACACATATTCAGAATTAATCGCAGATTGTGATGCAATCTTAATTGTTTAATTTTTTTGTGTTGCAGGGGAGCTGTACATCGGTGGCGTGATCAAGAACATGTACAGTAATCTGCCCAAGCTGATTGCGTCCCGGGACGGATACCAGGGCTGCCTGGCCTCCGTGGACCTGAATGGGAGACTCCCCGACCTGATCGCGGATGCCCTCCACAGGGTGGGCCAGGTGGAACGAGGCTGCGATGGTAAGAGCATCCAGCCAACACATACACACCTTCTGCTACAGTCGATTTTATTTTAGGCATTTCAAAATGCCGAGGGTGTTCTGCAAAAATTACAATTCTCTCTCCTGTGAATCATCAGACTGATCAAATCTCATTGATTGCAAGTGGTTGTTTCGTTATCTAGTGTTTAATCCAGCGTTCTTGGTGTGAGTAACAATCATTTCTCACTGAGAATGACATCTTTGTATTGATTTCTAAACAAGCTTAGCTCAGTTTGGGTGGATGGAAGATGATTATAAGGATGATTAGGGTTGTTTATTTGTATCTGTCATTCAGAGAGAGGGACAAAATCACAGCTATTCCATTTTTAGATATTTGAGATCCCAAACAAAAACACTTTTGTACGCACAGACGTTTTTCTCTGCTTTAAAATGCCATGATTTGCATGGTGGTCTTGCTCCACTGCAAGACCACAGAACAGTTAGTACAGACCCACCAGTTCATTAATTCACTGCATCATGATGGGGCTGATATTCCCTGCTAAACCCGCCCAAATTCCCCCAGCTCTGGGTCGTCTTTACAATCTCAGCTCCTAACCTCTGTGTATCCTCTCTCCTGCCCTATAAAACCTGCATGCGGGGGGTATCTCTCCTGTCTAATGTCAGCATGCGGGGGGTAGCTCTCCTGTCTAATGTAATTTTTAATGTGGTTAATCTGAGGGACTCCCTGCCCTCATTGGCTTTTGCCTCATCAATCTTACATTTGTTGTATTTTTACCTTTTATTTCATCGCTACTTGTCTCAGGCTGCATGGCTCCAGTGGCTCGTACTTAATCCTGAGTATAACAGTAGATTTTTGACTATAGCTTCCCACCTCCCACACACCCCGCTCTTTAGCCCCCCCTCCACTGTGTCTCAACTGTGTGCTGAGTGTTGGAGAGCACAGACTTGATTTCCCTGAGGGCTGCACTGGCCGACTCAATGCAGCACTGATCCAAGTCTTTTTTTTCTCTCTCTTTCCCCCTTTTCGATCCCTTATGGTGCTACTTCTGCCATTCAGCCTTATTACCTGCCTACAGTTATGTGCCACAGTGACTTTGCTCCAAACACAGTTTAAAACTGCATTAAGCTATCATATTGACTCCCACAGGCTACTGAGATGGATGCTAATATTAGTTAATGATTGCATGTGCCAGGGAGCTAAGCAGTTGTAATTGACCAGTCTTGGAAGGATGGACCTCTCTGACAAATAATAATAACCCGACCCTGAGGCTTGCAAATTTGCATATTCCCTTATGATATTAGAGGAATATTTCAGAAACAGTTGACAGCTCTGGTTTTTGTCGTCAATTCTTCGTCAAAAAGGCCACAATAGAAAAACATTAGAACGATTAAATCAGCCAAAGAAATCTCTGAAGAAAGTTTGATTCGTGTTCAGCAGTCGGAGATGCATTATCATCCATCAAGGAGTTTATTATTGAAGGGACATGACCCATTGTTTCCACATTGTCCATACGTAAACTACGACGCAGTTTGCTCCCATCTAGTCATGATTGTGTTTCCACAGCACACGCCGCAGCCTGCCTCAGGAGCGATGTGATGTGAGGCAGCCATCATGAGTATGCATATGCCTAAATTAAAAGCAAGTATATCTCCAGCCTTAGAGTTTCACTCCACTAAATTGACCGCACCTGGGTTTGTTCTTTACCTTTTTTTCACTTACCGTAAAACTAGAACGGCCCAGGCTTTTATTCACCTCAGGCTATTAAATGACCCGGCCTTTAATCTGGACAGTCGTCAATACAAGACGGGCCTTTAATTATTTTCAAACACAACTTGTGAACAGAATAGATGGGAAAGACTCTAAAGTTGTACATTTACACCAGAAAGAATATCTAAATGTGCACAAAATTGGTCAGCTACACCAGGCTAGTAAAAGGGACTGGGCCCCTTATTTTACGGTATTGAAATCTTTAACACACAGTTTATGGCTTTAATTCTTAAACACACATTATATAATCAAGCATGTTATCTAAGCTTGAACATGATATATGAGACGTGTGCATATTTACTTAAGAGTTGCTAAATCGTTACCATCCTATTTAAAAAATAAAAAATAGATGTATTTTGGGGCTTTTTCTTGGAGAAATAGGGCAGTGGAGAGAGACTGGATAATGACATGCAGGAAAGGAGCCACAGGTCGGATTCAAACCTGGGCTGCCCGCTTGGAGGACTATAGCCTCCATACATGGGGCGTGCACACTAACCGCTGCACCACCAGCGCCCCCATTTGATCTAATTTTATTATATTCTGAATAGTTTTAGAGGTATTAATTTACTTTCCATGTGCAATAGAAGCCAATCCGTGACTTCAGCTGTGTTAAATGACAACTTTTACATCTGATAGTTTTCAAGTGTTGATCTCCAACAGTCAGGATCGACTCTCTGAATTCTGAGTTTCCCGAAATGCACTTTTTTGTCTGGATATGAATCTGTGCCAAAGTCCTGACCGACTTGCTTCTAAGGTCATTTCTAGTCCGTGGAGTGAGGGTAAAAAAAAGTGTTCCCTCTGGACTAAAGGCCAGACAAACAAAGGGCAGAACATTGAGCTTGTTCTTGTAAGTCTCTACTGACTCAGCGGATTAAAAAACAAAACAACAGGATGGGGAGAGAGGGAAGAAAACTGAGACCAGGAAAGTAGGTGCAGGTACATAAACAGTGCTGCTGACTCACTGGAGCTCAACAGGGGGAGGCACAAGGAAATGAGGCCAGAGACTGTAGAAGAAACATCTAAATACCTCAAATAATACATGGTAGTGTTTGTAGCTGCAGAGCAGGATTAAAAAAAGCAACACATAAGGAAAATGTTTTTAAAGCTTTCCAAGATTTATTAAGAAGAAAAACACATGGATTTATAGATTGTATCTAAAGTGCAAGCTTAGAAATTCGCAGCCACTTCCACACCTTAGTTCAGGTGGTGGTTGCAGCAGGCTGAAGATGATCCAGGCATCCCAGTCTCCGGCAACGTTTTCTGTAAGCTTTTCCCGGGGGATTCAGGGACTCCCAGGACAGACGAGATATGTAATCCCTCCAGCATGTTCTGGGTCGACCTGCAAAGTCTCCTACCAGTCAGGAGTGCCCATAAAAAAAAAAAACTCCAAAGGCACCCACAAGGCATCCTAATCAGATGACCTGAACAACCTCAGCTTGCTCCTTTGGAAGTCCAGTTGTCTGACCTCCTAACCTGTCTCTAAGGGCTTCAGCTGCATTCACATGGAGTCAGGCAGACGGCAGACAACAGGCAGGCATCACAGTCTAGACCGCACTGGAAAAACAGTATGAAATAATGGCAGAACATGCTCCATCTGTGTGTCATATTGTTAACAAATCACGAAATAAGTTAAAGTGATTGTAAATACCCTCCAAAACACATTTGGTTCCAACAAGGACAAATAAACACTTAACTTGCTTTATCCCTTTTTTATGTTTTTTATATTTGCTTTGTGGTCCAGATTACAGGAATGATTTCTCCCTTGGTAACAGAGATCAGTAACAGCCGGTTATAAATTCAGTCCCAGAGAGCAGCAAACAGTTAAAATGGTCTTATCTGGACTACAGTGTTACATCATTGTTGGTGGCTTTATCTATTTTTAACATAATCTTTTTCACTAAAGCATCTTTCTATTACCTTTCTGATGTGTTGCCTAATTCTGTGCTTTGAATTGTTGTGTATTGCATTTGTTTATTTTTTGAGAGTGAGAGTAATCTTTTTCCTGTGGTTTGTTTATTGGCAGTAAATGTTTTGTATACTCTTCTTTTATTTGCAGCTGAGCAGGTTCTGTTTAAGCATGTGGATTCTTGTGTTTTTGCAAGAACAGTATGAATGCTATGAGTTAAAAAATGTCCAACGCAGAGCAGAAAGAACCCCAACATCATCTGTTTTATTCCCATAAATTGTCTCTCAAGATGCAAGGCCTGCCTGAAGATTGGTCAATGATTATAAAACTGTCCTTGTTACTTCCAAATTGACCTTGAACCAAGTGGCAACCTTCAGTGTTGACAAATGAAGCGAATGCGGAATTGCAAAAAAAAAAAAAAAACATATTAAAATGCTAATTTTCTACCCCAGCAATAAACATGTTTGCCGCCTGGTTCCTCTGTCCAGCCTACTGTATGTGACCGGACTATACCCAACAATCACAACTGTTTGAGTGCTCTCCACCTGTCGAACTTTAAAGAGATGTTTACAATTCTATAGCGTTCGGTGAGCTTTGTACGCCTCACATCTTGCAGGTTGCAAAAGTTGCTCTGTGTGATCAGTCCTGAAGTAAGCAGATGTTTGAGTTGTCATCCAGCTGTGACACTTAAACGCAGGTGACTGCGGTGTTTAGCATGTTTGTGTTTTGTCCTATCAGCTCGCGTTTTATTCCGAACAAAAACATTTCAAGCAAACAAAGCAGATGGAGTGAACGCTTCAACAAACCCAAGGCACCTAATAACAGGTTCTCAGGCAGCTGCACAATGGTTTAGTTTTAGCCAATCAATAGCTGAAGGAAGTGCGAGGAAGTGATTACATGACTGTTATTAATTATGACAATACGCTTAATTAGCTCCTCCGGGGAACCTTTTATTCGTGAGTAATTAATGGGACAATTAGAACTACTAACAGAGCACACATTGACATTGAATTCAAGAGGACATACTGGAGCCGAAAGTTAAACCTCGAACAGATCTGTATTTTTCTGTTTTTGTTTGTTTGTGTTTATTATTTACTTGCCGCCTTTTTCGGGGGGTCTTTTTTTAATTGGGCCATTCGTAAATGGCACAGTAAGATGTCTGTTTATCTAAGCGGCGACAAATTAGTCTAGCGCTGAACCAAGGGTCTTTAGAAATGTTTGTGTTTAATTGAGATTTTAATGAGAATCCCCACCACCAACACGACAACACGACAGCCACATCACACACTTATTTTTAGAACAAGACTCTCGCCTACGGCTTGATCTGCATCCCAATCTCGAATCTATCAGTCGGCTTTGTCCTCGTCTAATTCTGAGAACAATCATTGGAATCAGGTTTTGTTTGGAAGAAAGCCAATGGTTATCTTGTTTGTATTCCCATCAAATTAACTTCTTGTAATAAGGAGGTAACAAAGGCAAACACTTGAGTTATTGGCCATATCTTCCCGTTAATAGGACAAAGCCTGGAAGGTCACTAGTATGTATAATCTGGATTGGAAATAGAAGTTCTCGGAGCGGTCCGTCATATTACCCGTGTGAATAAGTAACTGGAACTCCACGGAGAAATTACAACAGCGGAGCTTCTAATTGACAATTTAAAATGTCTCCAGCCGTCCATGAAAGAGTAACGCATGCAACAACAGGAGAGAGCATCCCCACACATTGTCAAAACACACACTCCCACCAACACAGACAAGATAGATACGCTCCACCCAAAGTGACTCAAGCACCACTCATTTACAATCGTGCCCCGAGCTGGGCAATCACAGCAGGTTGTTAACCTTGAATTAGTGTCATATTTAATCGTAATCCGTTCACGAACAGCATTAATCAAATCAATTATTCCTTTTGTTATGCTTTGTATTGGAGGTTTAGCTAGTGTTCTCGGTTTCAGGTTATTTGGTATTTTGAGAAGAGAATGTGTAAACATGGACAAAGTTTATGTGATATCACCCTTTGGTTTCTGAAGAGGCTTTTTGGAGCCAAAACTGACTCAATGGTGGTCGCCATATCGGAAATGATATCTCAACCACACATTCAGCGAATAGAAACAGACAAAGAGGGGGAGGTTGGTGGGGTCTATGGCGTCTTGGCAAACAGCTACAATGCCCCCACCTGTCAGAAACATCAACCACTCCTTTGATTGTGCAAAGAAATGTCAGGCTTGTTAAAAAAAAAAATGCTTAAGAAAAAGAAATAACTAAACTAGTCAAAGTATATGCCTCATATGGACCTTTAAAGAGGTCAAAATAACATAACGCCAGTGTAAAAT